>OY756429.1:5365468-5965468 GCA_963576905.1 Mystacides longicornis | reverse complement strand
GCTCTGAAGCAGATTTTTCTGCCTTTTCGTTCATATCCATACCGAGAATACAATGAACTCCCTTCGTACTTTAAAATTGAAAAGTGTTCTTCGACCACGGTTTTTAATTTTATCCTTCCAGTACTCTGCAAACTCTCTGTCTTTACTTGAAGCAAACTCACTGACGCACGGTTGCGTTGTGTTTGTGTAAGCCATGTATAGAATGAACGCCGAATGGGCGTCAAGGAAGCTTATTTCCGAATTTAAATAGGTACAATTTAAGGATCTGTCATGAGCAGTTCTTATGTTTACTTCCAGAAGCATACTCGTGTGCGTAAAAGTTGATTCTTTCCGAAAACGGTAGTTACTAAAGTGTGCAAAATAGTGGGCTCTTGGCTAAGACTGGTATGCTCGTTTGGAAGACTTTCCTAATTTGAGAGAATACGTTAACACTTTGAATCGACACACTACAGTCACGAAACAATTGAGTAGCTATCTACACATTAACAAACTAATCCAATGTTAGAACAGCGGTTTGAAAGGTACAAACAGATTTCCATGGTGACACTATCAACTGCTACCAACTTTCAAATATTCTTTTTATGAAACGCGTCTACCTAAAGGAGACTTTAAAATTTAAAGGTAACTTTAGCTAACGAGTTCTTTGGTCGTTTTTTTTTTAAACCGGCCGTTAGTGAGAAAGATGTCTTCACTTTGGATGAGCACATTATATGTTAGACATAACGTTAACTTGATTCACAACTATTCTAAGTATGTATCTCAAGAGAGAAAAAAATGACAGGATCAATTTGAAGTTTTGTATATGTCATAATAATAAAAATATGTTAATAACTAATGAGAACTGGTCGTATCGGGTTATAAAATGTTTTATTTTTAAAATAAACAACAAACAACAACACTACTTCATCACCATGAAGAGCGTATATAAAAATTCTAGAACAAAACAATAAAACGTTACAATGAAAAACAAATTAAAATTTAGAACAATAACTAATAATAATTGAATACAATGACATTTTTATCCAATTGAGCAGGCAATATATATTGGGATATACCATACAAACTTACCGAACGATTAACGAAAAACGTCCGGACATTGTATTGGTTGATCGTAGGAACGCGATAACGTATCTCGGGGATATGACGAAAATTTGAAAAAAAGCCGAGCAAGACAAGATAATTAAATATCTTGATCTTGCTCACGAAATCAAGGACATGTGACATACACCAACCACCCACATAATATCTATAGTGATATCGACGAATGGAGTTATTCCCAAGTCTCTTAAAGACAATCTAGGGAAACTCAGCATCTGTAGTGGTCTCAGATATGCCATTCAAAAGGCAGTTCTGTTGTCCTCATGTAGGATGTTAAGAAAGTTCCTTTCTCTGTAGTTCGAAGGTCTCTCCTGATTACATTACATCGTGATGTATCATGAGAGATAATACCGACATTTTTTTATTAAATATATAGCATTGTATTTAAATTTTTTTTTGATTAATTTTCATACAATGATGTATACTTTATAATAATATGATATATTGTGATTTAATCTATAAATGTTTAAAAATATTTATAAAATTCAAAGAAAATATTAACAAGCTTTGGTAAATTGTACATATTAAAGCTCACATTATGAAATTCAAACAATTGTTTTATTTTCCACTTGGGATCACATTGAGGAATTCGAGATGGAATATTTCTGCACGTATATTGATCTCTATTTGAAATTTCCTCTTACTCGTTTTGGCCAAATTTGAACTTAGGATAGTTCTACATTAATATAATGAAAGTGGATACGATACGACGCACTGTGGACAATAACCGGGTCTGGCTCTACTAAAATCTATAACTCCTTTATTTGTAAAGATATTCTTTTCAAATTTTTTACTCTCAAAAAGCAGAAGGTTTGTTTATTATGCTGATATGAAAATAAATAAGTTTTAATGTACAGTTATTTTTTTAAAAACATTTGAAAACTGACTTTTGTAAATAAAAATCATACTCACTTAATAGTCTATTTATTGACCTTTAATTCGATTTTAGAGTACGTAAAAGTAGTTTTGTACATAAAAGACAGATAAAATGAACTAAAAATCAAAATAAAAATGATCTATACAGGGTGTATAATATAACAAATCAAATATACTTTACTTGTAGAATCACAACTAAGCAAGTATATTTTGTTACATTTCAAATTCAAATATCTTATCTATTGCTAACAACTAATGGTATGTGTTACATATTTTTGGAAACCTTATTTTATATAGATGAATTTCAGCCATAAAAATTTTTGGTATTCTATTTGTTGTGAGTTTTTTCTTAATAATACTGTAAAATTATTTTAAAATAATATCTTCCATAAGTTTGTCGAAGGTTTTCACGTTTACCGACGTCTTCCAACGCGTTGAAATTTACGTTAAATTATAGCCTAATAGATATATATCCTTAACATATCAAAAAAAATGGCTGCTCGGTTTTGCTCTTTTAGAAGTTACGAATGATAAACTTACACCCAGTAATAGTAGAGTGCCAAAGAAAATCATATTGCGAAAACCAGGGCTGACTATCACAAAACTTATTTTTATGGTTATACGTTGAACCATGTAAACAATTAATAAATTAAAATAATATATTGTTTCGATTTATTCACAATAACTATTTAAAAGCATACATGTTTGATGGACATATAAATATAAGCGTGTGCGTATTAGATTTCATGACCTTCAGGATCAAAAAAGTAGATACAGAGTACCTACTTCATCAAATTCGTTCATTTAAGTTACCTACCTATGGATTCCCAATAGTATTATGTTATTATAGGATCTGGAGCATGAAGAAGAGTATAAAATAAACCTATCTTCTAATAGCATAAAGAAAGTAATTGTGGAAAATTATTATTATTTTAATTGTATATATTGATCATGAGGTGTAATGTAAAAGCATGATAAAAGGGTTAAAGGATATGAATACCTATTATTTTCAGCATATTTACCATTGTAGTTATTCAGTAATATTAAAATTAATTGTTTGAAATGTTTATCACGTTACACCCTGAATAGAATATTCTCTTTTATTTTTTTAGTTTATTTTATCTATTTTTTATATATAAAAATTATTGTTACTTAATTTAAAATCGAATTAAAGTTCAGTAAATATTTTATTAAGTGAGTATGATTATTATTTACAAAATACAATTTTCATATATTTTAATAAAAATAAATGTACACAAAAACTTAAAAATATGTATACCATCATAATAAATAAATATTCTGCTATTATTGTGCAAAATTCGAAAAAGATATCTTAAAAAATAAAAGAGATAGATTTTAGTAAAGCCAGCACTGGTTTTCGCAATAGGATTATCTGCGACACTCTACTTGTACAGAGTGTACTTTTTTATTCATAACTTCTAAATGAGCAAAAACGAGCAGCCAATTTTTTGATATGTTAAGGATATATACCTAGGCTATAATCTAACATAAATTTCGGCGCGTCGGGAGACGTCGGTAAAAGTGAAAACCTTCGTCAAACTCATGGAATTGATATTTTTTATGATTTTACAATATTATTAAGAAAAAACTTATAATAAATAAAATACCAAATTTTTTTTGGGCAAACATTTATCTATATAAAATAAGGTTTTCGAAAATATATAACACATAAGTACCATTAGTTGTTAGCAATAGATAAGATATTAGAATTTGAAATGTAACAAAATATACTTGTTTAGTTGTGATTCTACAAGTAATGAATCTTTGATTCATTATATTATATACAAATAAATGTTAAAAATTGATATCATTATAATGGTTAACATTTATTTTATCAAATGCAATTAAAAATATGTGGAATGTGTACCTAAAAAATTATTAAATATTTGCGACTGTTCTACCATATTACACAGTGCGACGGTCCTACACAACACCACCTATATAAGAAGGCCTTAGCGCTGGCGGCCATTTTTCCTCTAACGTCACAAACGACCCGTGCTATATCACAGATATCATAGAGTACAGGTAAGTACATACAGATATAAGGCATGTGCATACAGGGCCTTACAATGTGACGTCACACTCTCAGCGTGATGTCAAAAGGTGGAAAATTGAAAAAAACTCTAAAAAGTTAAATAACTCGAAAACCACTGATATTTTACCCCTGGTTAATGGGAACAGAATTGTTGCAAATTTTCTCTAGTATAACCCCTTACAAGGAATGTATTGAATTACCAGTCACCCTGTATATAGGTGGTGTTGGTCCTACATTGTAATAAAACGCTGTCGATACTGAAGTATTACGAAATTGATACAAGGTATTCCCAGATTGGTTAGTTTTATTCAATTATTGTATATTACATTATCAAAAAATCCTTCATAAGCAAAGTCCAAACACACCACGAAATAGATAGTCATAGATTGTTATCAATGAAAATCATTTCGATTAGTTCGTACATAATTGTATGTATGGTAAGAGTATTAGACCATGCGATAAGCGAATAATTGAGGAACGAGAGTAAATAATAGATATAAATGTAATAAAAAAAATATGGATTACACTGATTAGGGTTACCGGTAAATACGCATAATTATTTCAGGTGTCGCCATAATTATTTTATGTCTCCTCATAAAGACTTACTTATTCAGAGAATCATGCAGAAATTTACATTTTTTAATAAATCGACGTCTTAAGCCCATCAGTCCAAATGGAGTGATGTCACTCTTAAAAAAATACTTTGAGTGAGGAAAACCAAAGGCATGGTGTGAAGTCATAGGGTGAGTCTGATATCCATCAGTACAAAATTCAATTCGTTCGTCACTCCAAACGGATCGTCAATGGGGAGAATCGAGTGGAAGTTGTCCAAGTCGTCACATCACTTATTGTTGGTCATTGTACATAAAAAAACTTGGTTCAAATTTGTCCCTTTTTGTTATCATCCTTACACCAGGGAACACGTGTTACTGTTTTGAATTTAAGAATAGCGAAATACGAAAAAAAAACTCAAGCCTCACATCTGTCATAATGGATGACATACATTTGGAGTGATCGTGAATGGGACTATTTTTTTTGGATGTCATCCAAATTGATGACATCCGTTTGGAGTGATCGTGAATGGTGGGCTTTAAGTGAAAAATAACAACAATGAAAACAGGCTACATACATATGTACATACATACATTCTCCCTTTATGCCCCCCCCCCCCCCCTGAAACCGACCTCCTAGCTCGATCGAAGCAATCAAACCAAAAAGCCGGCCCTACCCCTAAAAGCCGAACTACCCCCAAACCAACCAGCAATGCGGGGGCTTAAGCCCCACTCGGGAGCATAGGGAGGCATCAAGAGCTCTCCATTGCGCTTGAAGGCGTCCGAGGCTCATTGTGCCTTTTCTGACCAGTTGAGATTTAAGGACGTGAAGTGGTCAACCTCACGGTCCCGATCTGATTTTTCGAATTCCTGCCTCTTACAGGATGCTCGAAAAATCAGCAAAAAGAGCAGATGTGCTAATCTTCGCCGGCAACCTCACGGCGAAAACAGGCTACATATACCCATAAATCGATCTTCTTTGACAAAACTATATGACGAACACTATCGAAAGCTTTTGAGGAAACATTAATATTAGTAGAGACCGGATTATATGCAACTTAAAATGATTGAAATATGCATGCAAATATGCATCATAAATACTGGAAATATGCACCAAATTTGCCAAAATATGCAACATCAAATTGAAGTAAATTCTACAAAATAACGTTTTTATACTTTAGTGTTACACAAAGTAATCCACTCGTTTTAGAGTAAAAAAAAACACAGCCTACAATAAATTAAAACAAATTTCTTAATTTACTACATTTTCAACTAGCTGCTATTATTTTTGTTCCTGGCGGAGATCTTTCGAGATAAGCCCGCCATTTCAATTGTTCATATTATTATGTTTTTCTTCATATTATTGTACAAATCAGAAATAAAGTTATGAGTATTTATTTATTTATAAGGTAATTAATGATAAAAGATCAGTTATATCATTCTAGTAAGCAGAGAGTAAGAGAATGTCAAAAAATAAACAAATTTGCAGCTGAATTGCGCAAATAAAGGCGGATCACACCCATCATTGACATCTTACTGACAAATGTTTTTTATGGGACGAAAGTGCAACGACTAGTTTTTAAATTCGCTATAGATACATAGTATACTTTGTCATTTTTTTTCAGAAATAGAGTATAGATAGAGGTATTGTATGCAATATGATTAATCTGACCAAGCCTTACAAATGCAACGATGCAACGTCTTTGACACGACATTAAGTACTTACATCATCGACTGTTGAAACATTATTGGAAAATGCTTGCATCAAACTCGGCAATAGTCTACTACAAAGGTCTTAAGGTGAATGGATAAGGGCTTGCACCTTTAAAAAAACTCGTCAATAGTTCTCTGAGATCAGCTTTGACGTAAAATCAAAGATACTGGATATAGGAAGTAAGGATTCGTTTATATGAGTAAAATTAAGATTCTAAACAGGAATTCGTAAAAAATGGTTATCTGTTCCAAGTGCGTATGCAGATGATAGAAGCTCCGAAATAATAACACTCCCATTGAGCAGGTGGTCATCTATTGCTGGTCCTAGAGACCATCGGAAGCTTCCGAGTTCAGTGTAAGGTGAAAACACATAGAACGCCGATTCCGATCGGCGCAAAGAATGTTTCTATGCATTTGAATGGGCATACGAACAGCAAAAGCAGGAACCCGATTTCCGGCATGATGCCCATTTCAATGCGTTGAAACCATAGGCAACATTCTTTGCGGCGATCGGCGCCGCTCGGAATCGGCGTTCAACGTGTTTTCACACTAATAGGCCAAAAATATCTTTCCGATACATGAGTAAACATTACCGTGTTTACAAGTTGTGGAGTTCAACAACAACATTGACTCAACTGAGTGGCGCCTTGAGCTATAACAGCCTATATCCGAGAGTCTAAGGCTATAAAGACTATATCCTCTTAGAGAGTGAATAATATACTCTCCGTGACGCCGAAGAGTCTAGCGTCCAGACGGTGGTGAAGTTTATATAAAGATGTTAGTTAATTTCCATTATTTTAAACATTTAAATTAAAGTTCCTATTGAGGTGTAACTTTGTTCAGACGCGTTTTGCGTTCTTTCTGAACAGTGATCGAATGCATTTTGTCTTCGTTGTTCGATATCCTAATTGTATATTATGTTGTTATGCCACTTTCTTTGTACTAAACAATTTTCTTGTTTCTCAAACGCTATCTATTTGTGGTATTCAGTTATGAATCGCAGGGTTTTCATCTCCGAGATCCTGACAAAAGTTTGAGAGCAAATTGCCGACGTGCTGGACCGACCAAAAAGCAAAACATTTACACTGCGATCATTCAGAATCATACATCTAGTAGCAGACGGATTTTGAAGATATAATATTACTTACGCATTTTGATCGCCACGAAATCAGTAATGAGGATCGACATCTCGATACCTATACCTTACTTTGAAAAGATCCCAACTAACATATTTAGCAAAGACCAGTCGGTCAACGATTTAACATCAAAAACTTATCGTTGGACCTTTTAAAATTAAGGTAATAAACTGTTAAGGGTGAGATAAAAAATAAAACTATTACTTGTAGCTCGCGATCAACGGTTTATAGAGCACTGGAAAAATTCTTGGATATGTAAATTTTTGGTCATTGTTGTACAAAAAAATATGTCGGTTTTGCACGTAAATATAACTCGTGTGTGGTTATTATCTTAGACTTAAAAAGTGCACTTTTGAAGAAAATCTATAATATAAAAGAAAGTCGGGTTAGTGCGAACACTTATAACTCGAGATCGGCTGAACATCTTCGGATGTTTGATTTATTAGTTTCTTCCCCGCTCTGGATAACAGAATCACTATTAAAAAGTGGAGAAAATGCATAAGAAATAATATAAAATATAATATTAAAGATAGTATCGAACGGACCTTAAAAATATTCGTTGGTATGACCAACACGACTATGAGAGACAAGACAGGTCAATCACACTTCACAGCCCACATTAGGTTTCTATGTCTGTCCTGACCGGGCCATGTTTATTTGAGGAAGTCTACAGAAGATAAACCTACGTTAGCCCCAACTAGCGTCCAGAGGGCAGCATAAGACGCGGTATACCCGAACCCGAAGTAACATTATATAGAGGGCAATGCGGCATGGCGAGGACTTGAAGAAAAGAAGAGTTTATCAAGTAAACTATGAAAGCCCCGTACAAACACGTATGTACTTGACTAAAAATTGGCAGATCGACAGAAAATTAGTATTATTCAACGCTAGATAATTATCATGGTTACCTATCATCATGCGATAAAATTAAAACAGTTCATTCTAAAGAAACTATACAATAATTCAGTTAACACATCGGTCATGACCAATCTCTATATATAAAAATGGTAGCCCTATTTTCCGTGGTAGAAAGGCTGGACCAATTACGCTATATCAATTTTATTCTATTTTTTTGTGGTGCTTTACCAGCTTGCCAGGAGTGGGTTCTTATGAATTTAAGAGAAAAGAAAAAATTAAGAAAGTTGCGCGGAAGGAAGAGTACGTAGTCTTCTTAGTGCTTTTTACAAGAAAATTTAGTTCTAATTTTGAAAAAAATTCGCGTTGATAGTTGGTGCGATTGACAGAATGCGGATGGAAAATATATTGTTTAAAACAGATGTATCGCTCGGAATTACATTCGTTAAAAGGTTATTAATTTATTATTATATACAAATTCGAATCGAATATTAATAGTCAGGACCACGTGACAACGTCTGTCGGGAAAGCTAGTACAATTTTTTACCCATCACTTTTTTTAGCCATCACGACGTTTCCAAAAGGGGGTAAGCACGGTACGGACTTCCCATTCGTTCCAATCCAAACAAACCTCTTTCGCTTCCTCCAAACGCATAACATTCCGCATACATGCTCTTCTATTCCTTTTGCTCCTGACTTGGCCCTCCTGTAAGACGGCACCATCACACCGTGTTCCTCAAAAGCCAGGCAGAGAGTCGTCGAACGTCCACCATTTCTTATCCACGCACACTTTTTGTTATAAAATAAATCTGTGCTCACTCAAAGTGAACACTAATACACTCTTTGACTCTTTCACAGTAAGCTACTTAAAGCTTGTGTAGTGTAAGAGGAAGCTGGTCAGCACCTGGGATCGGACCCACGACCTGCAAACCATACAGTACGAAAGCCGGCGTCGTAACCGCTAGGCTACCATCCACCTCGGAAACTTCTTTTAGCTTCGTCCACCGACAACGTTTCAAGTACAACCTCTACTTTTTTTGCTTCCGACCTGGCTTTCCTTGAGAACGGAATCAATGTGTTCGATTCACATTGAAATGGTTCGTCTTACACGGCACAAGCTTTAAGTAGCTTACTTTTAAAGGGTCAAAAGAGTGCATTTTATGTGTTCACCAATTATTTCAGATTCGTTTCATTAAGAAATATATATTATCCGTCCACCACATCTTCTTACAGATATCTTTCAACCTTAAAAATTATTTTTGTTATCATATTAGCATCCATTCTTTCGACATGCCCAAACCATCTCAACTTATAAACATTCATCTTTGCAAGAACATTTCTTCCAAAACACATTCCTTCCTAATATTCACGTTCCTTTCCATGTCCTAGGTGCATGCTCTTTCCTCATACTCTTCAGAGAGCTCTCATCACTCTTGTTATATCCATCATTTTGTAATTAAAATAATTTTTAGATGTCGCGATATTATACACTTGTACTGCGTTAAATTCAGGTGCATTCTCTTGTATTTCACAAGAAACAACGAAATATTGTATGAACCTTTTTTGTATTTCACAAAAAGAGCATAACGGAATCAAGACAAAAAACAGAACCATTATTCTGAAAAAAAAAAATGTCTGTCTCTTTCTGATGCACAATATAGTTTATAATTTGGCTGTTTCGCACACTAGCTGTCAAACGTAACGCAGGTATATAATTTATTTTTTTAAATCGCACACTACCCTTCGCATTGTTACATAATTTCAAACAAATTGGTATATTTTGATATCCATTTAATTAAGGATTCATAATATTTACTTAGTTTGCAATATATTAGACATTCTGAAATATATTCCACGATTCTATAAACTAGTACAAGAGAGCTAAAATGAAACGTGAATAAAAATATTACAAGCTTTTGTTTTTTCTAAATCAAACTCACGATATTTACAAAAAAATATACGCTTAAAAACACGATTAGTAATGGAAACCGAATTTGAGAAATCATTAACACAGTTTTTTGCAGATATCCACGGGTTTGGCATGCTAACGTCGCGAATTTTGACAGAAAACTCTAAAACAATAATTAAGTTTTTATAATAATCGTAATTGTAATATTTTAATTATAATATCTACAAAATATTATAATTTCAAATCATACACCTTGAAGATGGTAATGAGTGTTAAAGAGAATATCCGTAGATAATAATATTTTATAATAAAAAAAAACATTTAAAATAGACTAATGAGAAGATTACATAAAAGGAAGACATCGGAATCCTAGAACATTTTTACCGCACAAATCGTGTATTAACAGTTGAAACATAAATGAAGAATTATGCATAATAATTATATAACAAAGTCATCATACCTGTAGGGAACATATTTTTGAAGAATAGATTTGAAAAAGAGCCATGATTCCCAACTAAAATACAATCCGCGCTCTACCCAAAACCACGACGAAAAACTGCAGAGTAAACCCGAAACTGCTCGTCGAAACCGAAATCCAGTCACTAATGCCGCGCTACTGGGGAGACACCACGTGGATATTTTTTAAACTAAAAAGAGACGAACGAACTAACGGAGTTCTATGGAAAATGAATATCGGCGTTCAAATCAACCAATGAGCATCTACATTTACGTAAACTCATTCGCTATTGATCAATAAAAACAAATGGAGGCCGTTCATAGATAACGACTGTATGGAATGGAGCGACTGTCATACAAAGCACTTTTTGTATGGCGGGCAGTGTTTTTGATGTACCAACATTGAGAAACAAAAATGGAATCATTGCCGCCAATAGTGAAAAACGTGAAAAGTTGACGATATATCATAGATTTTTGTATGGAATCACTTTCTACCTATGGAATTCGGGTCTATAATTTTCTCTTTTCTTTTCTATTTCTATGACGAATTAACAAAAAACGTTGCTTGTCATGCTTGTGCGTGTTTTGTTGTGTTTTTCAAATTCCGATATTTACATTACTTATTTCGTAGTCTAATTGTCTGAAAGTATTATAATATACAAATCATCGTATCCGGTCTTATACAGAACAGTTATCCAGCATATACTTTGAGATTTTTTGTAATGCATTAACAAACGTGAAAGGTTAGTAGTTTAATGAATGCTTATGCAAGTTATTATGTCATGTCTTTCTATATTTCCAAGCTGATACTGTAATAATATTCTCTCTGTTCTGGTTAAAATCTCCTACATAAAGAATCCTATTATTTCGTTCAAAAGAAATTTGGAAGTCCAGTTGACAATTTTATAGATACGAACTTATATATCATAATTTTAATCTTCATTTATATGGTTTATTGTTTTAGATGACATATTATGGATGTGCAGTATTCTTCAAGATTTGAATAAATATGATTGTGTATCAGCCAATCAAATAATTAAGCTTTCCATGAGTGGACAGAACTGACTTCTAAATGAGGTACAGGAGTTGTTTTGCTGTATCTTCTGCTATTGCAACTACTGTTTGTTTCTGTGGGAGCTATATTAATTAGTGTAACAATTTTAATATTCACAATGTACATTTTTATCTGACTGCAATAAATCTATTATAAACAGTTGCATCTTTATTCCTAACCTATAAAAACAACATATTTGCATCTGTCAAACCCCAGTCACCCAAACCAATATTATCTATGACCCAAACTCAAATAACAGGGAGACAACATCACCATCATAAATATTACAGAATTATTTTGTTTCAATGTTGGCAAAACATGCCACCGATTCAGTACATTTTCCATATTTTATTTTCATCTATGGAGTTGCGTCTCTTATCCGTAATGCCCCTACCACACGCTCCGTCTTACCTGTGGTCTTGCCTGCGCAAGCCTGGCTTGTCAGGTAAGACGGAGCGTGCGGAGTACTGTTTTATACCAGCCACGCTCCGTCTTACCTGACAAGCCAGGCTTGCGCAGGCAAGACCACAGGTAAGACGGAGCGTGTGGTAGGGGCATAAGGTATTATATTCTCTTTGTAGTCAATACTCAAAAGGCAGGCTTTGTGAAGGGAAAGGGGACCAGAGAACAGATATTAAATGCAAGACTGCTCATAGAAAAATCAAGAGAATTTCAGATCCCAATGCTGATCTGTTTCTTAGATTATAGCAAGGCATTTGACTGTGTGAACTGGGACTCACTTTGGAGAGTTTTAAATAATATGGGCGTACCACACCATCTGATCACATTGATTAGGAGTCTGTACAATTCTGGCACAGCAACTGTTAAAATAGGAGAAAACACCTCACGTGAATTCAGTGTTAACAAAGGAGTACGCCAAGGGTGCATTTTATCCCCCGATTTATTTAATATATATGGCGAATATATAATGAGAAAAGCACTAGAAAACTGGCACGGAGGAGTTTCGATCGGAGGCAAAAAAGTGTCAAATCTTAGGTATGCAGATGATACCAACCTATTTGCATCCAGCGAGGCTGAAATGGTGGAACTACTCCATAGAGTAGAGGAGGAAAGCCTGAAGCTGGGACTTAAGATTAATAAGTCGAAGACCAAGCTAATGATTGTAGACCGAGCGAACACCTTACAAATGACAGATGCACTCTCGGACTTGGAAATAGTTGACAAATTTATTTATCTGGGGTCCACAATTACCAACCTAGGCGAGTGTGAAACCGAGATCAGTAGAAGGATAGGTATGGCAAAGAGTGCAATGACCAGTCTCAATAAGATATGGAGGGACAGGAACATATCCAGAAACCTGAAGGTTAAGATCGTGCGCACACTTGTTTTCTCCATTTTCTTTTACGGAGTGGAATCGTGGACGCTGCGAGCTAGAGATAGAGACAGAATAGACGCGTTCGAAATGTGGTGCTGGAGAAGAATGCTGAAAATCCCATGGACAGCAAGAAGAACTAACATCTCAATTCTTCAAGAACTCCACATCACGGTGAGATTGTCGTCTCTCTGTCTCGAACGCATACTTAAGTTTTTTGGACACATAGCTCGTAGAGGGGAAGACAGCCTTGAGAAGTTAATCATGGTCGGAAGAGCGCCTGGTACAAGACCAAGAGGCAGATCTCCGATGCGATGGACCGACCAAATAAAGCAAAATATTCCCACCACGACACTCCATAGAGCCGTCCATCTGGCAGCCGACAGAACATCCTGGCGAGCAATGGTCCACAACAGAGTGCATGATGGCCACGACCCTCAGCAGTGAGGACGACGACTGGTAAGGTAAGGTAAGTAACTCAATATCAGTTAACGAGATCACGTCAGTTATCAACAAATGACAGCCATTTGACAGTGATAGTACATTGCCTTCTACTTGCTTCTACGTGTTCTTACACTATGGCAGCCGTGTGCATTATGCCCCTACCACACGCTCCGTCTTACCTGTGGTCTTGCCTGCGCAGGCAAGACCACAGGTAAGACGGAGCACGGACGCTGCTACCACACGACACAGGTAAGACGGACGCAAGCCTCATTTTCTCCTCGCAACCGTGCAGCGAGGACAATACTTTCTACTGCAAACCGTTGGCGTCGAAATAATGTTTCCAAACTAATATTTTTTTCTGCTGTGTTTTTATAATATTTAGACCAAGGCGTAAACGAACAATGTGGGAAAAATGGTTGTTTTATAGAACATATTTCCAAATAATTGGCGGAATTATTTACGGATAAATGTAAATATCGATGTATACTTAAGTAAAAATATCAAGATATTTTTTTAAATAATTGATATTTTTTATTATGTAAATATCGATATTCTATATTTATTTCTTAATATCTTAATAGGTAATTGCACTTTAGGGTATAAATATAATCGATATTTTTTAGTCTACATGCATCGATAATTTGTGAAAATATCGATAGATATATTTTTTTCCTATTGATCATCCATAGGTTATTTTTATCTCTAATTCAATGACAAGATATGCGATTAAAATATATAAAACAAAAATAATAAAATATTTTCTATAATATATATAAGATATTTTGTTAATAAATTCAATACAGTTTATTGTTTCTTTCTCTGAAAAGAGAATAAATATTTATTGATATAATTAATTGTTCTACTAATATAATGTTTACAAATAATAAAATAACAAAACAAACCTGAAAAGAAACGACATTAAAAGTAATGAATTTAATAAATTGAAATAAAATAACTATTGATTGATTAATAAACAACAATTGTACGAATATGACAGCCGATGTCATATTTGTCATTTGTTTGTAAAATTTTGAATATGTTCCAAATCAATGAAAATTATAATTTTCTTTACATCTCCCCCCCTCGGAAAGAATATAGTACAATAATTATTACATAGTTACAGTTTCAATTTCAGGGGATGGAGTTAATTTGGATTTATGGAAATAATTTGATTCTGATTTCCTATGTCCGGTGTTTATTTTGTAAATAGAGTTTGATATTTTTTCCACGATTTTGAAAGGTCCTATTCTTAATTCATCCAGCTTTTTCCTATTTAGTTTATTTCCATTCTCCACAAAAACAGTATCACCAACATGAATCTTCTGAATGATATCGTATACCTTTATTTAATTTTTCACAAATATTACATTTTCCTTTAATCGGTGTCGTATCGTCATTTTTCCTTATAAATTTCTTCCTTGTTACTATGTGTTCTAACTTTCCAAGTTCATTAAATAGATCCCTTGTTTGTATAATTTCTTCTTTATTGATTCTGTCTGTTATGAGATCTGGTAAACCAGCAGCTATAATGTCTATCAAAGTCCCTTGATCTATTGTATCCCTTAATTCAAGTAATAGTTTTTCTTTTCTAATAGCGTAATCTAATAAAGAACCTGTTTGATATTTGTACGATAATGCATACTTAGTATTGCCCCATCCTTTATTATTGTATGTACGTAAAAAATTTTCTTTCCACTCCGACCACTTAGACTGTAGACCATGCTTTATATTCATTGAAGAGTACCACTCACTTGCTGACTTCTCTAAAAATAATCTGAATATTTCTATTTTTTCTTCATCATTTACTACCTCAAATCTTTCACATTCATTTTCAAATATTTTCATCCACTGACATGGACTTGTATTTTTTCCATTAAATTTTTCAATCATAAACCTCTCAGCTAGCTTTTTAATATTTATTTTTTTATTATTTTGTTTACTTTCAACTAATTTTTCCAAAATTTTCAAAATATTTTCATCTGAATTTATTATATCGTAAAACTCAGATTTTTCCTCCGTATGTTCTTCAAGGAATTGGTCTTGAAAAATTGCGTTATCATCCTCATCAAAGTATGTATGTAGCATATCCTCGGTGGTTGCTACCCATATATTCCTATTTTCATGTCTTTTTTTCAATGTTTTTTTTACAGTCTCATAAGCTTTAGATTTTTCAACATGCTTGTGAAGCGATACTGCTTGATACTCTTCAGGAACAAGAAACACTTTGTTATCTTGCGTGGTTATTGTCGTTACTGCAATGAAGTTCGACTTTGCACATTCTAAAGATTCTTTAACTTGAAATCTAAATCTTAGTTTCTCCATTTTATGACAGATAATGTCGTTTTATAAGATATTTTGTTAATAAATTCAATACAGTTTATTGTTTCTTTCTCTGAAAAGAGAATAAATATTTATTGATATAATTAATTGTTCTACTAATATAATGTTTACAAATAATAAAATAACAAAACAAACCTGAAAAGAAACGACATTAAAAGTAATGAATTTAATAAATTGAAATAAAATAACTATTGATTGATTAATAAACAACAATTGTACGAATATGACAGCCGATGTCATATTTGTCATTTGTTTGTAAAATTTTGAATATGTTCCAAATCAATGAAAATTATAATTTTCTTTACATATATCTTTCCCTTTCAACTTCTTTCTCAATTCTCCATATGCTGTATATTTCTGTCAATAGTACTTAGATTTGATTATCTATAGATCAGGGGGGTGAGTACGTAAGGGCTATAGCACAACTAACTACTGCCTATTGTAGTTAGCGCGAGTACGTAACGTCCGAAATGTAGTTAGATGTGCGTTTCAACGTGGTTATTATGTAGTTAAGTCGTGGTTATGAGTAGTTAGATTGGTGTGTGGTTAATCGTGCTATAGCAAAAGTTACGTACTCACTACCCAGGTAGATATTCTTTAAATTAAATAATTCGATAGCATATTCGCGATTATAATAACGCAGGTCTGCTATTTCCGAATGTTCAACGTCGACTGATCAATTACGGCAGTACTGCGAATGGCGCGGCATGTCAGGTAAGACGGAACTCCCAACCACACGCTCCATCTTACCAGGCTCCACACGCTCCGTCTGACATGCCAGGCTTGCGCAGGTAAAATTTCAAACAAGACGAAAAGCCGTCAAGCCGCGCCACCGAGTTTGTGCGGTGTACAGTTTTACCAACCACACGCTCCGTCTTACCTGACAAGCCAGGCTTGCGCAGGCAAGACCACAGGTAAGACGGAGCGTGTGTTAGGGGCATTACTGTCGCGAACCGTTCCTGTGTGGCCGCGGCATAGAATGGAACCGTTAGAAGGCTATAGAAATTGTTAACCATAGGCCCGCTTGCGCCATCAGACGGACTAAATATGGCGTAGTTTGGAACTAGTAAACCAGAGATCAAGTCCACAAATAAAATTGTCTTGCACCAGCCATTTTTGATCTATGGTTTACTATTTCTGGGATGCCAGGTGTATAATGATAAATGGGTTACTTCCCGAGATTTATCGAAAAATATACTTATGATAACATAAACTTTATCGATTGTAAAATTAACCTTAATTAAGTTTTAATAAATATTTATATTTTACATGACAATTAATCTCACGAAAAGTGATTTTATGATCTCTAGAGACTAACGTGGCAGCATAATATCCTAAATTTAAATAATTATTTTACTATGGTCACTCTAGATGCACGCATGCGCACAAACGTTGTTATTGTTTAGAACCATTTGACGTTTGTCAAGTTATTATAATGCGAGTTCCAAAATGATTTTTGTTTCTTGGAAAGCCGGAATCTTTCAAATATCTCATGTTATATTAGATTTGTAATCTTCAATGTGGTTGTGTTAAGAACGCTCATTCTAGATTTTGGGTTTATCTGACTTGTTATTTGTTTGCATACGTTTGTGCTCGCCTGAAATTCTTTGAAGTTTCTCTATACTATCACTGGCTTATCTTGGAACATGAAGCGGATCCTAGATCACTCACCTATTTCTTTATTACAGTTAAAATAAACACCTCTCATCACAACAGCTTTCGCCTTTGCGATGAGTGATGACAACAAAGACTTCTATTTCTTAGTAGATAGTAAACTGCTCCAATGAGATCAATTATTAAATGCACAAGGATGACTTTTTTCCTTTTCAAACTTTATTTTATCTACCCTCTTACTATTTCATTTTCTCCGGGTCTTCTACTACCCTCTTGAAAGTACCAAATTCCCACAGGAGTATGTTAGCACCTCCGTTGAGAACCTACGCTTTAACTGGAAGATATTCCATTGTGCGACACCATTTCTTTGTCAACTGCTCTATGGCTTAAATGAAACTATCCACTGTTTTTTTTTATATTTTCTTTAATTACAAAAATAATAAACATAAGTGCTATGCATAATATGAACAACAATAAGTTTAAAAAAAACTCTTTTACATTTCATAAAGGAGATGGCATTCTCAGAAAATTTGTTGAAATTACATTGTGTGATAGAATTACACAAGACTTTCTTTTTTTGAAATGGATTATCATCAAGCACCTTCTGCCCAAAGCATTGAAGATCTATTCGGGTGTGTTTATACCAAACGAATGTAAACCCAGAGTTGGAAAATAGAGCATATGTTCTTGATCGTTGATATAGTCACCAAGAAACTAACAACGAGAAACAAAATGACAAAGAAGTGTCGTCGCCCATTAATTGGTTCTAGCTCGTAGTTTCCATGGTGTCCAATATCAACGATTAAAACTCTATTTTCCAGCTCTGGGTCTATGTTCGTTAGATATAAAAGCAAAAACACAGTAGGATTTCTCGTTTATTTACAGATTATGGCAACCAATAAAAGGCAATACAAATTGAATGAAATAAAACATAAGGGGCATAGTATAAAATAGTGTACTATTGATGTCCTTAAAAAGGAGGTAAAAGAGAAAAAATGTTCCTTAGCTCATGAAAGAATTTGAGAAATTATTGCTCATTTTTACCAAGGAACAGGAATATGAATATTTTTCTACATATTCTTTATTTCTTGTTATTTACCTTCTAACATGCTTACTTAGTACTTATTATAATTTTTATATTACTTAATTGTTTTGTTAATCAAATATATTATGGTATCATATGGCAATCATAAGGGGTATAATGATCTCCATGGATCATATTATTGTACACATACTTGGCCAAAACTATCCCTTATGCAGTGAGTTCCTAGGGAACGGTGTGTCGTCTGACAAGACGGCGTCTTTCAAAATTATATGTCATTGTTTTTTGTTAATACGGAAACAATATTGACAATGTTCTCAACTGACATATTCACCGCTATTTATAGTAGCAGCGTATCCGTAGGAAAACAACACATTACTAAGTTTTTTTAGTCACGTTATGTATAAAATTGTAACATACATAGTGAAATAATTATACCATTTCATAAAAATTTTATCAATACAGATTTAACTTTTAAGGATACTAATATTTGAATCTCCTGAATAAATTTGAACAGGTCTCTCCTACTATAAATTAATTTTAATAATCCCTTGTGAAGTATAAGGAGTTGCAGATGTTGACTGGTAGACAAAATCTTGTACCAACTTTTACACGCTGCTACTAAATGATAAATAATATGTAGTTGATCCTGATAATTTTTCATTGTATATGGAAGAAGACTTTTAAAGAACATACTACATAATTACGTTCATCTTCATTTTCACATAGAGTTTAAAAGGAGAATGATGATGATATTTGGACCTCTAAGGATTCCACTTGATTGTCTCGGGTTTATTATATCCTTAAGAGAAATTTAAGGCCATTTACTGCAGTCGCTGATGCATATTCCTAGATCGTAGCATTTTACCAAATTCCACTGCAAACTGCTCCCTTCAATATTTAGATTTCTTTCTCAGTTTCATTTCTGTAAATAAAAATACATTTGCATGTAATAGGTTGCTATTGAAATAAGTTTGTTATCAGTTGACTAGGGAAACATGACATGTTAAGAGTATTATGTGTATAAAATAATAATATGATGCAGGAAAACTTACACATATCCTACTCCGCCCCCTCTCCTGTATACTCGTCTCTCATTACTTCCATATACCCCCTGTTGTCCCCTCCATACCCACGCTCATTGTCCCCTGGCCTCACTGGCCCTTCTGTACCCTCTCCGCCTTCAAAGGCGCCCCGTACCCATTCTGGCCATCTCCAGCATTGCAGCCCCTGTCACCTTCGCTGACATTGGACCCGCTGTAACCACCTGACTGTCCTTTCTTGGTGTTGGCACCACCGTACCCTCTAGAGTTAGCGCCTCCTTAGGTGTTACATTATAAGCTCCGTTGTTGTAGTCTGCTCCTGAAAAATCATGTTTATATGAGGAAGTATGCCCAATAGTAACTCATCCATTGGCAATAATAAAAGGATAATAATGCATTGATTTTCTAGAAAAGCTACTGTAACATTACGAACAGTCTTTTTTAGACATGTACAAAGAAATAAAATGCTCTGAACCACGACGTCAAATTGTTAAATTTAAAAACTTTTGCAATAGTTGTTAGTAATTTTGAAAATTAGCTTTTTGGTCGCACGGGTAGGTACACTTTTCAAGGAAACAATATTGCATGAGAGAAAATGTCTGAAACAAAATCTCAACCCTGATAGCTATGTGAGAGCCAACTCAGGCTACCAATTGTTCAACATCACTGTAGGACTCGGTAGGAGGTCAATTATACATTTTATATATTAGCCACCAAGCCTCCAATGATATTTTAAGCGAATTACGAGAAAGAAACCAATTTTGTAAATAAAAAGAATCAAAAATACACAAACCTTGTTTTCCCCATTGGGAGCAATTCTAGCTGGGGCGCCGTGGGCACCTGAGGCACTCACCCCAGTTGCTGGTGGGGGCACAGAGTATTGAGCAGCATAACCGCCACTTCCTCCATATCCGCCGGCGTATTCTGAAATTCAACAATAAGATTTAACATCAGGTTATATTCAAATCGTATATAAGATAACCTCGAAATCATTAGGAGTGACTAAACTGGAGTATTACCGAATTGAATTTAGTTCCATTTATTGTAAACATACTAGATAATAATATAATATACGGTAAACATTTCACTGAAGCCGGGAAGGTGGTAATGCACATGAAAGATATTGTTGCGTTTATAATAACTACATATTATGAACAATACAAAAAAGAATTGATTGGATATCAAATGTTATTAAAACTTACTATCTTCATTTGCAATCCAAATTTCTCTTCAACATTTGTCCACGTCATTTTGATATTGTAGTTTTAACAAAAACCGCGGCCACTGATTATACATAATAACGTATTTGACAGTTGATAACTCGAAAGCACCGAACTTAGTACCCGACTAGCGATGTTAACCGTTCTATTTTGGTGGTTTAACTTTTTGCTATTTATTTGGTCGCTTGATCTCTGGTCAGTGGTGGTGCAAGACAAAATTTCGTTATTTGGTCTTCTTTTCCACTAACCAAGGTTAAATCACCTTGGTGCAAGCGGGTCATAGACAAACATCTTTAAAATTTCCAGTGTTGCCAACTTAGCGACTTTGTCGCCAGATCTAGCGACATTTGGACATGGAAAACGACTTTTCATTTTCATTTAGCGACAAAATATTCTAGCGACTTTTCTAGCGCCTTTTAGGTCCATAGCTCTTTTCAGTTTCGCTTGTAGTATTTTGATAGAAGCCAAAGTGAGGAATATAAAAAAACTCGCGGAAACGAAAAAACATAAACTAAAAATGAACATAATAAATGCTTTTATGTGATCCAATGCCACAATCTTCTACTTCCAATGATCCCCGAACTTCTAGAACAATGGATTTATAATGTCATATAATATGACTCTAATTTTTAAGTAGTAGGAAGTTATATTTTCTTTTTCTTACTCTCAATACAAAAATATCGCCTAAATATTTAAATATTTTGTTTGCCTACCCCCCCCTCCCCGGACCAATTTTAGCGACATCTGGCGACTTTTGAACCTCCGCTTAGCGACATTTGGTTTTTCCGGGTTGGCAACACTGAAAATTTCTAAGTCATTGTCAAATGTCAATTTCAAATTATCTAAATAAATTGAAATTTTAAACATAGAAGAAGTATAAAGATTTTAAATTTAGAATGGAACAGAACAGAAGAGAGAGTATATGTGTCCTGTGAACAGAAGGATTAATATTCAATTCATTTCTTTTCCATGGAATGGAAGGAAACCAATGAAGTGTAACTTTTAAGCGGGATTTGTTAATGTTATTTGATTGAGATCGCGGGATGTGATATAATGTCAGTATAATGTAGATTTCATTCCAGCAGCGATATTTCGTCATTAAACATTAATTATTTCGTTTAATCGTAGTGATCATGCTTGTAAATCGTCATTATGCAATCCTTCAAAACTGGAGGGAATCTGTCGTAAATAGCGGGAAATCTGTCTTGACATGTCAGAGAAGAGCGGGAAACGTGTACCAATACCAAGATGTGGTGCAACGGGAAGGAGGCCGCAGCCATTTTAACACTTCTTTATGGAGAGAAGTTTGGGAGGCCATTCCCAAATATGGGAGGCTTTCCGAACATAGCACACCACTAAGTGAGTGGGAAAGGAGTGAACATTTTCAGGAGTAAGTCATTTCATCATGCATTTGTATCATTTATCTCTTTAGTTGGTCCCTTAATGACCAAGACTGCTTCCCTCATATAATATTGTTACCAACTTCAAGAAGTGTTATTTCCATTGCCAGATTTATGTGCCTTTCCTCCCCCTGATTATCTCCATCATATTCTCCCTTACCAGAGGGTCTCTATAATTGTGGATGTGCCCTAAAAAACCAAGTGGAAATTCAATGCTGCAGCAGTCCTACATCTCGCCCTCCATTCCTCTTTTTTTCTGCCATCTTTTTCAGCTCGTACACATGTTTCCAGACTCTTTGCCTTAAATCTTCACTTTGACTTGTTTTTATAAAAAAAATAATATCTATCTATGTAAAAAATGGTTCCTTCTTCAACAGCCCGATTCCGTTCACTGAAAGGCATGGGCTTCAGGTCCAGGTATTTGAAAACAACTAAGAGTGATTATATACCATGCAATCTAGTCTCAAGAAGATGATGAGTATTGTTATACCCCGATTCTCGGTTAGCAGAGCCTTGCTAATTATCTATCAGGGGTACAACGTAATATTGAACATGGGTATGTAAGCTGTTGTTTTTCATTACTTTATAATTTTGAATCATATTATGATGGTTGTCCTGAAAATAAGTTTACAAGACTGAAGTGTATGGAAAAACATGCATGAGTGTCTTCGATCTCCCAGAATTGCCGCTTCCACTTTCGCAATTGTTTCGTCACTAACTGATGGCCGCACAGACCACTGTTTGTATGGACGTGTATGTAGCCTTTTTTTAAATTCTTTTAGATCATTAATTCTTAGATATCTTTATTAGATCATTGCGACACTTTCACCCAATTTGAACATTTAGGCACGTTTTCCATCCACTTTATGGGCTTTGACATGTAAAAACTGAATCACAGACCGTTCTTTACACCTGGAAGGGGATACAGTCGGCATCACTATTCTTTACGTCTGCCAAACTGACACCGAGCATCACAATGAGATTGTGGATGTGGAGAGGAAAGAACAACGTACGATCTAGTTGTTGGTTAGTGCCGGATCGAATGTAACAGTGATTACTGCACCCGTGGCAAACAGGGAAACCTATTTTACTGACAATCCTCGTATTAATGATTTGAAAAAATCTTTTATGTTCCTGCATAATAATCATGCATAAACTCCAAGAATAGCATTCCATTCAGAATGAAAACACTATTTAGATATTAACGAATATGTAGACGCAAATCCCTCCTTTTCTA
Organism: Mystacides longicornis; assembly: GCA_963576905.1. Classification (NCBI taxonomy): domain Eukaryota; kingdom Metazoa; phylum Arthropoda; class Insecta; order Trichoptera; family Leptoceridae; genus Mystacides; species Mystacides longicornis. The sequence goes on along the minus strand of OY756429.1, from coordinate 5,942,091 downwards.
AGTTCCTACCTATTTCCTAGTTCCTACCTCTGTCCTACTGTGTGTGACCTACATAATATTTATTTGGAATTATTGTCTATTATAAAATTATTACATGGATTTTTGAAAATGGAACGTTTGTTGTATTCATTTAAAAAAAATTGAGTTGTCATGTTTTGTTGGAAAATGTTACTGTGTGTTACGTGTTGTGATCAAAATTGTGTTGTTCGGTGAAAAACTATTAATAGAGATTGCGGAAGAAAAATTACAGAACCGGCCGGTCTGAAGACATCCGTTTACCAGCATACCAGGTACGTCACACAATCCCTCTTCTAAATACAGTTCACACCCATCACCTTTTCTGAGGGCTACCTGCGTTTACATATTTTGGTCCAATCGAGCCCGGATGGCTTTACCGGATGTTTTGTGATTTTTTGTGTGAGGAAAAACTGCATTCATTAATAGTTAGGTATTTGTGTTTTATTGTCGTATACATTGGTATACATTTGATTTCGTGTACATTGGTATACATTTGGTTGCGTATACATTGGTATACATTTGAAGTTGTATAAAGATTGTTAGTTACAATTTGCTAGAAAAAATGGCTTTAGCTTTAAAGGCAACGTTGAAAACTGTTTTTTCAAAAGTTAAAAATACATATGCGATTAAAGATTTGATAATTAAAGGAGAGAAGGAAAGAATTAGTACATTTATGTCTCGGTATGAAAGGTTCAATGACTGGTATGTACAGTTTGAAGATGTGAATAATGAATTGATTAAAATTTATGTCCTAGAGAAGCAAGAAAAGGAACTAGATGAGTTAAGTTCTTTAGTTGAAGAGTTCGATGATATGTTTTTTGAAACGGTTTTTTGAAAAGCAATGTGGACCTATTGTAGGGGTGTGTCATAATAAAATTGAACAGAGTACATGCCAAGTTTTGTTGGGAACAATTGTTGGTTTTGTATTGGGAAGTGATGGAAGATTTTTCAAAGCCAGATGTTTAGTTGACTCTGGGAGTCAAGTCACATTGATATCTCATACATTTTGTAAAAAAGCTAATTTCAGAATTAAGAATACGTGCATGAAATTGACAACGTTGTCAGATTCAGATATGCATATAAATGGTTCTGTTGAATGTGGATTGTTTGATAGTAAATATGATAAATCTGTGTTTATTAAAAGTGTTGTTGTGAATTCTTTGCTATCTCAGCTGCCGCGAGGGCGCTTGTCTCAGAAAATAAGATCATTGACGTCACATCTGCAATTGGCAGATGATGAGTTTTGGAAACCTGGTGGCATAGATATTCTGTTAGGTGCAGATGTATATGGACATCTGTTTACTGGTAATTGTAAAAAATTGCCAGATGAATTATTTGCATTTGAAAGTATCTTTGGTTGGACTATACTTGGAAAAGATTTTGTAGAGAATAATGATTCCTTGTTGTCGTGTTATGTTTCATGTGATGAATTAAATGATACTCTGAAACGCTTTTGGGAAATAGAAGAAGTCAAATGTGATTCTCCGTGTAAGGTTATGTCATCTTCTGATGAAGAATGCGAACTTATGTTTGCAGATATGCATTATCGCAATGAGCATGGTCGATATGTTGTACCTTTATTAGTGAAACAGAGCGAAATAGTATCATGCAAAGGCTCATTCGGATTTGCTTTGAAACGTTTGTATAATACGGAGCGTAAGTTTATAAGCAATGAGGACTTGCACATAGAATATGCCAAGGTTATGAGGGAGTATGTAGAATTGGGTCATATGAAAGAAGTTCCATTGCAGAGTAATAGTGATGTGTATTACATCCCTCATCATTGTGTGCTAAAACCTGAAAGTCCTACCACTAAGCTACGTGTGGTGTTTGATGGGAGTTCTTCTTGTAGTGGTAGTAAATCGCTGAATGAAGTGTTGCATGTGGGCCCTAAGCTTCAAAGGGATATAGGTGCTTTGTTGTTGAAATTTAGAATCTATCATGTTGCATTTACATCTGACATTACTAAAATGTATCGGCAAATATTGATTAGAGAGGAAGATAGGAAATATCAACACATATTGTGGAGGAATTATTAAAGAGTATGAATTGTTAACGGTGACATATGGTTTGGCTAGTTCTCAGTTTAATGCCATTAGGACATTAAATCAGTTGGCTGAGGATGGATGTGGTAATTATCATTTGGCAGCAAAGATGTTGAAAGATCATTGTTATGTAGATGATATTATTTGTGGGGCACATAATTTTGAGGATGCAATAAACATTCGAAATCAGTTAATTGCATTATTAAATACGGCTGGTTTGCAGTTGGCAAAATGGGCCAGTAATTGTCAAGCTTTTGTGTCAGATAAACATTCGGTTAGTTTTGATGATGAATGTAACAAAGTTTTGGGTATTAAATGGAACCCGTGTACTGATTTGTTTATGTATAGTGTGAAGTATGGAAATGTTCCATGCACAAAGCGTGGTAAATGGGCTTGCCCATTTACCTTCTTACTTAAGTGTATAATGCAATCATTATGGAAAATGAAATTAGATTGGGATACTATTATTCCGGGACATATGTTGGTAGAGTGGAATAAAATTAGAGAACAATTATGTTTATTAGAAACTTATTCAGTTAATAGATATTTGGGTACGACACAAAATAGTTTGTGCTACCTTGTAGGATTCTCAGATGCTTCTGAGAAAGGCTATGCAGCAGTTTGTTATTTGGTTACTTGTGATAAAAAGGTTTCTTTGGTGGCATCCAAGTCAAAAGTGTCTCCACTTAAGGTACATACGATTCCTCGGTTGGAATTAATGGGATCACATTTGCTGTCAAAATTACTTAAATTCGTTTTGCATGCACTTAATGAGTTGATTGACATTAAGGGAGTTATAATGTTTACGGATTCAACTATTGTATTGTCATGGCTTAAGACTCCAACTTATCGTTTAAAAATATTTGTTGCTAACAGAGTTCAAAAAATACTGGAAAATGTCCCAAATGCTTCTTGGTATCATGTCAGATCTGAAATGAATCCCGCGGATTGTGCGAGTCGAGGACTTTATCCTGAAGAATTGATACATCACTCATTGTGGCTTAGTGGGCCTGATTGGTTAGCTAATGATGTTGAAAGTTGGCCTTTGAATGATGTTTCTGTTTTACAGACAGAAGAATTACCAGAATGTAAAATAATTAATAATGATGTGGTTAGTTGTTTATTGTTGCAGGATAGTGATGAAAGCAAATTGAGTTTGTTTATAATTTCAAATAAATATAATAAGTTGATTCGTATAGTTGCGTGGATATTGAGATTTAAAACAAATAGTTTAGTAAGTGTGGGTAATCGTAAAATGGGTTTGTTAGATTCTAATGAATTGGATAATAGTTTACAACTGATTATCAAGTATGATCAAAATTTATATTTTAAAAATGAGATTCACATGTTGAAGAATGAGAGCAAGTGTGATAATGTCCAATTACAAAAATTAAATTGTTTTATTGATGGCCGTGGTATTCTTAGGGTGGGCGGCAGAGTTTGTTATTCAGCTCTTCCGGAAGGAACTAAGTTTCCTATCATATTACATAAAAATAGTGAGTTCGCATCAATTGTAATTAATTATTTTCATGTTTCATATTTACATGTGGGTCCTAGATCACTTCAGAATTTAATTCAAAGAAAATATTGGATTATATCAGCTAGGAATAAGATTAAATCTTTGCTATCAAAATGCATTGTATGCAAACGTTTTAATGCTGCCCCATTGTATCCTAAGATGGGTGACTTACCAGAGATTAGATTTACGCAACATAGGCCTTTTATAAATGTTTCTATTGATTTGGGTGGACCGTTCATTATAAAGGAAAATAAATGTTGGAATGCAAAAACATATAAAGCATACTTTTGTGTGATGAAGGCCATACACATTGAGATTGTTAGTGAATTGTCCACAAATGCCTTTATATCAGCTTTTGATAGATTTGTATCTCGTTGGGGTCTGTGTGCCAATGTTTATAGTGATTGTGGAACTAACTTCGTAGGTGCTAAAAAATATCTAACTGGGATTTTCACACGCCCTGTTGTTAAGATATGCCCTCTGGATATATTATAAGTTTGATGTTTTTTATTAACAAGCATTCGTTGTTTCGATTCGATTTTTTAGTTATGGTCTTTAGGGAGAGACAATTTTTAGTTTATAATAGATGTATAAGTATGTGTATACAGTTTTGATTAAAAGGTACTATAAGGGTATGATTGCTTTGTTTTTTTTTTGGTTTGGGCAGTTTGTAGGAATGTGTGGGGATTATGTGGAACGGGTGAAGTGATGGTTGTTAGTGGTAATAATGAGTATGAGTGATTGGTTGTGCAATCTTTCATGCTCTCCTGATGGTTTACTACTTCGTACTTTATTGTCGGTGAATGCAGAACTTCATCAAATTTTAACTAAAATTTGGGTGGGCGGTATGTAGACGCAAATCCCTCCTTTTCAATGTTCCTACCTATTTCCTAGTTCCTACCTCTGTCCTACTGTGTGTGACCTACATAATATTTATATGGAATTATTGTCTATTATAAAATTATTACATGGATTTTTGAAAATGGAACGTTTGTTGTTTTCATTGTGAAAATTGAGTTGTCATGTTGTTGGTCAAGAAGTGTTTCCGGGGATTTGAAGAGAATCTTGTTGTTGATAATTTAAACTGGTGTCCTTTTAGGTGCACATTAGTGTTCATTGTGAACATAGTTGGTAGGAGTTCACAGGAATAGTGGTCATGTAGCACCTTGCAAATTTCAATAAAATCTCCCCGATCCCGTCTCTCCTTCAACAGTTTAAGCTCTGTTAATGGATCCTCATATTGAAGATTTCTCAATTGTCGAGGTATTTTGGTGGCTCGTCTCTGCACTTTCTCCAATAAGTCAATATCCTTGATAAAGTAGGGATTCCAGATGTGGAAAGCATACTCCGGTGTTGGTCTGACAAGTTATATATAAATCTTGCGAAGCAGGGCTGGGTCTGGTGAGTAAAATGCCTTCTTTATCAGGTACAGTAGTGTGTTTGCTCTCTTGACTATACCTATGATGTGCTCCTCCCATTGATGTGCTCTTCTTGTTACCATATTTCAGGACTAGATCTTAAAGAATATGTAACAATATTGTATACTATTTAGATAGGTTGTAGGTATATTGGCTTAGAACAATCCCTAAAACTTTCATATTTTTGTTTCTGGATAATTTCTTTATTTTTTTTTGTTTACAGTTACATCTATCTATGAAGAAGGAGTTGAAGCTGGATGATAAAAATTTTCTAACTATTCCAACTCTTAACACAAAATTGTATAGATTGCTCTGACGTCAATGTTTACCCATCTATATTATAAAAATGGCTCCCTTAAAAAAGAAATTGATCTCTCCAACAGCGCCATACTTTGGTAGGACTATCGGAAAGGAACTGAGGCTAGATGAAGAGAAATTTTCCGAGAGGACTATTGGCAACACATAGCACAATGTTGTATTGACGGCTCTGATCATTATCGTTCAACTAGTCTATTAATAAGAATAGAACTTACCACCACAGGAATTGTAAAGTAAGACTTCAGATTTTTTCACATTATTAAGACTCTCAAAACTGCATAAATTTCGGTATTTTTATTAAATTGGGTGATAAAATTTTTACAGATTTTGCCCCTTTAAAAATGATAATCATATTTTTTTTTGTAGAATATTTGAAGACCAGTAACAAGTGAAGTAGTATTTGAAATGATTCACGGAGAATTTTAAAACGAATATCCATAACTAACTAAGAATGCCCCATTGACTACTGGGGAGGAAAACCCCCCATCCAGAAGAAAATCAGCATTTGAGAGTTAATAATGTACACCCTTCCTGGGATCAAGTGAAAATATTCTGACTGTGTTCATTGGTGAGTTCTCAGCATACTAATTTACCGGGATTATTCATCGGTTGGATTCAGATCCAGCTTAAAAAAACATTAAAGACTGAAAAAAATTTGAATAATTGTATATTTCGGTTGGATTCAGATCCAGCTTAAAAAAACATTCAAGACTGAAAAAAATTTGAATAATTGTATATTTATATGTAACTTGATTTGTTGTCTTTTTGTTTGTATAATAATTGTAAACTTACTTGTATCGGTGGTGTATTTAGCTTATCCTGTTCTAAAGTTCTCTCTACAATATTTTCCATGAAAGCATTTGTTAAAAAGTAGGTACATTCAATCAATCAATGTCCATTGCCTGTAATACGTATGAACACTAGACATGGATATTCACTCCCGACCTAATTATAATATTATCTGTTCCCTGGCACTCCCATTGGCTGATTACAACGATCTCGCGAGTTAGTGTCAATACTGCGGGTTTTCGCTCTTCTGAATTTGAAATTTTAAGGGACCAACGTATATTACCAGCAATTGACGTAGACGTCGTTGTTGAAGATTATCCAGGGACTTGGTGTGAAGCTAGTAGTTGACCTACAGACCGTCAATTGAGGGCGCTGTTATCGCTCATATGGTAACACTATAAAAACACTGACTGTGCTAACATAAAAACAGTAACGGGGTTTTTTTTTAATAATTATTATTTGTTGTTCCCTCGGATTTATTGTTCCTTTAGCAGGTTTATTATTTAAAAGTTAAACTTAAAAGGTTATTTTACGAATAGCATCTTTGTGTGGTTTGGTCTCCTCAAATGCGCTTTCCTAGCTCTTTTGCATATATATCTATTTTATTAGAAAAGATCGTATTTTAAAAGCTTACCTTTCTCCATTTTATACGATCTCTAGACACCCCAGATCCCAAGCTATTGAGCTGAATAGTTAATTGCTGCCAGTGGGAAATGTAACTCTCTCTTTGAGTCACAATCCTAGGATTGGTCTGCACCAAGCATGCTGACTCTTCTTTTCCACTCCTCCTTGTCACTGGCCAACCTCTTCATTTCTTGGTAGGTGCTGCAGCTCATGTCTCCGATCACCTGGTCTATGTAGTTATCCCTGGGGCGGCCTCTGCTTCAAAAATTAAATAATTTAAATTGCTGCACTCCGCTCACCGTCTTAATATTGAAATAATAGGTAATATAAAGTTTAATTACATTACATTAATAAAAAATATATATACCTGTAGCACTTCTGGTTGAATGTCCAAGCCGACAGCCATTTCCTTCCCCATCAAGAGCAGGACTCGCCGTTCCAAATCATTCAGGGTTAAGCTCGTACCGAGACCACCACCTGTTGCATTTAAAGATGCCGCTATTTTGCTAGCTTGCTTTTGACTTAAAGTCTGTCCACACCTTAATGAAAATCATTAAAACTTGACAGAAACACCATATGATTTGTACCTATCACTTAAAAGGTTATTTTACGAATAGCATCTTTGTGTGGTTTAGTCTCCTCAAATGCGCTTTCCTAGCTCTTTTGCATATATATTTTATTAGAAAAGATCGTATTTTAAAAGCTTACCTTTCTCCATTTTATACGATCTCTAGACACCCCAGATCCCAAGCTATTGAGCTGAATAGTTAATTGCTGCCAGTGGGAAATCGTCGGCTTAACATGTAAATTTGTTATCTCCACTTTGTTAAATTATACAGGAGAATGAAAAAACTGAGCATTTCCTTCAATTTTATTATTTATGCAATTCTTGTTATTTTAAATTATAGTTATAATGAAAATACACAATTTCAACGAAACATTTTTGAAATAACTCTTACAATATTATTTTTAATAAAGTTGCGAACTAGATCTTCTTGAATTGTCTGAATTTTTTCGATCTCTCGGTCTTTTTATAGGAACGGTTTTCATTAATGCATCCACATAAACTTTTTTTTCTTTCCAACTCAAGCTCCAAAATTTATGGAAAATATTTTCTCGTTCTACATCTGATAATGTGGAACATTTAAAAGTGATTTTTTTTGAGCCATCACATTTACATCTTTGCTTAAGTGATTTATTTTCCTTCAGCAAATCATATTTCCATGCCCCATCATTTACTTTTTTCCTCCCGAAGTATTGCTCTCCCTTTTCCCTTTTTTGTTTATTCTTTGCAGATTGCCACAAAGAAGTATCCATATGACACCTCTTTTTTCTTTTTCTTTTCAATTCTATAGATGTATGGTCGGAATTGGAATCAGAATCGGAATATGGAACTAAAGATGTGTTAACGGTATTGTCAAACTCATCATCACTTATCAATAAATCTACATTTTTCACAATATTATCGGATTGAATATTGATATTTTCCACTTCAGTGGCATCCTCTTCAATTAATAAAATTGGTAAATCCAAAATCATTTGCGGATTTTCTCGTAAATTTGTAGAAAGATCAATATCTCTATTCCTCTGCTTTTCTTCTGGCAATGTAACCATTATTTTACCCCTACTATTCATCTATAAACCAGAATATTACAAGCTTTAATACGAGTTTGTACAAAAATCAAAATGAATTCGTAATTATTAACTATTCAAACCGAATCAAAATGTATGCAACAATGCAAAATTGATAACTACTCATAAATCTGCATGCGACACTACTATTTGCATACAGAAAAATTTGCTAACTCCATTACATACATTTCATTCGTATTTTACAATATTTTAGTGAAATAATCACTAAAAAAATTAGTAATAAATGAGGTTTATACTCACAGTGACTAAATCAATATATTTCTTCCACAGAAAAACTTAAAAAAACACAGTTATAAGCCAATTATTTCAAGAGCACGCGGAAGACGTCCGAACTCTCACACTCGCACAAACAAGATGGCGGAGTTGTCAAAATTTTTGTGGCGCTTCCACTCGCAGTGGAGTTATCAAATTTTCTTGAATACGTTTTTGCCAATATTTTGATATTCTGGAGTTGTCATATTTACGTAAATGATGTATTCATATTAAAGGAAGCAAACGCCATTATTAGATCATTTTTGACCAAAAGTGGAGTTAGCAAGAATTCTTGTTAAGCCGACGAAATGTAACTCTCTCTTTGAGTCACAATCCTAGGATTGGTCTGCACCAAGCATGCTGACTCTTCTTTTCCACTCCTCCTTGTCACTGGCCAACCTCTTCATTTCTTGGTAGGTGCTGCAGCTCATGTCTCCGATCACCTGGTCTATGTAGTTATCCCTGGGGCGGCCTCTGCTTCAAAAATTAAATAATTTAAATTGAAATAATAGGTAATATAAAGTTTAATTACATTACATTAATAAAAAATATATATACCTGTAGCACTTCTGGTTGAATGTCCAAGCCGACAGCCATTTCCTTCCCCATCAAGAGCAGGACTCGCCGTTCCAAATCATTCAGGGTTAAGCTCGTACCGAGACCACCACCTGTTGCATTTAAAGATGCCGCTATTTTGCTAGCTTGCTTTTGACTTAAAGTCTGTCCACACCTTAATGAAAATCATTAAAACTTGACAGAAACACCATATGATTTGTACCTATCACTTAAAAGGTTATTTTACGAATAGCATCTTTGTGTGGTTTGGTCTCCTCAAATGCGCTTTCCTAGCTCTTTTGCATATATATATATATATATATATATATATATATATATATATCTATTTTATTAGAAAAGATCGTATTTTAAAAGCTTACCTTTCTCCATTTTTTACGATCTCTAGACACCCCAGATCCCAAGCTATTGAGCTGAATAGTTAATTGCTGCCAGTGGGAAATCGTCGGCTTAACATGTAAATTTGTTATCTCCACTTTGTTCAATTATACAGGAGAATGAAAAAACTGAGCATTTCCTTCAATTTTATTATTTATGCAATTCTTGTTATTTTAAATTATAGTTATAATGAAAATACACAATTTCAACGAAACATTTTTGAAATAACTCTTACAATATTATTTTTAATAAAGTTGCGAACTAGATCTTCTTGAATTGTCTGAATTTTTTCGATCTCTCGGTCTTTTTATAGGAACGGTTTTCATTAATGCATCCACATAAACTTTTTTTTCTTTCCAACTCAAGCTCCAAAATTTATGGAAAATATTTTCTCGTTCTACATCTGATAATGTGGAACATTTAAAAGTGATTTTTTTTGAGCCATCACATTTACATCTTTGCTTAAGTGATTTATTTTCCTTCAGCAAATCATATTTCCATGCCCCATCATTTACTTTTTTCCTCCCGAAGTATTGCTCTCCCTTTTCCCTTTTTTGTTTATTCTTTGCAGATTGCCACAAAGAAGTATCCATATGACACCTCTTTTTTCTTTTTCTTTTCAATTCTATAGATGTATGGTCGGAATTGGAATCAGAATCGGAATATGGAACTAAAGATGTGTTAACGGTATTGTCAAACTCATCATCACTTATCAATAAATCTACATTTTTCACAATATTATCGGATTGAATATTGATATTTTCCACTTCAGTGGCATCCTCTTCAATTAATAAAATTGGTAAATCCAAAATCATTTGCGGATTTTCTCGTAAATTTGTAGAAAGATCAATATCTCTATTCCTCTGCTTTTCTTCTGGCAATGTAACCATTATTTTACCCCTACTATTCATCTATAAACCAGAATATTACAAGCTTTAATACGAGTTTGTACAAAAATCAAAATGAATTCGTAATTATTAACTATTCAAACCGAATCAAAATGTATGCAACAATGCAAAATTGATAACTCCTCATAAATCTGCATGCGACACTACTATTTGCATACAGAAAAATTTGCTAACTCCATTACATACATTTCATTCGTATTTTACAATATTTTAGTGAAATAATCACTAAAAAAAATAGTAATAAATGAGGTTTATACTCACAGTGACTAAATCAATATATTTCTTCCACAGAAAAACTTAAAAAAACACAGTTATAAGCCAATTATTTCAAGAGCACGCGGAAGACGTCCGAACTCTCACACTCGCACAAACAAGATGGCGGAGTTGTCAAAATTTTTGTGGCGCTTCCACTCGCAGTGGAGTTATCAAATTTTCTTGAATACGTTTTTGCCAATATTTTGATATTCTGGAGTTGTCATATTTACGTAAATGATGTATTCATATTAAAGGAAGCAAACGCCATTATTAGATCATTTTTGACCAAAAGTGGAGTTAGCAAGAATTCTTGTTAAGCCGACGAAATGTAACTCTCTCTTTGAGTCACAATCCTAGGATTGGTCTGCACCAAGCATGCTGACTCTTCTTTTCCAACCTCTTCATTTCTTGGTAGGTGCTGCAGCTCATGTCTCCGATCACCTGGTCTATGTAGTTATCCCTGGGGCGGCCTCTGCTTCAAAAATTAAATAATTTAAATTGAAATAATAGGTAATATAAAGTTTAATTACATTACATTAATAAAAAATATATATACCTGTAGCACTTCTGGTTGAATGTCCAAGCCGACAGCCATTTCCTTCCCCATCAAGAGCAGGACTCGCCGTTCCAAATCATTCAGGGTTAAGCTCGTACCGAGACCACCACCTGTTGCATTTAAAGATGCCGCTATTTTGCTAGCTTGCTTTTGACTTAAAGTCTGTCCACACCTTAATGAAAATCATTAAAACTTGACAGAAACACCATATGATTTGTACCTATCACTTAAAAGGTTATTTTACGAATAGCATCTTTGTGTGGTTTGGTCTCCTCAAATGCGCTTTCCTAGCTCTTTTGCATATATATATATATATATATATATATATATATATATATACTGAAAGTGGTAGGTCCTAGGATTTGTCACGAACTGCATGTGAATAACATGCACCTCGATAGACAAAAAAGATCATCAGCTTTTCACAGGAAGCAATATTAAGATGTAAGTTTTACTCCATTTCACTGTAATCAGTTAGGCAGAGACTATGCTACTGCACTTGCATATGGGACGAGACTGTGCCCATCACCAGAATATGCGTTTTATCCAACCAGCCCCACGATACTCTTACTAGAAGACCATCCAAAAATAGTGAGACAGCTGGGATTTCACATCAAAAGAGTATCCTTCATAGAACTGGTCAATAGCATCATAACAGAACAGTGTTGTAGACATATTATGAGATGTTGGGTAAAAACATAACAGGTAATGTGCTGAAATTATACTTTTCAATTGGTTTCTGCTTGTATGGCAATGTAACATAGATCTTTCATTATTTTCGTCATAAATTCATACAACCACGTCGATTTATCTGTCGACCTAAAGGTTTGTATATTTATCGACAAAGAAATTAATGTAAAAGCAAAGCAGAAACTGACGAGTCATTTTGAAAAGCCAAATTCCTATTACACCTTGAGTTAGAATAGCTTGGGCTTTTTTAATATTGGAAATCCATCCCCTCTGGGCTGATGTATGCCTTATGACTATATGTAATCGTTTAAATCTTCAGTATACAAAAAAACTCGAAGACGCCAGGTTTGTCATTCAAAAGCTTGGGCATTTATTATATTATTTTCTTCCAGCGACTTATTGAATCACGATTTGCCTGTAGATATAATGAATCATACAATAATAATTATGTCCAATAATGACAAATTGAACCAAGATACGAGCAATTCTGATACAGTTTGAGAAAATAAACATCTATTATAGGTAATTTAAAGACAACGGCAATGTAAAATCTGAGACCCATATTTAGGTTAGCCCCCAGAAATTAGTTCCTTAAATACACAAAACTTGCAAATTTGAAGAGATGCTGGAAATAACATACTAATATCTAATTCCTGAGAGCAATTATTAAAAAGTACGCTTTCGCGACTAGGTACGCAACGAATTTTATTAAATCACTTCGTCAGTCTCAGCTTTCGAGAACGATACCTCAGGAGAATTCTGGGTGTAAAATGGTACCACCGCATCACGAATGACGCTATACCCGACGCACCTAGCGTGAGCCCATCACTTCTATCATTATAGGGAGGAGATGGACTTGACTGGGACATGTGTTAAGGATGCCGAATGACAATTGGCCGAGTAGAGCGCTGTTCTTCCTCCCATCAGGGTCCCGAAGACGAGGAAATCCCTCTCAAACTGTGTTCCGCTCCTTCGAAGCAGAACTGAGGAATCTGGACATGGTGTGGGATAGGAGGTCATAAACAATGCGCAAGATCGAGCGCAATGGAGAGCTCTTATTGCCTCCTTATGCCCGTAAGCGGGGCGTATAAGAAGTTTGGATTGGATTTGGAAGTAAATAATTATAAAAATATGCAAGACCTTTCGTCACAAAACTATTTCGATTCACGATCATAAATCATAAATAAAGAGAAAATCATAAATCACTCAGGGGTCAGCGACATGGGGAAATTAATAATTAAAGAATTACTTCAATTAGGTATTTTATCCAACGCCAGCAGAATGAGATATCTCCAAAATCCAACCTTTGCTGCGATTCGAGCACTTTCACATTGATGCCATCCTTCTGCTAATGTAATTTAGACCATCAAGAAGCCATGATCGTCCTAAAATGATTAGATTCAAGATTTGGTTTTCCACTATTTTCCTACATAATATTATAACAATCGACCACTTACTATACAGTCTTATGCGTCTACTTTTAAACAAAAGCCTTTCAAATTACCGCTATTTTCAAGCTAAAAACTGCTAAAAAAAAATTGGACCCAGCCTCTTTAATCATGAAGCAGAAAATGCACTAATAATCCTTGAATAAGGAAGATTGGGCTAGGTACTACACAATCTATTCGCATGACAGCTGTACTCTTGAGGTATGTTTTTGAGTGAACCATACCTACTTGGGAGAAATTCAGACATAATGCATACTTCTGACATCTTTGATCCTCGAACAATTTAGCAATAGAAAACAGTGGTATTGTGTTTATGGAGCCTCCTGGAAAAAGACCGTGGAAACAGTGCTGGCCTATAGCAGACGTGGAACAGTTTTTAATCACCATCCGTGAAGAAATTTATTTATTTTTTATTTTCAATAATACACGGCTATAAGCCTTTTACATAATCATAATATTTCAAAATTCACAAAAACAATACACTTAAATACAACAGTAAAAAACAATAAAAAGATAAGTAGACTTACATATTATAATGACAACTAACCATATGAGCAAATAAAATCATTGGATTTCATCGAACTGTCATCTCACTTCATTGTTGTTGTGTAAGGTTATATTAGCTGAACAAACACACTTTGTTCAACTTATGTACAAGATAACTCGAAAAATCCACGTTATGAAACACTCCACCTTCCACCATTGCATTGAACATTGATAAGGAACTGTGGACATTGAGCCGTTTCGCGACTGGGGTGTCTCGAAGCTACACATTCACACCATTACTATTTATCATACTCACAACACTTATCGCGAGGACCTGAATTGTCGGCAGAGGATATCGAGAGTCATATTGGAAGTAAGGCAGACACTGTCACGCTTTAGCTAACTACCGGGGAACAATCAGTGCGCACTAGTGTTGTGTAGGTAAATATTTAACAGTTACCAAATATCGGTTTAGCATATACTAGTTTACGTAACTGTTATTGCATTCTCCGATACCTGTTAAAATTTTATCTGTTAAAGATAATGTTACTAGACCGCCATCGATAACAGATATCCACTAACTGTTACAGTACTTGTTACCCAGTACAATTCTCAATGCTGTTATCCTGTTATCGTCCTTAACTGTTAAAATTTTACCTGTTTCAACCGAAATAAAATCACTAAAAAGTAAAGTTAGATAGGCCCATTTAAAAAAAGGTATTAAACAATAATATACTACTAAAGTATGTCCCATACATTACTAATGGCCCCTTTGTTTAAGTGGTATTATTGCTTTCAAGATTTTTTTCTACATTGAAGCCGTGTGCGCGGTATTCATTCGATATACCTACTTTACTTAAGTACATTTTATTTATATGATGAAATATGGTAGTAGTAGTGTGTAGCTTTAGTTCGTAACTTCTACACGAAGCGCTATCATAGCTGGGTCTTGTCATTTTTTAGTGTGGTCATGCTTTTAAGCAGTGTTGTCATGCTAAAAATATATGGGTAGATATGACGGGAAAAAAAGCTATCAATGTTGACTTATCGAGGTTCTTACTAGAATTATGTATTTAATGAACAATAAAATGACGGTATTATTTATTTACAATAATTATGTTCATTTCGCCCTTATCATCAGTGTATTTTTTACCATACATTGTAAAAATATAGAGTTAATTATTAATAGTATATATTATATTATCTATGATGAAATACATAGATAGAAGTAAAGTTAAACAAAATTATCTAGCCACTTTTATACAAGAAGAGTTGAACAAAATTATCTAGACACTTTTTATCTATACCTACGAATAACATAATTATTATAAAGAATTGTTTGATTTGATTTATGGGGGGGGGGGGTAATATAAGTAGGTAAAAAAATAACATTTTAAAATAACAGATACTTCTTGGTAACAGGTTGAGTTATACCTGTTACAATTATATACTAGTTTGGCCCATCCCTAGTGCGCACGAGTTGTTTTGTTTACGTCAACTGTCAGACGCGCCACTTCTACTCGACCATAGAAACAGCCGAATCTGCATGAAAAAAATTTCACCATTTACTTTATACATACATACTAATTACTAATATAGATAATTATATAGCAACATATTAACTTGTTTTTCAATCAACATTATTAACTTGTATTTAAACCAACTATATCTTTCATATTTTGCTGATTATTATAATAATTAACTATCCTTTTCTTTTAACATTATTACCTTTTAACTATTTATCTTATTTGTTTAAAATTTTTGTTTTGTTTTATTGTTTCTAATCGTCACATTAAGTTTTCTTTTTCTTCTTGTTTGAAACACCTACATATATTTTTATTAATTGTACCTAACTGTTCATATTTTTACCTATTTGACTTATTTATTTGTTTGTTTTTCATCCTATATCATATCATATATTTTGATACTCTAATTATTTTCTGAGATTTTTATTTACGTTTTATGACATATTTACTTGTTTTAATACATATCTTTATTAACTCAATATCTATTATATTATTATTTTAATACTGTTATTTTTATCTGCTTTAACTTGGTCAATCAGTTTATCCAACTAACATCACAAAAATTCGGCTCCGGTCTTTGTAATTGTCACCTTGCTTGGGTATACTTGTTCACAGAGATTCGTTCTTTTATACAATTGACTAAACTAATTTCTATTATCTCTATTTTTATTGTTTCTAATCATTTTTTGTTTATTTATTATATTTTTGCTTTGTTTTGTTTTAATATTTATGATACAAGTCTAGAACAAATATTGGAATCTTTTGTGTTGTTTTTTTTCTGTGGGCATTTATTTGCCAGGTTATTTTTTGGATAGGTATCTCCCAGAATATTTCATACTATATCTGTTTGTTTCTTTTATTTTGCATATTTATTTTTCTGGAATTTCTTTGGGTTTTATTTGTCTGTATACTGTACACACGCACATGATGAAGGGAGGACAACTGAAGACTTTAACTGTAACTAAGTGCGGTAAATCGGCCCCATCTAGGGAGGCATCACTTGTTGTGGTTGGGGGTACATCGCGTAGATCTGGTATTTCTGTGCGCGGCTCTCCTACAGCTGCTGATAACATGGACTCTGCATTCTCCTCGGCTTCACCGGAGGTAATTGCGAATGATATTATAAACATGATGAACACGGCTGGGAATATAAGTAAGGAAACAAGGAAATCAATTGTGCGTAGGATCAAAGAATTGCTCTCCATAACTCTCTTTTTCAAACGGAAGATTGATAAGGGGCCAGAAAATGTAAAATTGTCGGATACTTTAGATGAGATCAATACTAGGTTGAACTCACTGCATGAGCAAAACTGCAAAATCAGTGAAATATTAACACAGAGAAATTTATCCTACGCGCAAGTCACCGCAAGGAACGTTTCGACGGAGACTCATTGTATTGTTGTGAGCTCGCATGACAGTGAGGTCTCTGCAAATACGCTTGAGGGAACTCTGAAGAAGAATATAAACGTCAGATCAAGGGGTATAGGTATAGTGAACATGAAGAAGCTTAAAAACGAAAGAGTCCTTATTAAGTGCTCATCCGCAGACGACAAAAGGGCTATGAAGGATGAAATTGCTAAGCTGACTGATTACAAACTTGAAGAACCAAAGAGACGAAAGCCTCTTGTGGTGATGAAAGGAATCATTAAGGGTATAACAGAGGATGACCTAAACGAATCCATAGAGAGACAAAATAGAAGTTTGAGAATTTCGGAGAGAGTTAAGGTGTTATCCAGAAAGAGAAATAGAAACAGTCTTCTGATAAACCTTGTATGTAGAGTGGAGCCTGCAACGTGGAAGATTATGACTTCGATGGGTAAACTTAATGTTGGCTACCAGCAAATAGACGTGGCTGATTATAGCCCTGTTCTGCAGTGCTTCAATTGCTTGGAATACGGACACACAAGTCAACACTGTGTGAATGATAGACGCTGTCCCCATTGTGGTGAACAGCACGAACTACAAAACTGTGAAAAGCGAGTGGAAAACTGTGACCCTCTTTGCATAAATTGCCATAATAGAGGCTTAAAATCTAATCATCCAGGAACAAGCCACGAATGTCCCATTTGGAGAGGTGTCGACAAAAGATTAAGAGACCAGACTGACTATGGTATGTGCTGATTTGGTTGACCAAGGCTTTCATGCGGAACTGGATGAGTTGTTCAGTGTCTGCACAATGGAGTTCTCTGACCCCAAGAAATGTAAACAGTACATACACGATGATTTGTCACCAAGGATTCTAAATGTTAACATTCGCAGCATTAATAAAAACTTCGAAATGCTGGAAATTTTGCTGAGTGATCTTAAGATTAATTTTGACATTATTGTCCTTACCGAATGCTGGATAACGGAGGATAGTTTCATGAGAGAAATGGACGGCTACACTGTCTTTCATACACAAAATCACTATAACCAGAATGATGGCATAGTGCTCTATATCAGGGACCAGTTGGTCATCGGGGTGGAGGAATCTCCTGACTCTTGTGACTCTAACTGCTTAATTGCAACTCTGGTTGGTAACATTAAGGTCGTTGCTATCTATAGGCCTCCGTCATTCCAGAACCCTCTGCCATTTGTTTACTCACTGCCCGCTATTTTGGAAACGGAATCAAACGCTACAACTATTTTTGCTGGTGATATAAACATTGACTTATTGAACAATGACTCCTTTGTAACTCAGGAATATCTTAATGTGATGTCTATGATGGGTTTCGTTACAGCTGTGGAAAAACCGACCAGAGGAAAGGCTTGCTTAGATCACATAATGGTGAAAACTAGGCGGGAGACACTGGCTGCTGTTTTTCAGTCGGCGATAACGGATCATTATCCTGTGATTGCTGGCATTGTTAATGACACAGGGGAAGGGGCGCGGACGAATTCAAGGCGCATAAAATTTGATAGTGACAAGTTCGTTGAATATGTAAATGCGGAAGCATGGGACTGTGTTTATGGGGAAGTATTTACAAATCAGGCATACGATGCTTTTATTCAAAGACTACAAAGCCATGTTAACAGTTGTCAGTCAGTGAGTATTAGAAGGAGGGAGGATCGAAGGAAGGGTCTCAAGGAATGGATCACGCAGGGAATCATAAAGTGTCTTAGGAGGAGAGATAAACTACATAGACAGGTTTTGAATCGTCCTCTCGATGATAACCTTAAGGAACATTACAGACTCTACAGAAATCTCTGTTCCAAAATTGTTAAAAGAGCGAAAGACTCATATTATAGGAGTAAAATAGATGTGTGTAAACAGAGTCCCAAGCTCTGTTGGAAAACAGTTAGAGAATACCTCAGTAGTAAAAAGACATCCAAGGGCTTAAGCAACCTAATGGGGGGGAACGATGAGCAAAGTACCAAGGATAACCTTAATAGAATCAACACCTTTTTTGGAGCGATGGGTGAGAGCCTGGCTGCCAAGAAATTGTCTC
Source organism: Mystacides longicornis (assembly GCA_963576905.1). Lineage (NCBI taxonomy): Eukaryota > Metazoa > Arthropoda > Insecta > Trichoptera > Leptoceridae > Mystacides > Mystacides longicornis. The sequence continues at coordinate 5,923,207 of OY756429.1, read as the reverse complement.
ATATGCGCACAAATTTGCATGTAATTTCACAACAGGTGTCCCTCAGTAGTGGACCAAGCTTCTCATTTTTCGCTACCCCCACAGATTCACGGGAGGTTGAGAAGGTAATAGGGGAACTTAAAAGGTCCGCTTCGCTGGGTGTTGATGGAATATCAACAGAAGTGCTAAAACTGGTTGATAAAAGTGTTGCGCCTCCTTTAGCATATATTTTTAATCTTAGTCTAGAACAGGGTGTTTTCCCATCAAATGCTAAGGTGGCATCTTTGGTCCCTATTTATAAAAAAGGTGATTCCAATGATATAAACAATTATCGTCCAATATCATTGCTTCCCACTACCTCCAAAGTTCTTGAAAAGCTCATGAAGTTCCGTCTGGTTTCCTTTTTGGAGAATTTCAGGCTCCTCTCTGACAACCAATACGGGTTCAGAAGGGGTAGAAATACTGAAAATGCTGTGCTCGAGCTTGTTAACTATGTTTCACTCGGTCTGGACGAGGGCAGGAAATGCATCGGTATTTTCATGGACCTGGCCAAGGCCTTCGACACTGTTCCGCACGAGGTGTTGCTTCGTAAGATGCACCGATTGGGCGTGAGGGGGATAATGAATGGGTGGTTTAGGGATTATTTGACTGGGAGGCATGAATTGGTCCAGTATGATGGTATGTGTAGTGATCGTCATGGCATCACGTATGGTGTTCCACAGGGTAGTGTGCTTGGTCCCGTATTGTTTTTGATTTATATCAACGATTTATGTGAGATGACCCTTCCCCGAGGCAGGATCTTGAGTTTCGCAGATGACACAGTACTGCTTTTCGACGGAGAGGACTGGAGCGATGTCTTCTCTGGTGCCCAGCGGGGATTTGATTTGGTTGCGAGGTGGCTAGACATTAATCTCCTGACCTTGAACGCGGACAAAACCAATTACATTTGCTTCCGTATTAACAAGCGTGTAAGACCTGGACCTGACTCACTTAATATCACTTACCATAACTGTTTTTATGACGATACGGGCGGACAATCATATTGTAGCTGCATACACTTGGCTAGAGCTGACTCGACGAAGTACCTGGGCGTGACAGTGGACGAGACATTGACTTGGCGACATCACGTTGGACAATTAACAAATAGGGTTAGAAAGCTGATTTTCGTGTTTGGGCAACTTAGATGCATACTGACTCCCGAGCATCTAAAAACTATTTACTTTTCTCTCTGTCACTCTTTGATCAACTATGGACTGTTGGCCTGGGGCGGGGCTGCTAGAACTATCATTGACCCGATATACAGGGCACAGAAGATTGTTCTCAAGACAATGATGGGGCTTAGGTATACTTACCCATCTGTTGAACTATTTAGGGAAACACGCTGTCTAAGTGTCAGGCAGATGTACGTTTTTAGGAGTGTTATGAGGAAGTTGAATGAGGAAGAATGCTTGTATGATAGCGGATTCTCTAGGAGACGAATGAATTTACGGGTACCATTTTGCAGAACAGCTTTTAGGCAGAGATCACTGGCTTTTCTCGGTCCTAGGCTGTGTAACATAGTGATATCACATATCGGAGATAACCTCAAGAGGGGAAAAATTTTTGAATGGTTGATTGAGATGGGTGTGGAAGAGATTGAAAGATGCGTGAGCGAGAGACTTGTTTGATGTGAGTATGACTGGGATGGGAAATTGCGCTGAATTTATTGACTTGTTTATCTATATAAGTACCTATTCATAATATGATTTATTTTTTATTTATTTTTTGACTTATTTATCTATATGAGTTTTCATCTTATTACATTGTTTTATTTATTTTTTTTTTTTTTTGACTTGTTTATCTATATAAGAATTCATCTTTAATTGTTTTATTTATTTATTGACTTATCTATTTATATAATTATTCATCTTATTATTTTATTTATTGATTGATTTATTTATACCTATAGGTATTTTAGTTCTCATCTTATTTAATTTTTTTATTTATTATTATCTGGTTTATCTATATAAGTATTCACGTTATTATTATTTTATTTATTTATTGACTTATTTATCTACACAAGTTTTCATCTTATTTCATTGATTTATTTATTTATTGACTTTTTTTATCTACATGAGTTTTCATCTTATTTCATTCGTGGTGTCTATACTGTTGTATTAATCTTAGTTATATCTGATTTATTTTATTAAAATTTTATTCTACTAAGCGAGTCGGCTGTTCTTGGCGATAAGCTTGACAAGTCCTTAAGACATACCTACCTGTATTACTTACTTATTTAATTATTTATTATGCTTGCTTCTATTATTTTCTGCACCTGGTAATTGTGTTGTCTTTGTTAATTTTGGTTTGTTTTATGTAGGTGGCGTGAAATATTTGATAGTTGACATGAATTTGTTCGATCGCATGTATTAATTATTCTGATCTATTATTTTGTTTGCTTAGTTTAGTACCTAATATTTGACCCTATTTTATATTTGGGTATATTCTCTCATGATTACCTATTGTCAACCTCGATACAGACCTAAGGTCTAGTGAGGTGACAAAATTCACTGTGATAAGTATTGTATCAATCATGTTTTTATGTTACATATCTTGTTGTAAATATTCTGATTAATAAATTTATTATTATTATTATTATTATTATTATTTGAAATACATAAGTTGTACTGAATAAAAATAAGATTTGGATAAAATTTAATTGGCATGAATTAAGCCAAAGAAATCAGGTAGAATACAAATAATTAAGGAAAACAATAAATACAAGCAATTTAAAATACAAAATTTGGCAATGAGATAAATTTAGCAAATGTACTCAAAAAAAAATCCAACAAAAAACAGCAAATGATTACGTATTTTAACACGCCTGTAACCAAATATAGGCAGCCGAAGCAACTACAACAAGAAAGACAACACAATAGTAAAAATAAAATAACCTCAATATGACAATGTTTGAAAGACAGTTACACTTGGTAATAAAATACAAAATTTGGTAGTGTGATTTCGTTGATAAAACATAAGTCAAAAATAATTAAGAAAAAGTCAAATTCGGTTCATAAATTATTTCAGTATAATAAACTAGTCAATAAATAAAAATAGCAAGATCAGTCAAATGAATGTTTTATATAAAATGATAAAAACACAATCCCGAAAACAGAGAACTCAATCAAGAAATTCATTACAAATAATACAAATAAATAAATATAAATAATAAATAATAATAGGGCACTCTTAAAAATTTGTCGTATATAATAATTAAATTAATAACTAAACGAAGACTACCGAAAACCAACGACACCCTCCACAAGTCGTCTGAACGCACGCAAACCACCACAGAAAATATCAGCTTCGATGCAGAGCTCGTTTGCCAGTCTGTGCAATCTGGGAATGGGGGAGCTGTAAAGATAATTAGTAGATGCCCTAGTCTCGTGGAACAGCACACCTTGTCTTGTGTTCCTAACTGGTATGTTAAAGTCTATCCGTCCCAGCAACTCGACACTATCTATTTCCCCGTTCAGCAACCTATATAAGAACACAACATCGGTAACCTTTCTCCGATCACCAAGGGGAAACAAACAGAAGCGACGCATCAACTCGAGATAGTCAATCTCCGCCCAAGTACGGCCCAATCTGTGATTAAGGAACTTAAGAAACTTGCGCTGAACCCTTTCCACCATTTCCACGTACACGGCATAGTGAGGAGACCAGACCACCGTACCATACTCGAGCTGAGGTCTCACCAGAGATATATAGAGCGTCCGAAATGAATCTAAAGATCGGAGGTCAGAGCCCAGGCGCAACACAAACCCCATGGTCCGCATCGCCTTCCCCACTATCTCTTCAATATGTAACCTAAAAGACAAATCACTACTGAATGTAACCCCCAAATCCCTAATCTGAGTGACGGCCCCCAGAACCACTCGGTTCATACTATAGTCAAAGGCAATGATACCCTTTTTTTTCTTGTGGAATCTCACCACTTGGCACTTCTCCTCATTCATGAACAGTAAATTTGAGTTACACCACTCCGATAGCCGGTCCAAGTTCCGCTGCATGATAAGGCAATCATTTTGGCCTTCAATCATCCTAAATATCTTTAGATCGTCAGCAAAGAGCAGGATCTCGACGTCGGAGAAGATTTCCACAACGTCATTGATAAAAATATTAAATAGTGTTGGTCCCAAATGGGAGCCCTGCGGAACTCCACTAGTGGCGTTTATCGGCTGAGATATGCAGTCAGACACCTTGACTCTAAGAGTTCTTCCCGTCAGGTAACTTGTCAGCCATGACAAAAAAACGTCATCGACACCATAGGCTTGAAGTTTTTTGACCAAAATCCCCTGGGAAACCCTATCAAATGCCTTAGAAAAGTCGGTATAAACCGCGTCCACTTGAAGTTTGTCTGACAACTTTCGCACAATATAATCCATGTATAGAAGAAGATTTGTTTGAGTTGAGCGCTGCGGCATAAATCCATGCTGCCTGGGTGTAATAATCGAATTGAAAGAAACCGAAATCCTAGACAACACAATGCCTTCGAACATCTTTGGTATTGCCGAGAGTATACATATGGGCCTATAGTTAATGACGTCCGAAGCGTCTCCCTTTTTAAATATGGGGGTAATAAATCCCGTCTTCCAGGCACTCGGAAACACTCCCTCTCTCAAAGATCTATTAAAAAGGTCGCAAAGTGGATCAATCAAAACACTAGCACACTCTACCAAAAATTTATTAGGCAGATTATCTGGCCCCGGTGACTTCGAGCAATCCAACGAACGAATAGCCCTCTCAACCTCATCTCTGGACAATACTGGGATCGGCATATCAATAGATAATCCCGGCCTGAATGAATGTAATGATGCCCCATCCGAACTAACGTACACAGAACTAAAGAATTCAGCAAAAAGATTAACCGAATGAGACAAAGAATCAGCATGCCTACCTTTATAATTTACCTGGCCAGGGATGGGTGAAAGGTCCTTCCCGACTGACTTTACAAATTTCCACAGGGATCCAGAATTTTTAGGCAGATCAGATTCAACTTTATTCATAAAATCTCTGTAACACCTTCTTGATCGCTCAGAACACCTCCTTCGCAAATCCGAAAAATATCCATAATCCTGGGCGCACCCCGTCTCTTTGTATCTTCTATGAGCCAACTTCTTATCAAGCGTTAGCTGTTTAAGTTCAGGATCGAACCATCGTGGAAAGTTTGATGGTTTAACTGTAAATTCTAGAATATATACACGGTGTTAAGTTGGTAGTGGATAATCCGAAGCAGGGAGGTAGAAGACCTCAATACCTATCGATTTGACTCCCATGTATGTTCAGCGATATTGGGTGGTTCAAAAGTTATTAACGTTTTTGTGAAATTTGAATAAAAACCGGATTTCTGACTAAACTACGTAACTGTGGCTAAACTATTTAGATTACGATCATGATTTTTTTTCTGAAAATAGTTCGATAGTGACCCTTACGCAAGGTATTATTGCTATGAGTCAGCACCCGATAGCTTTTGTTCAAAAAAATTTTTTTCAAGAATTTTTTTCCAAGCACAAATTTTATAAAATCTTTCAAAGGCTCTAGACAAAAAAAATCACGGAACATTTTTTTTTAGAAACTATCTTAAAAACTTCTACTATTCATGGAGAATTATTCCTGCAAATTTCATTTGGCTGGTATAATGGGATCATGCTAAAACGCTCTCATAACTTGTGCAAGTATCAATATTCAACATTTTTTCATTAACACACAGCTTTGTTATATGGGTGGTAAAAGCCAGTTTGAAAATTATTTGAGGTACCTAAATGCATAATTTGATGTGATATTTAAATAAAATAAATTATTTATTGAAATAAAGATAAAAAATATTGTTATACACTCTTAAACCTATAATTAAAATTGTAGTACTTTAGAATAAACTGATGGTTCCTTTGTTTAGCCTGAAACCAATATTTCCCGTTATTGTTCAATAATATAAGGTATTTATTTTAATAAAATAGCTCTTAATAGGAACTTCCAAAGACGAAAGTCCATCGGATTTAAGCTGGGGACCTTAGGGGCTAGTTTTTGGACCCCCATGGCCGCTCCATCGGCATGGGTAAATTATGTCGAAAAATGTTCTCACTTAATAGTTCTCAATGTGGTCCCTTTGAATCATTAGGGGACTCTAAAATCATTCAAGGGGTCCATATAAAATGAAAATCCATTTAGGGTTCCTGAAAAACGTCAGGGGTCCAAGCAGAGGTTCATTCCTAGTGGTAGAATAATCATGCGCATGATAATTTGTTTGCCCTCTGTTTGGACCCTCTAATGTTTTTCAGGGACCCAAAAATGGATTTTCATGGAGTGTATAACAATATTTTTTATCTTTATTTCAATAAATAATTTATTTTATTTAAATATCACATCAAATTATGCATTTAGGTACCTCAAATAATTTTCAAACTGGCTTTTACCACCCATATAACAAAGCTGTGTGTTAATGAAAAAATGTTGAATATTGATACTTGCACAAGTTATGAGAGCGTTTTAGCATGATCCCATTATACCAGCCAAATGAAATTTGCAGGAATAATTCTCCATGAATAGTAGAAGTTTTTAAGATAGTTTCTAAAAAAAAATGTTCCGTGATTTTTTTTTGTCTAGAGCCTTTGAAAGATTTTATAAAATTTGTGCTTGGAAGAAAATTCTTGAAAAAAAATTTTTTGAACAAAAGCTATCGGATGCTGACTCATAGAAATAATACCTTGCGTAAGGGTCACTATCGGACTATTTCCAGAAAAAAAATCATGATCGTAATCTAAATAGTTTAGCCACAGTTACGTAGTTTAGTCAGAAATCCGGTTTTTATTCAAATTTCAAAAAAACGTTAATAACTTTTGAACCACCCAATATCGCTGAACATACATGGGGGTCAAATCGATAGGTATTGAGGTCTTCTACCTCCCTGCTTCGGATTATCCACTACCAACTTAACACCGTGTATACTGATACAGTCATTAATTTGTTTGTAGAAGAGTTCAACGGACTCATTAACATTACTGGCGGTGGTTAATCTGGACCAGTTCACATTCGACAAAAACTCGAGGATCGGCCCATAGTCTGCCCCACGAAAATCCAAGCCTTTTCTTGTCAACTTTTGAAGATCCAACTCTCGACAAGATATATAAATTATACAAAAGATTAAGATTAATGATGTTTTTTGAGCCTAAGAAAAGGTTAGTCGCTGCGAATAGTTTTTGAAAGTATGTTGGTATTTAAAATACTTCGAACCAACCTCGGTAGCCTAGTGGTATTATATGCGCTACCTTCTGATCAAGAGATTCTGCCTTCGATTACCGATCGGGTCAGAATTTTTTCAAGTGATGAAATTTCTGCCAGGGGTCGCCCTGTCTCAAATTTAACGGGATCAGTTGGCAAGAAAAATTGCCTCATTCTAAATCAGCCTAAATATCAGTAACCAATATGATCCATGAGGATACAAAACCCTGAGTGGTTCTTGTTCTCTCCACCATGCTCCGCTAATCGTCCATCCCAGTCAGTCTGAGGTCTTTCTCTACTCGGGGCAGCCATCTCAGCCTGGGTCTTGTAATGCTTCTCCTTCCAGGAGGTCTTCCACTGAAAGATGCCAAACCATTTTTTTTAAATGAATCTGTGCTCACTCGAAGTGAACACAAATACACTTTTGACATCTTTCAGAGTAAGCAAATGCTTGTGTCGTGAAAGCGGAAAATGGTCGACACGGCCGGAATTCGAACCCACGACCCCAGCACGAAACAGTGCGAAAGCCGGCGTCGTAACCGGTGGTCTATCAACCACCTCAACAACATTGCTCATTACATTTGTTCTGCGGCCAGGTCTTTGAAAGTACGTAAGTACTGGCCGGATTATAATTTTAATCAGTTATTATTATTATTTAGCGTATGGCCATTTCATCACAATTTATATATAATTCAATTAATAAGTATATTTTTGTTTTTCTTGTTAAATAGTCAATTCGAAAATTCCATTATCTTGACTTGTATCGCTTATTTGTACTTAGATGTTGTGATGAATATATCTGCCAGGAGATCAATGATTGTCTGGCGGCCTATAGTTGCATACTCATTTTGCGTTACCCAGGGTGCACCACGTGGAGGCGAGCAGCTTTACACCCCTTTAATCAGTTGCTCCAGGTAGATAAACTTTCCAACATTTTCGAATGTTTTTCGAATTATTTTCCACAAAGAGGATAGGCAATATGCGATGTGGAAGCGATGGAGTCCAATATGAGTAATATGGATAACGTTTTAGGTGTTATAAGTTGTATGAAGTTTTCATCGTTAAAATTTGCTAGTCATTTACTTTCGATTAGCCTGGAAAAACTCGGTTTTGTCTCATTCCTATTTTGTCTGTCTACCTTTCTGTTTAAAAAATAAAACCTCCAAAATCATTAATTTATATAAAAAAAGTAATTTTTAGGCCATTTATTTTCATTTTATTTAACTGTAACAAACTTTGAACAATGCATTAAGTGCACCACAAGTTGCAGGGATTTGTTTATACAAGACATTCGTAGACATAACAAATAACTCCGATGCAGCAGCTGTATGTTTCTCAGAAAATGAACCGATGTGACCCTTTGTGCCGTGTGCACTGAGCAGTGGACGTGATTAAAACAAAGGATTTCGAATTGGCTTGGGCGTTAGCAACAGCCTCTAAGCCGTGTGGAATAATAATAATCTTGTGCGCTGCTTCTTGGTGAGGGACTGGAAAGCCTTTAGTTGTCGCCAAGTTGCCTCAAGAGCGTCATTTCGCTCTGATACTTTTCCAGACTGTGATCCACCATTTTGTTTAGTGGTTGTGCAGATTTTTAATACGGTTTTTATTATTACATTGTGGTTTCGCGACTGGATTTTTTTTTAAAATAGATTCTGGCATTTGGAGCTAGATATTCACCATAGGTCTTTTTTTAAGGAGGGGAGAAGTTTCTCGAAGTCTCAATAATTGAGTGCCACGTGGCGTTACGCAGCACTTTACAGGTAATTTTTTTTCTAATTAATATTGTTGATTCTATAAATAAAATACTGTGTTTCTTCAGTGTCCATCCTTTTTGATATTTAATTTCAGTAGAAACAATTATTTCTTTAAACAAATTATTTTTTGAATATTCGCCTACATATTTGTGTTATGATGTTTTTTTTTTATTTGATGTCCTTTAAAAGGCTTATTTTCTCGAGTATACATATACCTACTTAAATGTTTAAATAGTATTATTTCAGTAGCAAGTAAAATGTTTTTTTTCCTAGTCTTCAAGCAGATTCTGTACCACGTGGGATAGCCGAGTAACCACCCAAAGTTAGCTGCTACGGGGTTCTCAGCATCAGCATCTTCTTAGTATTATGAATCAAACAAGTGTTATCCGTGCGGAGCATTTTCCAGTTACGAAGAAGGAAATATATAGAAGGATTGTTAGAATGATTGACGGGGAAACATTGGGAATGATGGATATCTACCAACTTGTGCACAGGTATTATATCTTTATATCTCCATTTCATGAATTTCAATTGTAGATTCTAAAGCCCTCCATCCACCTAAACAGAATCTGATTACTTTTTTAAAAATAGATTTCGTGTATGCATACATTTAAAGGAATGGGTCTTTCTCTGGGAAATGGGAAACTTAATTATCAAAAAAGATAGCTGAAATTGGTTGTGTATGTATGTAATAGCGGAATTTTAATAATCTATCACAATTTGTGGTGTCAGCATTTCCATGTTTCTTGGCTGATACTTCGACATCAACTTACGTATAAATCGGTACCATTTAACCCAACATTTAACCTTGCCGACGCCACGTTGTCGCTGCGTTCTTGACTGTATTGGTTAATCCTTTCGTATTACGAAAAAAACTAAGGTGCATAGTTATTGTCGTTTGTGGTGGAAGGGCCTTTGTTGCTGTAAAATACCGACTGTTAACAAATTTTCTTGTGTTTTACAAACATCTTTAAAATGTTTATGGAAATTTTAAAAAGATCTACTTTCTACATTATATTCGTATCATACAGATCCCCGGTTCAATTCTCGACCAGGTTCGCTTTTTTGGTTTGCATTTGCAATTTCTGTCTTGCTTTTTGCCTGTCTCAGATTAGAGGATCAGTTGACTATAGAAAAACAAACATCTCGGACGAAAATTCGCGGCGGCTATATTATCATATTTTTGTTAAAAGTGTTATATTTATTTCTATTTAGGTTTTATCCGAAGTTGCAGCTGCTAGTGGTGTCTTGTCGCTGTAGATCTGTTCAAGTATACCTATATCTATCTATCTCTACAAGTATAGTTTCGCTAAGCAAGACAACGAGTAGAAGCAGTAAATGAAATCCCCCCAAAAAAAACAAAACTGAAGCAAAAATTGGGCATACACATCACACGAACACTATACATTTTATTGAAGTTTGATGACATCGTCTTCAAATCGTAAAGTAATGTCACAATGTATCTAATATTACCTGTACACCCTATACGCAGGGTTCCCCAGACAACGTGCAGTCGGCAATCTAAAATGAAATACACTGTACTATTATATATCTACTCACCGGACCCGACCGTAATAATTCCCTGCTAATATATTTTTATGCAAGAAACATTTATCGTTGTGCTATTAAAATCGACACGTAATCCATTACAACTTTTTATTGTAACTACAGCTAAATCTTAACAGCTACAACTTTTTCTACAATTACAGTCGATATATGTATATCTTAAAAAAAAACATTTTTGTATGTCCCCAGATACCTGTTCTATGTCGAAGAACTAGATGAGACAATAAAAAAGGATACCTTGAGGGGGAAGGACTCGTTTTCACCAAGCAGCATTCGTATCAATCTCCCCATCCCTCCCTCTAAGATGCTGTCATTCAGCGAAAAACAAGATAGGGCCATAAAAGGGTGCCTTGAGCAGAAAGGTATTGTCTTCGTCAAGCAGCATTTATGTGAGGTTCTTCCAAACTGCTGTCAGGAGGAACTATAAAGCCAAGATCATATAGAAGCCTTTATGTGGAGTAGGATATCTTCGATTTTTGGACACATGTGTGCCCAGGTATATTTATAAACCTCTAATGTCATTTGATGGATAAGATTGGAATTATTATGAAACTCTGTAGTAGTGGGTAAATTGGACCCATTTTTCCAAGAGTTTCATCCATCAAACTTCATCAGAGCGTGGAAATCCAAATCCACTCGCACATTCATCATGTCATCGACAGTAGTTTTTTTCAATATGCCTTCATTGGAAACAATATGTGGAGGAGGCTCGTCTTTATCGCTAGATGTTATTTGTGCTTTTTGGTTAGGCGATTATATTCCGTTTGCTACGTCATTGTATCAGTCAACCATTCATAGTGGCATATTTTTTTAGATTTTCCTAATGGTAGAATATTTTTTATGTTAATCTTGGGCCATGCATGGTTAACAGCTTTTTTGTTTGGTTCAGAATTTTGCTAAATAAACCTACCCCTTCAAAACTTGATCATTCAGATGAGCTTGATTCTTAATAATGCTCGTCGTAGATCCATGGATGAAGATCCAGTGAAATGTCACGCTTATTATCAGTGGATACTCGGAAATAATTAATTGATCTTTAGAGGTCGTTTTGCTTTAAATTTGCCTGGATACTTGCACGCAGTTGCATTTGAATCCCTGGCTGAGTTTGTGTGCTTGCCATTTAAATCTGTCCAAAAGGAGGCCATTTTCCAGAGTCGATTCGATCGTGTGACCCTCTCTCTTATTAATCGCATGAAGATCCAGTGATATGATATGTCTGTTTTCTGAAGAAATCGGGAAATATGTAGTTAAATTTTGAGGCTCGTCTTTATCACTAGATGTTCTTTGTGCTTTTTGGTTAGGCGATTATATTCTATTTGCTGACTTGTATCATTCATAGTGGCCATTTTTTTTAGATTTTCCTAATTGTAGAATAGTTTTTATGTTAATCTTGGGCCATGCATGGTTAACAGCTTACTTGTTTAGTTCAGAATTTTTAAAACATAATTAATTTTTTATGGTTGGTTCCTTTTTATTTTTGAATTTGCCTGGATACCTTGCTCACAGTAGCACTTGTTTCCTAAGATGGACTCTTGTGCTTTCTAAATAAGCCTGCCCCTTCAAAAGTTGATTCGTTCAGATGAGCCTGATTCTTAATAATGCTCGTCGCAGATCCTTGGATGAAGATGCTACGCTTATTATCAGTAGATACTCTGAAATAATTAATTGTTCCTTTAAGGTCCCTTTGCTTTAAGTTTGCCTGAATACTTGCACGCAGTTGTATTTAAATCTGTCCAAAAGGAGGCCGTATCCAGAGTCGAATCGATCGGGTGAACCTCTCTCTTATTAATCGCAAATCTATGAATGAAGATCCAGTGAAATGCCACGCTTATTATCAGTGGATAGCTGGACATAATGAATTGTTCTGTAATTGCTACTTTTTGTTTTAAATTTGTCTGGATAACTTGAACGCAGTTGCGTTTCTATATATCCTTGCCTGATGTTGGTATTCTTGCCATCTAAATCTGTTCAAAAAAGGCCCTCTTCCAAACTCGAATCGATCGATGAGCCTCTCTCTAAATAATACCCATTGTAGAAGACGAAACATGACCATTGCTTGCTCCTCCGAAGAAAATGTTCTTGGGTTGGAATGCAGTTGGAATTATTGAGAAACTACTTATTATTTCATACGTTTTGGTATTTTTATCGAACCAAACATGGTTCCACTTAATTGATCAAACGCCGTTTTGTTTTCAAAATCCTTCCTATTGTGGACTTCTTTATTCACGATTCCAATTTTAAATCTTTCATTTTATGGATATAATTTGATTTCAATACCCCAACTGGTGTTTGATGGAGCCAGTTGGAATTATTATGAAACTCTTTTTAATTTTTTATTTTGTTTCATGTGATATTTTTTTTGGAAATTGACATGGTTCCACTTAAATGATTGAACGCCGTTTTCTTTTCAAAAGCATTCCTTTCAATTGCATACCTGATTTTTATGGTAAATGTTGATAAGAAGACACGACAAGACAGGAGAAACCCTCTTTCGATTAATAAATCCTTTGTTTTAAATGTTTGACAGACATGACAAAATATCCTCATGTTAAATGCTGCTTGACGCATTATAATTCTGAGAATGTGTCTGTTTTTTTTTCAATATTTCTAAATGATAGAACATTTTGGTTCAATCAGATTTATTTCAGCTTCTAACGTAGCTTTATCCGTACACCCAAACATATTTGTTCATCTTTGATCTCTAACTTAAATATCAAGTCTGGGGTTATACTCTGCCACTCCAATGTGCGGCGACAGACATCACCTTGTCGTTACCAGTTTTTTTTATTTTATTTGTTTAATGTGGCCTTCCACCCAAATTGAGTGTTTTTTGGGCATGGAACCAGTTCGAATTATTCTGAAACTATTTATTATTTGAAACGTTTTGGTATTTTTTATCGAACTGAACATGGATCCACTTAAGTAAATGATTAAACGCCGTTTTGTTTTCAAAATCATTGAGTATGTGGTTAAATATGTAAATATACACAATTTTAATGTTTATCGTAAATGATATCGAATAATACCTCAGTCACTAAATGTTGATTACGTTTTTGAATTATTTCTCTTAGGTTGGACAATAGTTCTTCCTTCTCAGATGCGAGTCTTGTTCTACTCTCTCTTTCTGCTTCAAAATCAGCCCTAAAATATGACAATTCAATCAACTAAACTGAGTACAAAATATTTTCATTGTATCGTAAATGGATCTCAGTATAAATTTATAGATTGGATTAAAATTTGACATAATAATTATTTTGTGAATTCAAACAAGAATACAAATAGGATGTTTGAATTTTGAAAATGCTTTTTATGAAAATCAATAAATACAAATACCTATATTCAATACGTAAAAAAATATTTGTTAAAATTCTGGTAATTTTTCTATACTGGGACATACTTTGGATAGTCAAAAAGGCTTTTAACCCGACCAAATAGATGTTATCAGCCCTATTTTCGTAATCTGACAGATTCAGCGTCTGTTGAGATTATTTCTAAATAAGTAGAAAAGCATTTGAACACTTTCAATTTCATTATTAATTTAGTGATAAGACAATCTGTTGGAAAGTGATGAAAACATTAAGCAACCAAATTTGATTGACAACTGCAAACAATAGATGGCTCTAGGATATAAACCATGTCCAATTATAAGCTGTCTCTGCTATGTTGCAAACAACTAGCGTTGTAAATTTTGTATTAACTTACTTATAAATATCCATTTGTGCTCTTAGCAAGCCTCTCTCATCCGATTCTTTCTGCAATTGTTTAATGATGTCAACTAACATTATCCTCTCCTTTTCTTTCTCAGACGTGTCCAATTCTAACTGCACTATCTTGGCCGATAGCGCATCAATTGCCATCAACTGGAACAGTAGCACAAACTTAGTTGAAATGCTAAGTAAAGTTTTTTTGATTTACGTGAAGAGAAATAATGTTATTCTACCTTATCTTTGTTCTTGAGACTTTTCTCTTCAAAATCTTTGTGGATTTTCAAAACTTGTTGATAATCCAAGAATAGTTTCTCCATGAAGTCCAAACTTGACTACTTGATGACTATAGAAACAGGTTTAATAAAATAATTAATATCCTGCAATGAGACTTGCCACACATTTTAAGTACCTTCAAAGAGATGAGTCGGTCTTTTACGATACAATCTTTGCTTCGTGGAAAAGATATCAAAGGTCTCTTTGGGTGAGCAGATCCACGTGCTACCAAACATTGTTCATCTTTGATCTCTAACTTAAATATCGAGTCGGAGGTTATACTCTGCCACTCCAATGTTCGGTGACAGACATCACCTTGTCGCTTGCCAGTTATTTATTTTATTTGTTTAATGTGGCCTTCCACCCAAAATCGAGTGTTTTTTGGGCATGGATCCAGTTCGAATTATTGTGGAACTAAAACTTTTTTTTAACGACGCACTTCACAGCCAACTGTCTTTCAGCATCCTTAACACATATTCCAGCTATGTCTATCTACTGTACCGATATGATTTTTTTTAATAAACTTTATCACCTCAACGTGTCAATAGTTTGATTTCATGATATAATTTTAGGCGAGGAAACGACGGAGAAGGTTAGCTTGATGAATTTTCACGCATAATAGAGTTTAAAGATTCTTTACGGACAGTTCTTTACTGATGGGGACAGGCAGAGACATAATATTTTTGACAAATCACTGGGGACAGGAATAAGGCCATGGAAATGGTAGTATCGGGAATATGGGCCAAGATTTTTTTTATTTGAATTTGAATTACAAAGATTGTCTTTTATATTTCGGGATCTGTATGAAAATACCACAATTATATTTCCCAAAAATATTGGTTTTTCGTATGTCTAAGTTATTTCCAGGAAGACCAATGAATATTCTCATAATATGATTGAACTAATCTTTCAAGCACTTTTCATACATTGATTGGACATCCGTAAAAACTTTTTTTTTTCAATCGTATAAATCGCTTCTTCGGAGTAAACCAAGTGTTAAAATGTCAAAACAGAAACGTTAGTTTCTAGAGTCCAAGACTAAGTTAAAAGAGAATCCCGAAATATAAGAGGCAATCTTCGATGTGAAAATATTAGGTACGTAAAAATATAAACCATGAAATTATTTTTTACTGCTGTTTTGTTAACCATTAAAACAGTGCAATATTTTTTTTTGTATAATCACTGTCTTTATATCTGTCTTTCAAAAAATATAACAAAAAAGTCAAATTCATAAAATGTATCAGTTTTGATGTTTTTGTTGAAATTGAATCAAGTAGGAAAGTTAGTCGAATTTATTGAATATAAATATGAACCCTATACTTAATTTATCCCTCACAGCACGAGCTCTGCTCGATTTTGGGGGTAAAATGTATATTAAATATATTATGTATAAGTTTGTTTATTGTAGGTACCTATATGCAAGGGTTTTTTTTTTATTTATCAATAAAATATTTGATTTTACAAACACATTATTTGTAACACTTATCTATATATTATACTAACACTGCAAAGTTTGTTTAATTTATATATAGGTAAAATATGTGAATTTGAATTATAATTAAAATTCATTATGGTCGAATTTCGACCACTGGGCGACCACTAGTTATCTATATATTAATACGTGAGGCAAAAACTTTATGTCCCTTTTTACGAAAATTGAGCGGACGGAGGAGTATGAAATTTCGCACACTTACAGTTTATATAGAGGAAGGATAGCGAATGCTAATATTATTATTAAAATCATACATAAAAATGGATTAAATCAATAATAAAAACATTACGCACACTAATGTAATGTTTGTACACTACTACTCACACACACATCGATGTATTTGACATTCTGTGGCTAAATAGAGAAAAGATTAATATTTTTTGTCGCATCACGCCTAAACGGCTGGAACGATTGCGCCAATTCTTTTTTATCGTGTTGGCTTTTATCAGAAGTAGATTCTTATGAAAGAAAAAAATAAAAAAGTTGGGTGGAAAATTAGAAAATTGAAAAAAAACTCTAAGTAGGTAAACTTCTTACTACTTTTTTAAATATAATTTTTATTCCAATTGTGAAATTACTCAAATTGACGTATGATAGGAACTTTATTTACTTGGTAACGTGTTAGCAACGAATTTACCCTGATTGTTGACATAATTTCATTCAAATGTTATTTATTATGTACCTAATATGTTTTTCATCTGATATACCTTCCACTGAATGGATATTATTGTGCATTTTTTTAAATACCTGCTACCTACAATAGAGTTTTAAGGACGTAAGCTGATATTTTAAGATTTTACAAATATTTTATTGCGCAAAGTGAATACATAGAGGCGAGCTAAGTCTGACACACCTAATATTAATTGTGAAACGTGTGTCATGTGTCATCGGAAATTTTGAAGATTGTAGATAAATACGAAAGTGCATTGAAAGAGATAGTGTGGCCGATCTTCAAGCATCACAATCACATCAACAAGGGCAAAAAGTTGGCAATAAGAATCTTTTTTTCAATGCGCAAGAAGAAATGCTTCATGTGTTGATTTCAAACAAATTTCAAGGTAAATGAAAAACAAAACCATAAGTGATGAAAATAATGTTTTGTAAAATTGTTGTACAATAAATAAATGAAACAGAAGTAAAATTATTTTATTGACAGAGATACTTTTTTTTATTTTTAACTTTGATACCATATTCCTTCCTAATATTCTTATTTATATCGATATCCCACATTATTTTTCGAAGAACATGCTTTATAATCGCTTCTTCGGTTGTCAAAAACTAAAATTTATGATTGTATAAATTTTCTTCGGAGTGTTTCCTGTACCAATCAGTATTTTTTTCTTGAATTTGCTTTTATTTTTCAAATGGTATCCAACACTTTGTGTGGGTGTCATAGGATATTTTAGGGAAGTTTTAATGAGATTTGAAGAACCTGATCTTTTTATGAGAATTTTTTTAAGTGAATCATAAACTAACCACCGAATAGAAACATTGTAAAAGCACTAGAAGATACACAATATAAATGGACATAAATAATTATACACTTCACTATCAATACGTTGGAATATACAAAAGTGGATTGGATGGATACCTTTGATTTCAACATCAAGAGGAAGTTGAGAGGTGAGTATGTACCGATATCAATCAAAGCAAATCAAAATTCCCTTAAAACCCCACTCAGCGGTATAGGGAGGAAACAAGAGCTCTCCATTGCGCTCGAATTTGCGCAATGCTTATTAACCTTTACCACACTAACTCCCTCAGCTTTGGCTCGAAGGAGCGGAACACAATATAAGAGGATTATCCACGTCTTCGGGACCCAGATGGGAGGAAGAACGGCGCACTTCACAGCCAACTGTCATTCGGCATCCTTAACATATATCCCAGCTATGTCCATTTCCTGTACCGATATGAATTTTTTTTAATCAACTTTATCACTTCAACGTGTCAATAGTTTGATTTCACTGATATAATTTTTGGCGAGGAAACGACGAAGAAGGTTAGCTAGAAGAATTTTAACGCATAATACAGTTTAAAGATTCTTTACTGATGAATTAGATGGCAGAGATCCTTCGGGATAAGTCCGCCCTTTCTACTGTTCAAATGTTTTTTATTGCCACATTGTACTTAGGGGGCGTCCATTAATCACGTGAGCCCAAAAGGGGGAGGGAGGGGGGGTCCGGAAACAAATCACGAAAGATCACGTAGGGGGAGGGGGGGGGGTCTACTGAAAAACACGTGCATTTATTTTTCTGCTGAAGTTGAAGAAAAACAGTTGCATTTTCAATAATTAAAAAAAAAAAAACTATAATTAAAATCATAAGTTTCATAATTATTAGTACTAAAAAAGTACACGTGATTTTGGGGGGGGGGGATGGGGGGGTATCCTGAAACATCACCAAATATCACAAGGGGGGAGGGGGGTCTAAAAAGTTGCAAAAAAACATCACGTGATTAATGGACGCCCCCTTATGAGTAATAAAGCTTTATCTATTTAACAGAAATTTGCTACGATTTCGGCAACCATTTTTTTTTTAATTGAATCTGTGCTATCTCAAAGTAAACACAAATACACTCCTTGACTCTTTCACAGTAAGCTACTGAAAGCTTGCTTCAGTAATATTATTGCGTCGAAAAGTAAGTACCTCCGCCAACTGAAACGAAGCTAAGAAGTTGAATCAAGTGAAATTACGGTAAGAAGAGTACCTATAATATTAATTATCAAAATGCAACTTGAATCGCAAGGGATATAAGTAATGGTTTGCAATATTAACTCAATAATATGTTTATAAGTTGTAAATAATATGTATGTATTCTAAAACTTCGATTAAATGAGTTTCGGAGACTTAACATTACGGTAGTAAGCCCGTAGTGGTTTGTTCCATTTAAAAATCGAATATCAGTAATGTATTGTTAGAGTCATTATTGTTAATATTCGTAAATATTTGAGATAATTAGTTGGTTTAGTTCAAGGTTCAGTTTAGGCAACATTCGCGCTGGAGCTTTAGGATTCGATGCCCGATTCATTATATCAAATACTTCCAAGCTTAACCTATGCTAACGTAGTGTTGAAGTTTTTAAAACGTGTATGTTTGCTAATACTAATTTTTAAAAATGTACTATGCAGAATCTTGATACATAAGAATTGAAGGCATTTGCAGTATGTAAGATCATCACATCGAAACAACGTTCCAAATATTTAGGGATTCTTGCGCCGTTTTCCTACTACAAATTTTGACAGGTACCTACTTATATTAAATCAATTAGTGTCAGATTTTTAAGACGTTAATTTTATACAAATTTGAACCACTACGGGCTTAAGACCGTCGTCTACTTCTGCTTCCAAGGCTGGTTTAGCGTGAATAATTGAAATATGCTGTTTCATTACAATAAAGAATATTTTAAAATGAAAAACAGCAGTAAAATTTTTAATTGTCAAAGTGATATCGAAAATGTATTTGTTTTTATTTATTAGACAGATGGTTACAGGTACATACAGATATTCGTGATACAAAAATCTCACAAATTATATAAAAACACAAGTAAAGTAAACATGCAAACAGTAAGAAGTGAGAAAAATAAAAAAAACTGACAAAAAAATGACACAATATATGCAGGCGCATCTGGGGTAAAGGGATGAAGACAAAATGTGAGGGACAGGAATAAAGGCCATGGAAATGGTAGTATCGGGAATATGGACCAAGATTTTTTTATTTGAATTTTACTTACAAAGATTGTCTTTTATATTTCGGGATCTGCAAGAAAATACCGCAATTATATTTCCCAATAATGTTGTTTTTTCGTATCTCTAAGTTAAATCTAGGAAGACCAATGAATATTCTCATAATATGATTGAACAAATCCTCCAATCACTTTTTATACATTGATTGTGCATCCGAAAAAACATTTTTTTCAATCGTATAAATCGCTTCTTCGGAGTAAACCAAGTTTTAAAATGTCAAAACGTTAGTTGCTAGATTGCAAGACGAAGAAGTAAAAAGAGAATCCCGAAATATAAAAGGCAATCCTCGATGTAAAAATATTATATGTAAAAATATAAGCCATGAAATTAACTTTTTACTGCTGTTTTTGTTTACTATTGCATATTCACTGTCTTTATATCTGTCTATAAAAAAAGTCAAATTCATAAAATTTATGAGTTTTGATGTTTTTGTTAAAAATGAATCAAGTAGGGAAGTTATTCGAATTTATTGAATATAAAATATATTAATCCTATATATAAGTAATTCCTCACAACACGATCTCTGCTCAATTTTGGGGGTAAAATTTATATAAAAAAAGTAAAACTTTGTTTATTATATATTATGCAATGTGTTTTTTATTTTTATTTATCAATAAAATATTTGAGTTTTCAAACACATTATTTGTAATACTTACCTATCTATTATAGTAATACTGCAAAGTGTGTTTTATTTACAAATAAATAGGTAAAATATGTGAAGTTGAATTATAATGTTATTATTATGTGTGAGTAGTAGTGTACAAACATTACATTAGTGTGCGTAATGTTTTTATTATTGATTTAATCCATTTTTATGTATGATTTTAATAAAAATATTAGCATTCGCTATCCTTCCTCTATATAAACTGTAAGTGTGCGAAATTTCATACTCCTCCGTCCGCTCAATTTTCGTAAAAAGGGACATAAAGTTTTTGCCTCACGTATTAATATATAGATAACTAGTGGTCGCCCAGTGGTCGAAATTCGACCATAATGAATTTTAATTATAATTCAAATTCACATATTTTACCTATTTATAAATTAAACAAACTTTGCAGTGTTAGTATAATATATAGATAAGTGTTACAAATAATGTGTTTGTAAAATCAAATATTTTATTGATAAATAAAAAAAAACCGACTAAAATATGTGAAGTTGAATTATAATGTTTTTTTTTTATTTATCAATAAAATATTTGATTTTACAAACACATTATTTGTAACACTTATCTATATATTATACTAACACTGCAAAGTTTGTTTAATTTATATATAGGTAAAATATGTGAATTTGAATTATAATTAAAATTCATTATGGTCGAATTTCGACCACTGGGCGACCACTAGTTATCTATATATTAATACGTGAGGCAAAAACTTTATGTCCCTTTTTACGAAAATTGAGCGGACGGAGGAGTATGAAATTTCGCACACTTACAGTTTATATAGAGGAAGGATAGCGAATGCTAATATTTTTATTAAAATCATACATAAAAATGGATTAAATCAATAATAAAAACATTACGCACACTAATGTAATGTTTGTACACTACTACTCACACACACATCGATGTATTTGACATTCTGTGGCTAAATAGAGAAAAGATTAATATTTTTTGTCGCATCACGCCTAAACGGCTGGACCGATTGCGTCAATTATTTTTTTGTCGTGTTGGCTTTTATCAGAAGAAGGTTCTTATGAATGAAAAAATTAAGAAAGTTGCGTGGAAAATTATAAAATTAAAGAAAACTCTAAGTAGGTAACCTTTTTAGTACTTTTTAAAATATATTTTTTATTCCAATTGTGAAATCACTCAAATTGGTGTATGATAGGAACTTTATTTACTTGGTAACGTGTTAGCAACGAATTTACCCTGATTGTTGACATAATTTCATTCAAACGTTATTTATGTACCTAATATGTTTTTCATCTGATATACCTTCCACTGAATGGATATTATTGTGCATTTTTTTAAATACCTGCTACCTGCAATAGAGTTTTAAGGACGTAAGCTGATATTTTAAGATTTTACAAATATTTTATTGCGCAAAGTGAATACATAGAGGCGAGCTAAGTCTGACACACCTAATATTAATTGTGAAACGTGTGTCATGTGTCATCGGAAATTTTGAAGATTGTAGATAAATACGAAAGTGCATTGAAAGAGATAGTGTGGCCGATCTTCAAGCATCACAATCACATCAACAAGGGCAGAAAGTTGGCAATAAGAATCTTTTTTTCAATGCGCAAGAAGAAATGCTTCATGTGTTGACTTCAAACAAATTTCAAGGTAAATGAAAAACAAAACCATAAGTGATGAAAATAATGTTTTGTAAAATTGTTGTACAATAAATAAATGAAACAGAAGTAAAATTATTTTATTGACAGACATACTTTTTTTATTTTTAACTTTGATACCATATTCCTTCCTAATATTCTTATTTATATCGATATCCCACATTATTTTTCGAAGAGCTCTTATCTCTACGATTGGGGAACCTCAGAACATGCTTTATAATCGCTTCTTCGGTTGTCAAAAACTAAAATTTATGATTGTATAAATTTTCTTTGGAGTGTTTCCTGTACCAATCAGTATTTTTTTTTGAATTTGCTTTTATTTTTCAAATGGTATCCAACACATTGTGTGGGTGTCATAGGATATTTGAGGGAAGTTTTAATGAGATTTGAAGAACCTGATCTTTTTAGAAAATCATAAACTCACCACCGAATGGGAAAATTGCAAAAGCACTGGAAGATACACAATATAAATGGACATAAATTATATACTTTACAATCAATACGTTGAACTACACAAAAGAGAATCGGATGAATAGGTTCCTTTAATTTCAACATCAAGAGGTTAAATAAGTTGAGATGTGAGTATGTACCGATACACACACACACTCCCTTTTACACCCCACTCAGGGGCATAGGGAGGCAACAAGAGCTCGAGATCTCCATTGCGCTCGATCTTGCGCAATGTTTATGACCTCCTCCCACACCATGTCCATGTCCCTCAGCTCTGCTTCGAAGGAGCGGAACACAGTGTACCGATATCAATCAAAAATAATAAAAATAAAATACTCTAAGCTCTCAATCAAAGCAAATCAAAACTCCTTTTGAACCCCACTCAGCGGCATAGGGAGGCAACAAAAGCTCTCCATTGCGCTCGACCTTGCGCAATTTTCATGACCTCCTTGCACATTAACTCCCTCAGCACTGGCTCGAAGGAGTGGAACACGGTATAAGAGGATTATCCACGTCTTCGGGACTCTGATGGGAGGAAGAACGACGCACTTCACAGCCAACTGTCTTTCATATTCCAGCTATGTCTATCTCCTGTACCGATATGATTTTTTTTAATAAACTTTATCACCTCAACGTGTCAATAGTTTGATTTCATGATATAATTTTAGGCGAGGAAACGACGGAGAAGGTTAGCTTGATGAATTTTCACGCATAATAGAGTTTAAAGATTCTTTACGGACAGTTCTTTACTGATGGGGACAGGCAGAGACATAATATTTTTGACAAATCACTGGGGACAGGAATAAGGCCATGGAAATGGTAGTATCGGGAATATGGGCCAAGATTTTTTTTATTTGAATTTGAATTACAAAGATTGTCTTTTATATTTCGGGATCTGTATGAAAATACCACAATTATATTTCCCAAAAATATTGGTTTTTCGTATGTCTAAGTTATTTCCAGGAAGACCAATGAATATTCTCATAATATGATTGAACTAATCTTTCAAGCACTTTTCATACATTGATTGGGCATCCGTAAAAACTTTTTTTTTTCAATCGTATAAATCGCTTCTTCGGAGTAAACCAAGTGTTAAAATGTCAAAACAGAAACGTTAGTTTCTAGAGTCCAAGACTAAGTTAAAAGAGAATCCCGAAATATAAGAGGCAATCTTCGATGTGAAAATATTAGGTACGTAAAAATATAAACCATGAAATTATTTTTTACTGCTGTTTTGTTAACCATTAAAACAGTGCAATATTTTTTTTTGTATAATCACTGTCTTTATATCTGTCTTTCAAAAAATATAACAAAAAAGTCAAATTCATAAAATGTATCAGTTTTGATGTTTTTGTTGAAATTGAATCAAGTAGGAAAGTTAGTCGAATTTATTGAATATAAATATGAACCCTATACTTAATTTATCCCTCACAGCACGAGCTCTGCTCGATTTTGGGGGTAAAATGTATATTAAATATATTATGTATAAGTTTGTTTATTGTAGGTACCTATATGCAAGGGTTTTTTTTTTATTTATCAATAAAATATTTGATTTTACAAACACATTATTTGTAACACTTATCTATATATTATACTAACACTGCAAAGTTTGTTTAATTTATATATAGGTAAAATATGTGAATTTGAATTATAATTAAAATTCATTATGGTCGAATTTCGACCACTGGGCGACCACTAGTTATCTATATATTAATACGTGAGGCAAAAACTTTATGTCCCTTTTTACGAAAATTGAGCGGACGGAGGAGTATGAAATTTCGCACACTTACAGTTTATATAGAGGAAGGATAGCGAATGCTAATATTTTTATTAAAATCATACATAAAAATGGATTAAATCAATAATAAAAACATTACGCACACTAATGTAATGTTTGTACACTACTACTCACACACACATCGATGTATTTGACATTCTGTGGCTAAATAGAGAAAAGATTAATATTTTTTGTCGCATCACGCCTAAACGGCTGGACCGATTGCGTCAATTATTTTTTTGTCGTGTTGGCTTTTATCAGAAGAAGGTTCTTATGAATGAAAAAATTAAGAAAGTTGCGTGGAAAATTATAAAATTAAAGAAAACTCTAAGTAGGTAACCTTTTTAGTACTTTTTAAAATATATTTTTTATTCCAATTGTGAAATCACTCAAATTGGTGTATGATAGGAACTTTATTTACTTGGTAACGTGTTAGCAACGAATTTACAGTGATTATTGACATAATTTCATTCAAACGTTATTTATGTACCTAATATGTTTTTCATCTGATATACCTTCCACTGAATGGATATTATTGTGCATTTTTTTAAATACCTGCTACCTGCAATAGAGTTTTAAGGACGTAAGCTGATATTTTAAGATTTTACAAATATTTTATTGCGCAAAGTGAATACATAGAGGCGAGCTAAGTCTGACACACCTAATATTAATTGTGAAACGTGTGTCATGTGTCATCGGAAATTTTGAAGATTGTAGATAAATACGAAAGTGCATTGAAAGAGATAGTGTGGCCGATCTTCAAGCATCACAATCACATCAACAAGGGCAGAAAGTTGGCAATAAGAATCTTTTTTTCAATGCGCAAGAAGAAATGCTTCATGTGTTGACTTCAAACAAATTTCAAGGTAAATGAAAAACAAAACCATAAGTGATGAAAATAATGTTTTGTAAAATTGTTGTACAATAAATAAATGAAACAGAAGTAAAATTATTTTATTGACAGACATACTTTTTTTATTTTTAACTTTGATACCATATTCCTTCCTAATATTCTTATTTATATCGATATCCCACATTATTTTTCGAAGAGCTCTTATCTCTACGATTGGGGAACCTCAGAACATGCTTTATAATCGCTTCTTCGGTTGTCAAAAACTAAAATTTATGATTG
This sequence comes from Mystacides longicornis, assembly GCA_963576905.1. Taxonomy (NCBI): domain Eukaryota; kingdom Metazoa; phylum Arthropoda; class Insecta; order Trichoptera; family Leptoceridae; genus Mystacides; species Mystacides longicornis. The sequence goes on along the minus strand of OY756429.1, from coordinate 5,897,777 downwards.
TATAAATTTTCTTTGGAGTGTTTCCTGTACCAATCAGTATTTTTTTTTGAATTTGCTTTTATTTTTCAAATGGTATCCAACACATTGTGTGGGTGTCATAGGATATTTGAGGGAAGTTTTAATGAGATTTGAAGAACCTGATCTTTTTAGAAAATCATAAACTCACCACCGAATGGGAAAATTGCAAAAGCACTGGAAGATACACAATATAAATGGACATAAATTATATACTTTACAATCAATACGTTGAACTACACAAAAGAGAATCGGATGAATAGGTTCCTTTAATTTCAACATCAAGAGGTTAAATAAGTTGAGATGTGAGTATGTACCGATACACACACACACTCCCTTTTACACCCCACTCAGGGGCATAGGGAGGCAACAAGAGCTCGAGATCTCCATTGCGCTCGATCTTGCGCAATGTTTATGACCTCCTCCCACACCATGTCCATGTCCCTCAGCTCTGCTTCGAAGGAGCGGAACACAGTGTACCGATATCAATCAAAAATAATAAAAATAAAATACTCTAAGCTCTCAATCAAAGCAAATCAAAACTCCTTTTGAACCCCACTCAGCGGCATAGGGAGGCAACAAAAGCTCTCCATTGCGCTCGACCTTGCGCAATTTTCATGACCTCCTTGCACATTAACTCCCTCAGCACTGGCTCGAAGGAGTGGAACACGGTATAAGAGGATTATCCACGTCTTCGGGACTCTGATGGGAGGAAGAACGACGCACTTCACAGCCAACTGTCTTTCATATTCCAGCTATGTCTATCTCCTGTACCGATATGATTTTTTTTAATAAACTTTATCACCTCAACGTGTCAATAGTTTGATTTCATGATATAATTTTAGGCGAGGAAACGACGGAGAAGGTTAGCTTGATGAATTTTCACGCATAATAGAGTTTAAAGATTCTTTACGGACAGTTCTTTACTGATGGGGACAGGCAGAGACATAATATTTTTGACAAATCACTGGGGACAGGAATAAGGCCATGGAAATGGTAGTATCGGGAATATGGGCCAAGATTTTTTTTATTTGAATTTGAATTACAAAGATTGTCTTTTATATTTCGGGATCTGTATGAAAATACCACAATTATATTTCCCAAAAATATTGGTTTTTCGTATGTCTAAGTTATTTCCAGGAAGACCAATGAATATTCTCATAATATGATTGAACTAATCTTTCAAGCACTTTTCATACATTGATTGGGCATCCGTAAAAACATTTTTTTTTCAATCGTATAAATCGCTTCTTCGGAGTAAACCAAGTGTTAAAATGTCAAAACAGAAACGTTAGTTTCTAGAGTCCAAGACTATGTTAAAAGAGAATCCCGAAATATAAGAGGCAATCTTCGATGTGAAAATATTAGGTACGTAAAAATATAAACCATGAAATTATTTTTTACTGCTGTTTTGTTAACCATTAAAACAGTGCAATATTTTTTTTTGTATAATCACTGTCTTTATATCTGTCTTTCAAAAAATATAACAAAAAAGTCAAATTCATAAAATGTATCAGTTTTGATGTTTTTGTTGAAATTGAATCAAGTAGGAAAGTTAGTCGGTTTTTTTTTATTTATCAATAAAATATTTGATTTTACAAACACATTATTTGTAACACTTATCTATATATTATACTAACACTGCAAAGTTTGTTTAATTTATAAATAGGTAAAATATGTGAATTTGAATTATAATTAAAATTCATTATGGTCGAATTTCGACCACTGGGCGACCACTAGTCTATATATTAATACGTGAGGCAAAAACTTTATGTCCCTTTTTACGAAAATTGAGCGGACGGAGGAGTATGAAATTTCGCACACTTACAGTTTATATAGAGGAAGGATAGCGAATGCTAATATTTTTATTAAAATCATACATAAAAATGGATTAAATCAATAATAAAAACATTACGCACACTAATGTAATGTTTGTACACTACTACTCACACACACATCGATGTATTTGACATTCTGTGGCTAAATAGAGAAAAGATTAATATTTTTTGTCGCATCACGCCTAAACGGCTGGACCGATTGCGTCAATTCTTTTTTTGTCGTGATGGCTTTTATCAGAAGAAGGTTCTTATGAATGAAAAAATTAAGAAAGTTGCGTGGAAAATTATAAAATTAAAGAAAACTCTAAGTAGGTAACCTTTTTAGTACTTTTTAAAATATATTTTTTATTCCAATTGTGAAATCACTCAAATTGGTGTATGATAGGAACTTTATTTACTTGGTAACGTGTTAGCAACGAATTTACCCTGATTATTGACATAATTTCATTCAAACGTTATTTATGTACCTAATATGTTTTTCATCTGATATACCTTCCACTGAATGGATATTATTGTGCATTTTTTTAAATACCTGCTACCTGCAATAGAGTTTTAAGGACGTAAGCTGATATTTTAAGATTTTACAAATATTTTATTGCGCAAAGTGAATACATAGAGGCGAGCTAAGTCTGACACACCTAATATTAATTGTGAAACGTGTGTCATGTGTCATCGGAAATTTTGAAGATTGTAGATAAATACGAAAGTGCATTGAAAGAGATGGTGTGGCCGATCTTCAAGCATCACAATCACATCAACAAGGGCAGAAAGTTGGCAATAAGAATCTTTTTTTCAATGCGCAAGAAGAAATGCTTCATGTGTTGACTTCAAACAAATTTCAAGGTAAATGAAAAACAAAACCATAATTGATGAAAATAATGTTTTGTAAAATTGTTGTACAATAAATAAATGAAACAGAAGTAAAATTATTTTATTGACAGACATACTTTTTTTATTTTTAACTTTGATACCATATTCCTTCCTAATATTCTTATTTATATCGATATCCCACATTATTTTTCGAAGAGCTCTTATCTCTACGATTGGGGAACCTCAGAACATGCTTTATAATCGCTTCTTCGGTTGTCAAAAACTAAAATTTATGATTGTATAAATTTTCTTTGGAGTGTTTCCTGTACCAATCAGTATTTTTTTTTGAATTTGCTTTTATTTTTCAAATGGTATCCAACACATTGTGTGGGTGTCATAGGATATTTGAGGGAAGTTTTAATGAGATTTGAAGAACCTGATCTTTTTAGAAAATCATAAACTCACCACCGAATGGGAAAATTGCAAAAGCACTGGAAGATACACAATATAAATGGACATAAATTATATACTTTACAATCAATACGTTGAACTACACAAAAGAGAATCGGATGAATAGGTTCCTTTAATTTCAACATCAAGAGGTTAAATAAGTTGAGATGTGAGTATGTACCGATACACACACACTCCCTTTTACACCCCACTCAGGGGCATAGGGAGGCAACAAGAGCTCGAGATCTCCATTGCGCTCGATCTTGCGCAATGTTTATGACCTCCTCCCACACCATGTCCATGTCCCTCAGCTCTGCTTCGAAGGAGCGGAACACAGTGTACCGATATCAATCAAAAATAATAAAAATAAAATACTCTAAGCTCTCAATCAAAGCAAATCAAAACTCCTTTTGAACCCCACTCAGCGGCATAGGGAGGCAACAAAAGCTCTCCATTGCGCTCGACCTTGCGCAATTTTCATGACCTCCTTGCACATTAACTCCCTCAGCACTGGCTCGAAGGAGTGGAACACGGTATAAGAGGATTATCCACGTCTTCGGGACTCTGATGGGAGGAAGAACGACGCACTTCACAGCCAACTGTCTTTCATATTCCAGCTATGTCTATCTCCTGTACCGATATGATTTTTTTTAATAAACTTTATCACCTCAACGTGTCAATAGTTTGATTTCATGATATAATTTTAGGCGAGGAAACGACGGAGAAGGTTAGCTTGATGAATTTTCACGCATAATAGAGTTTAAAGATTCTTTACGGACAGTTCTTTACTGATGGGGACAGGCAGAGACATAATATTTTTGACAAATCACTGGGGACAGGAATAAAGGCCATGGAAATGGTAGTATCGGGAATATGGGCCAAGATTTTTTTTATTTGAATTTGAATTACAAAGATTGTCTTTTATATTTCGGGATCTGTATGAAAATACCACAATTATATTTCCCAAAAATATTGGTTTTTCGTATGTCTAAGTTATTTCCAGGAAGACCAATGAATATTCTCATAATATGATTGAACTAATCTTTCAAGCACTTTTCATACATTGATTGGGCATCCGTAAAAACATTTTTTTTTCAATCGTATAAATCGCTTCTTCGGAGTAAACCAAGTGTTAAAATGTCAAAACAGAAACGTTAGTTTCTAGAGTCCAAGACTATGTTAAAAGAGAATCCCGAAATATAAGAGGCAATCTTCGATGTGAAAATATTAGGTACGTAAAAATATAAACCATGAAATTATTTTTTACTGCTGTTTTGTTAACCATTAAAACAGTGCAATATTTTTTTTTGTATAATCACTGTCTTTATATCTGTCTTTCAAAAAATATAACAAAAAAGTCAAATTCATAAAATGTATCAGTTTTGATGTTTTTGTTGAAATTGAATCAAGTAGGAAAGTTAGTCGGTTTTTTTTTATTTATCAATAAAATATTTGATTTTACAAACACATTATTTGTAACACTTATCTATATATTATACTAACACTGCAAAGTTTGTTTAATTTATAAATAGGTAAAATATGTGAATTTGAATTATAATTAAAATTCATTATGGTCGAATTTCGACCACTGGGCGACCACTAGTCTATATATTAATACGTGAGGCAAAAACTTTATGTCCCTTTTTACGAAAATTGAGCGGACGGAGGAGTATGAAATTTCGCACACTTACAGTTTATATAGAGGAAGGATAGCGAATGCTAATATTTTTATTAAAATCATACATAAAAATGGATTAAATCAATAATAAAAACATTACGCACACTAATGTAATGTTTGTACACTACTACTCACACACACATCGATGTATTTGACATTCTGTGGCTAAATAGAGAAAAGATTAATATTTTTTGTCGCATCACGCCTAAACGGCTGGACCGATTGCGTCAATTCTTTTTTTGTCGTGTTGGCTTTTATCAGAAGAAGGTTCTTATGAATGAAAAAATTAAGAAAGTTGCGTGGAAAATTATAAAATTAAAGAAAACTCTAAGTAGGTAACCTTTTTAGTACATTTTAAAATATATTTTTTATTCCAATTGTGAAATCACTCAAATTGGTGTATGATAGGAACTTTATTTACTTGGTAACGTGTTAGCAACGAATTTACCCTGATTGTTGACATAATTTCATTCAAACGTTATTTATGTACCTAATATGTTTTTCATCTGATATACCTTCCACTGAATGGATATTATTGTGCATTTTTTTAAATACCTGCTACCTGCAATAGAGTTTTAAGGACGTAAGCTGATATTTTAAGATTTTACAAATATTTTATTGCGCAAAGTGAATACATAGAGGCGAGCTAAGTCTGACACACCTAATATTAATTGTGAAACGTGTGTCATGTGTCATCGGAAATTTTGAAGATTGTAGATAAATACGAAAGTGCATTGAAAGAGATGGTGTGGCCGATCTTCAAGCATCACAATCACATCAACAAGGGCAGAAAGTTGGCAATAAGAATCTTTTTTTCAATGCGCAAGAAGAAATGCTTCATGTGTTGACTTCAAACAAATTTCAAGGTAAATGAAAAACAAAACCATAATTGATGAAAATAATGTTTTGTAAAATTGTTGTACAATAAATAAATGAAACAGAAGTAAAATTATTTTATTGACAGACATACTTTTTTTATTTTTAACTTTGATACCATATTCCTTCCTAATATTCTTATTTATATCGATATCCCACATTATTTTTCGAAGAGCTCTTATCTCTACGATTGGGGAACCTCAGAACATGCTTTATAATCGCTTCTTCGGTTGTCAAAAACTAAAATTTATGATTGTATAAATTTTCTTTGGAGTGTTTCCTGTACCAATCAGTATTTTTTTTTGAATTTGCTTTTATTTTTCAAATGGTATCCAACACATTGTGTGGGTGTCATAGGATATTTGAGGGAAGTTTTAATGAGATTTGAAGAACCTGATCTTTTTAGAAAATCATAAACTCACCACCGAATGGGAAAATTGCAAAAGCACTGGAAGATACACAATATAAATGGACATAAATTATATACTTTACAATCAATACGTTGAACTACACAAAAGAGAATCGGATAAATAGGTTCCTTTAATTTCAACATCAAGAGGTTAAATAAGTTGAGATGTGAGTATGTACCGATACACACACACTCCCTTTTACACCCCACTCAGGGGCATAGGGAGGCAACAAGAGCTCGAGATCTCCATTGCGCTCGATCTTGCGCAATGTTTATGACCTCCTCCCACACCATGTCCATGTCCCTCAGCTCTGCTTCGAAGGAGCGGAACACAGTGTACCGATATCAATCAAAAATAATAAAAATAAAATACTCTAAGCTCTCAATCAAAGCAAATAAAAACTCCTTTTGAACCCCACTCAGCGGCATAGGGAGGCAACAAAAGCTCTCCATTGCGCTCGACCTTGCGCAATTTTCATGACCTCCTTGCACATTAACTCCCTCAGCACTGGCTCGAAGGAGTGGAACACGGTATAAGAGGATTATCCACGTCTTCGGGACTCTGATGGGAGGAAGAACGACGCACTTCACAGCCAACTGTCTTTCATATTCCAGCTATGTCTATCTCCTGTACCGATATGATTTTTTTTAATAAACTTTATCACCTCAACGTGTCAATAGTTTGATTTCATGATATAATTTTAGGCGAGGAAACGACGGAGAAGGTTAGCTTGATGAATTTTCACGCATAATAGTGTTTAAAGATTCTTTACGGACAGTTCTTTACTGATGGGGACAGGCAGAGACATAATATTTTTGACAAATCACTGGGGACAGGAATAAAGGCCATGGAAATGGTAGTATCGGGAATATGGGCCAAGATTTTTTTTATTTGAATTTGAATTACAAAGATTGTCTTTTATATTTCGGGATCTGTATGAAAATACCACAATTATATTTCCCAAAAATATTGGTTTTTCGTATGTCTAAGTTATTTCCAGGAAGACCAATGAATATTCTCATAATATGATTGAACTAATCTTTCAAGCACTTTTCATACATTGATTGGGCATCCGTAAAAACATTTTTTTTTCAATCGTATAAATCGCTTCTTCGGAGTAAACCAAGTGTTAAAATGTCAAAACAGAAACGTTAGTTTCTAGAGTCCAAGACTATGTTAAAAGAGAATCCCGAAATATAAGAGGCAATCTTCGATGTGAAAATATTAGGTACGTAAAAATATAAACCATGAAATTATTTTTTACTGCTGTTTTGTTAACCATTAAAACAGTGCAATATTTTTTTTTGTATAATCACTGTCTTTATATCTGTCTTTCAAAAAATATAACAAAAAAGTCAAATTCATAAAATGTATCAGTTTTGATGTTTTTGTTGAAATTGAATCAAGTAGGAAAGTTAGTCGGTTTTTTTTTATTTATCAATAAAATATTTGATTTTACAAACACATTATTTGTAACACTCATCTATATATTATACTAACACTGCAAAGTTTGTTTAATTTATAAATAGGTAAAATATGTGAATTTGAATTATAATTAAAATTCATTATGGTCGAATTTCGACCACTGGGCGACCACTAGTCTATATATTAATACGTGAGGCAAAAACTTTATGTCCCTTTTTACGAAAATTGAGCGGACGGAGGAGTATGAAATTTCGCACACTTACAGTTTATATAGAGGAAGGATAGCGAATGCTAATATTTTTATTAAAATCATACATAAAAATGGATTAAATCAATAATAAAAACATTACGCACACTAATGTAATGTTTGTACACTACTACTCACACACACATCGATGTATTTGACATTCTGTGGCTAAATAGAGAAAAGATTAATATTTTTTGTCGCATCACGCCTAAACGGCTGGACCGATTGCGTCAATTCTTTTTTTGTCGTGTTGGCTTTTATCAGAAGAAGGTTCTTATGAATGAAAAAATTAAGAAAGTTGCGTGGAAAATTATAAAATTAAAGAAAACTCTAAGTAGGTAACCTTTTTAGTACTTTTTAAAATATATTTTTTATTCCAATTGTGAAATCACTCAAATTGGTGTATGATAGGAACTTTATTTACTTGGTAACGTGTTAGCAACGAATTTACCCTGATTATTGACATAATTTCATTCAAACGTTATTTATGTACCTAATATGTTTTTCATCTGATATACCTTCCACTGAATGGATATTATTGTGCATTTTTTTAAATACCTGCTACCTGCAATAGAGTTTTAAGGACGTAAGCTGATATTTTAAGATTTTACAAATATTTTATTGCGCAAAGTGAATACATAGAGGCGAGCTAAGTCTGACACACCTAATATTAATTGTGAAACGTGTGTCATGTGTCATCGGAAATTTTGAAGATTGTAGATAAATACGAAAGTGCATTGAAAGAGATGGTGTGGCCGATCTTCAAGCATCACAATCACATCAACAAGGGCAGAAAGTTGGCAATAAGAATCTTTTTTTCAATGCGCAAGAAGAAATGCTTCATGTGTTGACTTCAAACAAATTTCAAGGTAAATGAAAAACAAAACCATAATTGATGAAAATAATGTTTTGTAAAATTGTTGTACAATAAATAAATGAAACAGAAGTAAAATTATTTTATTGACAGACATACTTTTTTTATTTTTAACTTTGATACCATATTCCTTCCTAATATTCTTATTTATATCGATATCCCACATTATTTTTCGAAGAGCTCTTATCTCTACGATTGGGGAACCTCAGAACATGCTTTATAATCGCTTCTTCGGTTGTCAAAAACTAAAATTTATGATTGTATAAATTTTCTTTGGAGTGTTTCCTGTACCAATCAGTATTTTTTTTTGAATTTGCTTTTATTTTTCAAATGGTATCCAACACATTGTGTGGGTGTCATAGGATATTTGAGGGAAGTTTTAATGAGATTTGAAGAACCTGATCTTTTTAGAAAATCATAAACTCACCACCGAATGGGAAAATTGCAAAAGCACTGGAAGATACACAATATAAATGGACATAAATTATATACTTTACAATCAATACGTTGAACTACACAAAAGAGAATCGGATAAATAGGTTCCTTTAATTTCAACATCAAGAGGTTAAATAAGTTGAGATGTGAGTATGTACCGATACACACACACTCCCTTTTACACCCCACTCAGGGGCATAGGGAGGCAACAAGAGCTCGAGATCTCCATTGCGCTCGATCTTGCGCAATGTTTATGACCTCCTCCCACACCATGTCCATGTCCCTCAGCTCTGCTTCGAAGGAGCGGAACACAGTGTACCGATATCAATCAAAAATAATAAAAATAAAATACTCTAAGCTCTCAATCAAAGCAAATAAAAACTCCTTTTGAACCCCACTCAGCGGCATAGGGAGGCAACAAAAGCTCTCCATTGCGCTCGACCTTGCGCAATTTTCATGACCTCCTTGCACATTAACTCCCTCAGCACTGGCTCGAAGGAGTGGAACACGGTATAAGAGGATTATCCACGTCTTCGGGACTCTGATGGGAGGAAGAACGACGCACTTCACAGCCAACTGTCTTTCATATTCCAGCTATGTCTATCTCCTGTACCGATATGATTTTTTTTAATAAACTTTATCACCTCAACGTGTCAATAGTTTGATTTCATGATATAATTTTAGGCGAGGAAACGACGGAGAAGGTTAGCTTGATGAATTTTCACGCATAATAGAGTTTAAAGATTCTTTACGGACAGTTCTTTACTGATGGGGACAGGCAGAGACATAATATTTTTGACAAATCACTGGGGACAGGAATAAAGGCCATGGAAATGGTAGTATCGGGAATATGGGCCAAGATTTTTTTTATTTGAATTTGAATTACAAAGATTGTCTTTTATATTTCGGGATCTGTATGAAAATACCACAATTATATTTCCCAAAAATATTGGTTTTTCGTATGTCTAAGTTATTTCCAGGAAGACCAATGAATATTCTCATAATATGATTGAACTAATCTTTCAAGCACTTTTCATACATTGATTGGGCATCCGTAAAAACATTTTTTTTTCAATCGTATAAATCGCTTCTTCGGAGTAAACCAAGTGTTAAAATGTCAAAACAGAAACGTTAGTTTCTAGAGTCCAAGACTATGTTAAAAGAGAATCCCGAAATATAAGAGGCAATCTTCGATGTGAAAATATTAGGTACGTAAAAATATAAACCATGAAATTATTTTTTACTGCTGTTTTGTTAACCATTAAAACAGTGCAATATTTTTTTTGTATAATCACTGTCTTTATATCTGTCTTTCAAAAAATATAACAAAAAAGTCAAATTCATAAAATGTATCAGTTTTGATGTTTTTGTTGAAATTGAATCAAGTAGGAAAGTTAGTCGGTTTTTTTTTATTTATCAATAAAATATTTGATTTTACAAACACATTATTTGTAACACTTATCTATATATTATACTAACACTGCAAAGTTTGTTTAATTTATAAATAGGTAAAATATGTGAATTTGAATTATAATTAAAATTCATTATGGTCGAATTTCGACCACTGGGCGACCACTAGTCTATATATTAATACGTGAGGCAAAAACTTTATGTCCCTTTTTACGAAAATTGAGCGGACGGAGGAGTATGAAATTTCGCACACTTACAGTTTATATAGAGGAAGGATAGCGAATGCTAATATTTTTATTAAAATCATACATAAAAATGGATTAAATCAATAATAAAAACATTACGCACACTAATGTAATGTTTGTACACTACTACTCACACACACATCGATGTATTTGACATTCTGTGGCTAAATAGAGAAAAGATTAATATTTTTTGTCGCATCACGCCTAAACGGCTGGACCGATTGCGTCAATTCTTTTTTTGTCGTGTTGGCTTTTATCAGAAGAAGGTTCTTATGAATGAAAAAATTAAGAAAGTTGCGTGGAAAATTATAAAATTAAAGAAAACTCTAAGTAGGTAACCTTTTTAGTACTTTTTAAAATATATTTTTTATTCCAATTGTGAAATCACTCAAATTGGTGTATGATAGGAACTTTATTTACTTGGTAACGTGTTAGCAACGAATTTACCCTGATTGTTGACATAATTTCATTCAAACGTTATTTATGTACCTAATATGTTTTTCATCTGATATACCTTCCACTGAATGGATATTATTGTGCATTTTTTTAAATACCTGCTACCTGCAATAGAGTTTTAAGGACGTAAGCTGATATTTTAAGATTTTACAAATATTTTATTGCGCAAAGTGAATACATAGAGGCGAGCTAAGTCTGACACACCTAATATTAATTGTGAAACGTGTGTCATGTGTCATCGGAAATTTTGAAGATTGTAGATAAATACGAAAGTGCATTGAAAGAGATGGTGTGGCCGATCTTCAAGCATCACAATCACATCAACAAGGGCAGAAAGTTGGCAATAAGAATCTTTTTTTCAATGTGCAAGAAGAAATGCTTCATGTGTTGACTTCAAACAAATTTCAAGGTAAATGAAAAACAAAACCATAATTGATGAAAATAATGTTTTGTAAAATTGTTGTACAATAAATAAATGAAACAGAAGTAAAATTATTTTATTGACAGACATACTTTTTTTATTTTTAACTTTGATACCATATTCCTTCCTAATATTCTTATTTATATCGATATCCCACATTATTTTTCGAAGAGCTCTTATCTCTACGATTGGGGAACCTCAGAACATGCTTTATAATCGCTTCTTCGGTTGTCAAAAACTAAAATTTATGATTGTATAAATTTTCTTTGGAGTGTTTCCTGTACCAATCAGTATTTTTTTTTGAATTTGCTTTTATTTTTCAAATGGTATCCAACACATTGTGTGGGTGTCATAGGATATTTGAGGGAAGTTTTAATGAGATTTGAAGAACCTGATCTTTTTAGAAAATCATAAACTCACCACCGAATGGGAAAATTGCAAAAGCACTGGAAGATACACAATATAAATGGACATAAATTATATACTTTACAATCAATACGTTGAACTACACAAAAGAGAATCGGATAAATAGGTTCCTTTAATTTCAACATCAAGAGGTTAAATAAGTTGAGATGTGAGTATGTACCGATACACACACACTCCCTTTTACACCCCACTCAGGGGCATAGGGAGGCAACAAGAGCTCGAGATCTCCATTGCGCTCGATCTTGCGCAATGTTTATGACCTCCTCCCACACCATGTCCATGTCCCTCAGCTCTGCTTCGAAGGAGCGGAACACAGTGTACCGATATCAATCAAAAATAATAAAAATAAAATACTCTAAGCTCTCAATCAAAGCAAATCAAAACTCCTTTTGAACCCCACTCAGCGGCATAGGGAGGCAACAAAAGCTCTCCATTGCGCTCGACCTTGCGCAATTTTCATGACCTCCTTGCACATTAACTCCCTCAGCACTGGCTCGAAGGAGTGGAACACGGTATAAGAGGATTATCCACGTCTTCGGGACTCTGATGGGAGGAAGAACGACGCACTTCACAGCCAACTGTCTTTCATATTCCAGCTATGTCTATCTCCTGTACCGATATGATTTTTTTTAATAAACTTTATCACCTCAACGTGTCAATAGTTTGATTTCATGATATAATTTTAGGCGAGGAAACGACGGAGAAGGTTAGCTTGATGAATTTTCACGCATAATAGAGTTTAAAGATTCTTTACGGACAGTTCTTTACTGATGGGGACAGGCAGAGACATAATATTTTTGACAAATCACTGGGGACAGGAATAAAGGCCATGGAAATGGTAGTATCGGGAATATGGGCCAAGATTTTTTTTATTTGAATTTGAATTACAAAGATTGTCTTTTATATTTCGGGATCTGTATGAAAATACCACAATTATATTTCCCAAAAATATTGGTTTTTCGTATGTCTAAGTTATTTCCAGGAAGACCAATGAATATTCTCATAATATGATTGAACTAATCTTTCAAGCACTTTTCATACATTGATTGGGCATCCGTAAAAACATTTTTTTTTCAATCGTATAAATCGCTTCTTCGGAGTAAACCAAGTGTTAAAATGTCAAAACAGAAACGTTAGTTTCTAGAGTCCAAGACTATGTTAAAAGAGAATCCCGAAATATAAGAGGCAATCTTCGATGTGAAAATATTAGGTACGTAAAAATATAAACCATGAAATTATTTTTTACTGCTGTTTTGTTAACCATTAAAACAGTGCAATATTTTTTTTTGTATAATCACTGTCTTTATATCTGTCTTTCAAAAAATATAACAAAAAAGTCAAATTCATAAAATGTATCAGTTTTGATGTTTTTGTTGAAATTGAATCAAGTAGGAAAGTTAGTCGGTTTTTTTTTATTTATCAATAAAATATTTGATTTTACAAACACATTATTTGTAACACTTATCTATATATTATACTAACACTGCAAAGTTTGTTTAATTTATAAATAGGTAAAATATGTGAATTTGAATTATAATTAAAATTCATTATGGTCGAATTTCGACCACTGGGCGACCACTAGTCTATATATTAATACGTGAGGCAAAAACTTTATGTCCCTTTTTACGAAAATTGAGCGGACGGAGGAGTATGAAATTTCGCACACTTACAGTTTATATAGAGGAAGGATAGCGAATGCTAATATTTTTATTAAAATCATACATAAAAATGGATTAAATCAATAATAAAAACATTACGCACACTAATGTAATGTTTGTACACTACTACTCACACACACATCGATGTATTTGACATTCTGTGGCTAAATAGAGAAAAGATTAATATTTTTTGTCGCATCACGCCTAAACGGCTGGACCGATTGCGTCAATTCTTTTTTTGTCGTGTTGGCTTTTATCAGAAGAAGGTTCTTATGAATGAAAAAATTAAGAAAGTTGCGTGGAAAATTATAAAATTAAAGAAAACTCTAAGTAGGTAACCTTTTAGTACTTTTTAAAATATATTTTTTATTCCAATTGTGAAATCACTCAAATTGGTGTATGATAGGAACTTTATTTACTTGGTAACGTGTTAGCAAAGAATTTACCCTGATTGTTGACATAATTTCATTCAAACGTTATTTATGTACCTAATATGTTTTTCATCTGATATACCTTCCACTGAATGGATATTATTGTGCATTTTTTTAAATACCTGCTACCTGCAATAGAGTTTTAAGGACGTAAGCTGATATTTTAAGATTTTACAAATATTTTATTGCGCAAAGTGAATACATAGAGGCGAGCTAAGTCTGACACACCTAATATTAATTGTGAAACGTGTGTCATGTGTCATCGGAAATTTTGAAGATTGTAGATAAATACGAAAGTGCATTGAAAGAGATGGTGTGGCCGATCTTCAAGCATCACAATCACATCAACAAGGGCAGAAAGTTGGCAATAAGAATCTTTTTTTCAATGCGCAAGAAGAAATGCTTCATGTGTTGACTTCAAACAAATTTCAAGGTAAATGAAAAACAAAACCATAAGTGATGAAAATAATGTTTTGTAAAATTGTTGTACAATAAATAAATGAAACAGAAGTAAAATTATTTTATTGACAGACATACTTTTTTTATTTTTAACTTTGATACCATATTCTTATTTATATCGATATCCCACATTATTTTTCGAAGAGCTCTTATCTCTACGATTGGGGAACCTCAGAACATGCTTTATAATCGCTTCTTCGGTTGTCAAAAACTAAAATTTATGATTGTATAAATTTTCTTTGGAGTGTTTCCTGTACCAATCAGTATTTTTTTTTTGAATTTGCTTTTATTTTTCAAATGGTATCCAACACATTGTGTGGGTGTCATAGGATATTTTAGGGAAGTTTTAATGAGATTTGAAGAACCTGATCTTTTTAGAAAATCATAAACTCACCACCGAATGGGAAAATTGCAAAAACACTAGAAGATACACAATATAAATGGACATAAATTATATACTTTACAATCAATACGTTGAACTACACAAAAGAGAATCGGATGAATAGGTTCCTTTAATTTCAACATCAAGAGGTTAAATAAGTTGAGATGTGAGTATGTACCGATACACACACACTCCCTTTTACACCCCACTCAGGGGCATAGGGAGGCAACAAGAGCTCGAGATCTCCATTGCGCTCGATCTTGCGCAATGTTTATGACCTCCTCCCATACCATGTCCATGTCCCTCAGCTCTGCTTCGAAGGAGCGGAACACAGTGTACCGATATCAATCAAAAATAATAAAAATAAAATACTCTAAGCTCTCAATCAAAGCAAATCAAAACTCCTTTTGAACCCCACTCAGCTGCATAGGGAGGCAACAAAAGCTCTCCATTGCGCTCGACCTTGCGCAATTTTCATGACCTCCTTGCACATTAACTCCCTCAGCTCTGGCTCGAAGGAGTGGAAAACGGTATAAGAGGATTATCCACGTCTTCGGGACTCCGATGGGAGGAAGAACGACGCACTTCACAGCCAACTGTCTTTCATATTCCAGCTATGTCTATCTCCTGTACCGATATGATTTTTTTTAATAAACTTTATCACCTCAACGTGTCAATAGTTTGATTTCATGATATAATTTTAGGCGAGGAAACGACGGAGAAGGTTAGCTTGATGAATTTTCACGCATAATAGAGTTTAAAGAATCTTTACGGACAGTTCTTTACTGATGGGGACAGGCAGAGACATAATATTTTTGACAAATCACTGGGGACAGGAATAAAGGCCATGGAAATGGTAGTATCGGGAATATGGGCCAAGATTTTGTTTATTTGAATTTGAATTACAAAGATTGTCTTTTATATTTCGGGATCTGTATGAAAATACCACAATTATATTTCCCAAAAATATTGGTTTTTCGTATGTCTAAGTTATTTCCAGGAAGACCAATGAATATTCTCATAATATGATTGAACTAATCTTTCAAGCACTTTTCATACATTGATTGGGCATCCGTAAAAACATTTTTTTTTTCAATCGTATAAATCGCTTCTTCGGAGTAAACCAAGTGTTAAAATGTCAAAACAGAAACGTTAGTTTCTAGAGTCCAAGACTAAGTTAAAAGAGAATCCCGAAATATAAGAGGCAATCTTCGATGTGAAAATATTAGGTACGTAAAAATATAAACCATGAAATTATTTTTTACTGCTGTTTTGTTAACCATTAAAACAGTGCAATATTTTTTTTTGTATAATCACTGTCTTTATATCTGTCTTTCAAAAAATATAACAAAAAAGTCAAATTCATAAAATGTATCAGTTTTGATGTTTTTGTTGAAATTGAATCAAGTAGGAAAGTTAGTCGGTTTTTTTTTATTTATCAATAAAATATTTGATTTTACAAACACATTATTTGTAACACTTATCTATATATTATACTAACACTGCAAAGTTTGTTTAATTTATAAATAGGTAAAATATGTGAATTTGAATTATAATTAAAATTCATTATGGTTGAATTTCGACCACTGGGCGACCACTAGTCTATATATTAATACGTGAGGCAAAAACTTTATGTCCCTTTTTACGAAAATTGAGCGGACGGAGGAGTATGAAATTTCGCACACTTACAGTTTATATAGAGGAAGGATAGCGAATGCTAATATTTTTATTAAAATCATACATAAAAATGGATTAAATCAATAATAAAAACGTTACGCACACTACTGTAATGTTTGTACACTACTACTCACACACACATCGATGTATTTGACATTCTGTGGCTAAATAGAGAAAAGATTAATATGTTTTGCCGCATCACGCCTAAACGGCTGGACCGATTGCGCTAATTCTTTTTTGTCATGTTGGCTTTGATCAGAAGAAGATTCTTATGAAAGATAAAATTAAAAAAGTTGCGTGGAAAATTATAAAATTAAAGAAAACTCTAAGTAGGTAACCTTTTTAGTACTTTTTAAAATATAATTTTTATTCCAATTGTGAAATCACTCAAATAGGCGCATGATAGGAACTTTATTTACTTGGTAACGTGTTAGCAACGAATTTACCCTGATTGTTGACATAATTTCATTCAAACGTTATTTATGTACCTAATATGTTTTTCATCTGATATACCTTCCACTGAATGGATATTATTGTGCATTTTTTTAAATACCTGCTACCTGCAATAGAGTTTTAAGGACGTAAGCTGATATTTTAAGATTTTACAAATATTTTATTGCGCAAAGTGAATACATAGAGGCGAGCTAAGTCTGATACACCTAATATTAATTGTGAAACGTGTGTCATGTGTCATCGGAAATTTTGAAGATTGTAGATAAATACGAAAGTGCATTGAAAGAGATAGTGTGGCCGATCTTCAAGCATCACAATCACATCAACAAGGGCAAAAAGTTGGCAATAAGAATCTTTTTTTCAATGCGCAAGAAGAAATGCTTCATGTGTTGACTTCAAACAAATTTCAAGGTAAATGAAAAACAAAACCATAAGTGATGAAAATAATGTTTTGTAAAATTGTTGTACAATAAATAAATGAAACAGAAGTAAAATTATTTTATTGACAGACATACTTTTTTTATTTTTAACTTTGATACCATATTCCTTCCTAATATTCTTATTTATATCGATATCCCACATTATTTTTCGAAGAGCTCTTATCTCTACGATTGGGGAACCTCAGAACATGCTTTATAATCGCTTCTTCGGTTGTCAAAAACTAAAATTTATGATTGTATAAATTTTCTTTGGAGTGTTTCCTGTACCAATCAGTTTTTTTTTTTTTTTGAATTTGCTTTTATTTTTCAAATGGTATCCAACACATTGTGTGGGTGTCATAGGATATTTTAGGGAAGTTTTAATGAGATTTGAAGAACCTGATCTTTTTAGAAAATCATAAACTCACCACCGAATGGGAAAATTGCAAAAGAACTAGAAGATACACAATATAAATGGACATAAATTATATACTTTACAATCAATACGTTGAACTACACAAAAGAGAATCGGATGAATAGGTTCCTTTAATTTCAACATCAAGAGGTTAAATAAGTTGAGATGTGAGTATTTACCGATACACACACACTCCCTTTTACACCCCACTCAGGGGCATAGGGAGGCAACAAGAGCTCGAGATCTCCATTGCGCTCGATCTTGCGCAATGTTTATGACCTCCTCCCACACCATGTCCATGTCCCTCAGCTCTGCTTCGAAGGAGCGGAACACAGTGTACCGATATCAATCAAAAATAATAAAAATAAAATACTCTAAGCTCTCAATCAAAGCAAATCAAAACTCCTTTTGAACCCCACTCAGCGGCATAGGGAGGCAACAAAAGCTCTCCATTGCGCTCGACCTTGCGCAATTTTCATGACCTCCTTGCACATTAACTCCCTCAGCTCTGGCTCGAAGGAGTGGAACACGGTATAAGAGGATTATCCACGTCTTCGGGACTCTGATGGGAGGAAGAACGACGCACTTCACAGCCAACTGTCTTTCATATTCCAGCTATGTCTATCTCCTGTACCGATATGATTTTTTTTAATAAACTTTATCACCTCAACGTATCAATAGTTTGATTTCATGATATAATTTTAGGCGAGGAAACGACGGAGAAGGTTAGCTTGATGAATTTTCACGCATAATAGAGTTTAAAGATTCTTTACGGACAGTTCTTTACTGATGGGGACAGGCAGAGACATAATATTTTTGACAAATCACTGGGGACAGGAATAAAGGCCATGGAAATGGTAGTATCGGGAATATGGGCCAAGATTTTTTTTATTTGAATTTGAATTAGAAAGATTGTCTTTTATATTTCGGGATCTGTATGAAAATACCACAATTATATTTCCCAAAAATATTGGTTTTTCGTATGTCTAAGTTATTTCCAGGAAGACCAATGAATATTCTCATAATATGATTGAACTAATCTTTCAAGCACTTTTCATACATTGATTGGGCATCCGTAAAAACATTTTTTTTTTCAATCGTATAAATCGCTTCTTCGGAGTAAACCAAGTGTTAAAATGTCAAAACAGAAACGTTAGTTTCTAGAGTCCAAGACTAAGTTAAAAGAGAATCCCGAAATATAAGAGGCAATCTTCGATGTGAAAATATTAGGTACGTAAAAATATAAACCATGAAATTATTTTTTACTGCTGTTTTGTTAACCATTAAAACAGTGCAATGTTTTTTTTTTGTATAATCACTGTCTTTATATCTGTCTTTCAAAAAATATAACAAAAAAGTCAAATTCATAAAATGTATCAGTTTTGATGTTTTTGTTGAAATTGAATCAAGTAGGAAAGTTAGTCGGTTTTTTTTTATTTATCAATAAAATATTTGATTTTACAAACACATTATTTGTAACACTTATCTATATATTATACTAACACTGCAAAGTTTGTTTAATTTATAAATAGGTAAAATATGTGAATTTGAATTATAATTAAAATTCATTATGGTCGAATTTCGACCACTGGGCGACCACTAGTAATATATTAAATACAGCTGTTAGGGTATTATTGTTCTGTGGACCTACCGCGCTAACAATAGTGATTTTGATAATATTATTGTCTTTTTATAAACATTTTAAAATTCGAGTTTTTTACGTTTTTCATTTTGTTTTACTCATTCGTCAAATTCATCGTACAAAATTATTGTCACTTCATATTTCGGGAGTGGAGAAGAAGAGTCAGCATGCTTGGTGCAGACCAATCCTAGGATTGTGACTCAAAGAGAGAGTTACATTTGACATTTCTTTTCTGCGTTGTTTGTTTAATATTGTTATAATGAAAACTTCATATTTGCAATTACAAATTATGGTTTCATACATGGAGAGGTTAGTATGTTAAACTAATTGTAAAATGTTAACTTACGTGTCAAATACGAATAAATATTTATTGTTATATATTTTTTCTAAGGCACGGAGATTTAAATAAGCCCAGAAGAGAGCCCGGTGGGCGAAATATTGTGGCTTACCACTGGCAGCAATTAACTATTCAGCTCAATAGATCTGGGGTGTCTAGAGATCATATAAAATGGAGAAAGGTAAGCTTTTAAAATATGATCTTTTCTAATAATATAGATATATATGCAAGGAGGCCTAACCACACAATGATGCTATTCGTAAAATAACCTTTTAAGTGATAGGTACAAATCATATGGTGTTTCTGTCAAGTTTTAATGATTTTCTTTAAGGTGTGGACAGACTTTAAGTCAAAAACTAAGAAGAAGGCTAGCAAAATAGCTGCATCTTTCAATGCAACAGGTGGTGGGCTCGGTACGAGCTTAATGCTGAATGATTTGGAACAGCGAGTCCTGCTCTTGATGAGGAATGAAACGGCTGTCGGCTTGGACACTCAACCAGAAGTGCTACAGGTATATATTTCAATATTGAAATGAGTTATTAATTATTATTTTAGATCAGGACCCCTGTTAAAAAAAGTGACTATTAGGCGATATATTCTGTATGAAAAACGTCTATATGCGATTGTCGCATTCGATACGTATAGACGTTTTTCATACAGAATGTATCGCCTAATAGTCACTTTTTTCAAGTGACTACCCTGCACTTGCTACAGAATAGGGGTACAGTATGCCAATTCTCCAGCAAGTGTAGGGTAGCCACGGACGTTTATCATTTTTTAAGTTTTTGAGGGTCGAAAAGCCAAACATGCGATTCCCATAAAAAAAAAACTCACCTCACGATGAGCGGAGTGAAGCAGTGTGGCATGCTGTAGCTGTAGTATAAAATTCTAATCGCCATATTATAAGTATAGCCGCCGACCTCGGTAGCCTAGTGGCAAAGGCTCCGAGTTCTGATCAAGAGGTCCCGGGTTCGATTCCCGGTCGGGTCAGAAATTTTCAAAGTGTTTTTTCACTTGAAATTTCTACTCGGGGTTGGAATCCTGTCTCAGATTGGACGGGACCGGTTGACTGGTAGAGAATGTTTCAAGCATTAAGTTCCGCCGGCTATACTGACACCTATATGTATAGAAGAGTGTTATTTATTTATTTATTTATAAAAATGTTAATAAGTAGTTAATTTATAAAGAAAAATAATTATTGCGAAAGAACATAAACATTTATTTCAACAAATAATATAAATAACTAATTTGGTCTTTGGAACCGAAAATAAATAAATTCATGTTTTTAATTCGTTTATGGCTTCTAGTTACATTTGCAGTGTGACAACATTGTGTGTTAACTATTTGAATGTCCTTGGTATATATCCATTGTTCATCCTTGTTTTTAAGCCATTTCTGCCCATGGTACCCCACCATCTCCTACAAATACATAAGGTACATTTTTATCTGAATCTGGAAGGGCAGATGGTGTTGGCAAGTTAAGATTATTTGTGCAAATTTTTTGCCACAGTAAAGATTTCCTAATCACTCCGCCGTCGCTGATTCTTCCCTGGCTTCCAATGTCAGCGAAAATAAAGCGATAATTAATGTCAACTAATGCCAAGAGAACAATACTGAATGTATGTTTGTAATTATAATATTCAGATGCAGATTCAACAGGGCATTGTAAAACTATGTGTTTGCCGTCAATTGCTCCAACACAGTGAGGAAATTTTGTTTTAAATCCTTTTTCTATCTCTAGCCACTCCTGGGCACTAGACGGTATCTGAAACAAATAAAATATATTATTCTATTTGCATTTCAGGAGAACAATTCACAAGCTGTTGAAATTGAAGAAGAATCAAGGATGACTGTAGAATCTCAAATGCCGCAATCTCCAATTGCTTCAACTAGTCAAGTGCCATTTGCATTTGAAGACGAGTGCGACATGTATTGCAATTTACTGGCATTAAAAATGCGACGGCTACCTGGAAATGAACGTGCATCATTAATGTACGAGATAGACGGCCTGTTTATAAACTAACACTTGACGATACATTTGACGTATATCTCCTACCAATACAAATCGATGTTTTCTGAAATTTAATAACAATGTGAATATATCATTTTGTATCACTGGACCGGTTAGCAAGTTATCATTGAGGGAACGACCATTTAATTTTGTTATCTTTAAAGACTGCATGGTGAGGCAAATAGCAAGCATTTTCACTTGGTGAGCATTCTGTCATGTGGTGAAGATCTTCATACTCTTGCATAAAGTTAGAGTATTGAATATATAAATCCTTATTTGATCTGAACTTCTTCTCTACAGAGAATAATCTGCGTTTAGCTATTTCTATTGAGTTTCCTATGTTAGGAGGTTGTACCTTGAAGGGTAGACTAACAACAAATCTTCCACCTTTGTTTTGAGATATGGTTTTTGAAACATGCCTCTCACATATTTTCTCCTCATGAGAATATAATATATCCTTCTGAGAAACATCCTCTAACTTCCAAAATATTTCTATATTGTCATTCAATTGATTTATTTAAACATTAGCATATACTTTCCTTGATTGTTGAGAGTGTGAAGAGTGCTGCGGCATACTTCCTGCGAGTATCCAGCCCAGCTTGGTCTCTTGAAGAACAGGTTGAGAGTCACCTTGTGCGATTCTTCCATGACCCAGAATCTTCCAAACGACATATTCTTACCACATTGGGTTTTGTCAATTTAAGAAAAGAATCTGCAATCGAGAACCAAATTGGTTTAGGTATATACGGATTATCCGGAGGGCTGTTTTGTATTTTGGCGACTTCGCTCCAATAAACAGTTCTCAAGCTTCGTATCTTATTCCTTGCCACCTGTATATTAAACCCCTCGATGTTCATTTTCTTTACAACCTCCAACAGAGCCTCCTCTCTGACCATCTTATTTCTATAATCCCGGTCATCCACATTCCATACGATTTCTTTTGGTATCGGAATAAGTTTAGTTATATGGAAAAGATTTGATTCGCATTTCTTATGTCCTGTGTTTATTCTGTATATTGAGTTAGACAATTTTTCTACCAATTTATACGGTCCAATTTTTAATTCGTCTAATTTTTTTCTATTTAACCGGTTTCCGTTTTCAACATACACTGAATCTCCTATTTTAAATTTATACGCATGTGATTTTATTGTATTTTCTAATGCAATTTTTCTATCCTGTAATAAATTATTTTTTGTTATTTCTTTTTTTAATTCATCTGGTAGAACATGAATATTTTTTCCTTCTAATAAGTGACCAGTAGTCAAAAGGCAGAAGGGGTCATCTGCAATTTTTGACGTTTTCACATTTTCTTCTACAAGTTGATAGAAATGATCATATCTACAAGCTGGCAAAAGGATATAACCGTCCTGTGAATAGAAACAAAACTGCAGAAGGGGTCATCTCTGTATGCTCGAAAAATTGACTTTGGCAAAACAGACCATTTTTGCAAATGTCTCCTTTTGCCAGCTTATTTAACCCATATCAGCCCAACCTACTAAACATAGTAGGTCACTTTTAAAACTCGTGTGAGTACAAATTGTGAAAAATTTTCGGATTGATTTTGTATTTAAATAAACAGTAGAACTTTTACCACCATTTTTAGCAGCAATTGGAAAGAGTTAACTTCAAAATAATGTTAGTTATTCCTCAATTTGTCGATTACTGTCGCTAAGTCAGGAATTCGTCTGTTACCAAGTAGGTATTTTTGAGAATTTTAAATAAGTTTTTACTTTTTATTTTCATCTCATTTTAAAGAATATAAATGTATCTTCTGTTTAAAAGTTATTTGAAATACACAAATCATTTATTTATTTTTCTGCACACAGTTATTTATCAACATACTATATTTAGTAGGTTGGGCAGATGTGAGTACAAAAAGGAACATATTGTTTGGATAAGTATTTATTTATTTTTAGGCACATATGGATTTTTTTTAACAAGAATTACAATATTATCATTTCTCTACGGTACGGAATGTGTGACTTGATACATAAACCAATATTACTTTTTAAGCAGACTTGAGAGGGCCTGGATTTGCTCTCTTTGAATGCACACTTCCACATACATTTTTAAGTGTTGAGAAATTAAATTTCCAACATCTTCACATCAAATGTCTAGAACAACTGTATAACATCAAGCATCAAGCTATTTTTCATTCTAAATTAAATTTTCCTGGAGAATATACCACGTCAAAATTGAACTGAGATAGATAATATGTCAGGTCTCCCAATTCTTCGTCACTTCTTGCTTTGATATTCATTTTCTCAAGAGGCTTATGATCTGAAAAAAACTGTGATTTTTTTTTCCTATCAGCCAGTTTTGCCAATATTTTACTGCCTCTTTTATTGCTAAACATTCCAGGTATATTGCCTTTCTCTTTTTCTGTGTTTCATTTAATTTCCTCAAAAAATATGCACAAGGTTTTTCTTCTCCATTGTATTGTGGTTGTTTCAATACAGCGCCCATGCCTTGTGTAGGTAGGTACTTGCGTCTGTATAAATATTTATTGATAAATCTGGATCAAAAATTCCAAAAATTGGTTTTGAGCAAAGTAATTCTTTAATCGTCTCGAAGGATTCATGACATTTAAGTATCTGACCAAATAAATTTTTGTTCTTTTCTTAGTAAATTATGTAAAGGATCCAGTATAATTGATATATTTGGCACATATTTTCCATAAAAGTTTATCTTACCGAGGAATTGTCGAACATTTTTGTGTGTTTCGGAACAGGAAAATCCTTTATAGCCTTTAAAATTTATTATAAATTTATCACCCCACTAGGCAAGAGCCCGTCTTATTATTATTAGCTCGTGCTGAGGTGCCCCGATAAACAGCAACCGATAACCATCGATGGTCACCAGGTCTCCCGGGTGGATAAATTTAAGTACCTGGGAGCAATCATTACCACCGCTGGTGACCTCGGGGCTGAGCTCCCGATTCGTATCGGTATCGATTTTGGATTGGCTGAGGTGATAGGTAGGTACCTACTTTATATTTATTTTCTGCGCTTTTTTTTTTTTAAATTAGGTGTAGGTATTAGTATGTTATATTAGTTTGTTATATTGTATGTTTAATCATGATTTCCTCATCAAAGAAGATTAGAGATTACTTATTGAAGCACATTAAGATTTTCTCCACTAGGTGGGTATACCTACCTATATAAAATGGACATAGACATGGTGTGTTTTACACACATCAGTTAAAACCGTCTCATTGGCCACCACCCCGTGCTCCAATTTATCTAGCTAGCCCAGTCTCGTCTCGATACCTACTCTCCATTCTCCCACACATTGATTCCACTGCCTTTGCATTGGACTCTAAGCTGAGCCTGAAGTTTTAAAATTCTATCATCATCTTTTTGAATTCACCTCGCAGAGCATTGATTCTCTCAACAATATCAGCTCTATTAGATGTCTCAGAACCTGATTCAGTTGATTGGGTTGATCTAGTGTTGATTTTCGACATTATTAAATAAAATTGAAATTTTCGAGATTATTAGTGGATACTCCTGAAACTATGTAACATATATGACAGATAGTTGACGCGAACTGCCACCTCACGGAGGTCTCTGATTGGTCAAGATGTGTCACTGAAGTCGGAACTACAACCGCGACAGTTGATATGCGCGCTCTCTATTGATTACAGGATGGCGCTGCAGTCGGTTGGTAGCTTGATTGATATTGGATTTTGATCTTTTATGAATCCAAGACTCTGAGTAGATAATGATCTGTCAAAGAATTAGGTGACGGGTATGGTTATTGGCCACGATACAGACTCCTGTTATCTCTATCGCTCATATCGCGGGCATCAAGCCAGAAGGGCGAACATGCAAAAATGCGATTTTTCGTTTTTAATGCCATTCGATGCCTGAACATCATCTCCACCTCTCCTAAAAAAATAAGAGCACTCGATTTAGTATGTTTTAAGATTTTGAAAAAAATAATTATGGGCATATGCTATGGTATTGTCGATCATGTTGAGCCAGAAGGGCGTATGAACATACGCCGTGGACTTGACAGAATATGTTTGTGTAATATTGTCGAGCCAGAAGGGCGTATGAACATACGCCGCAGACTTAACAGAATATGTTTGTGTAATAATGTCGTGCCATAAAGGCGAACGTACATACGCCCTGTAATTTTAATGCGTGCATGTAATATTTTTCCTAAACACCGGGCGAACACCATCTCAGTACCTATACGTATCAACCTACTAACGAACGGACGTTTGTATTTTTGTTGGTTACACTGGTTACATCCTAGCTAAATAACTAACTCTCCCTTTTACACTCACTCAGGGGCATTTATGGAGGCAACAAGAGCTCTCCATTTCGATCAGTCTTGCGTAATGATATGACCTCCTCCTACACCATGTCCAAATCCCTCAGCTCTGCTTCGAAGGAGCGGAACACAGTCTGAGAGAGTCTTCCTTGTCTTCGGGACCCTGATGGGAGGAAGAACAATGCTCTCCTAGGCCAACTGTCATTCATCATCCTGAGACATGACCCAGCCAGTTGGCGGGGTCATGTGGTCAGGATGAGAGGGACTTCCCTCTCCTCTCCACAATGGTAGAGATGATGGGCCCGCGATGGGTGTGCCAGCGTATAGCGTCGTTCGTGATGCGATGGCATCATTTTATACCCAAAATTCTCCAAAGGCACTTCAATTGGATGCGGAGATTTTTTGAGTCAGGGCTTTGGTCAAGTGCCAGGACCCCTCACCCATCCAGAATGAGAACACACACGCATCGTCTCGGCACTAAACGCCGACATTTTCCATATCTTGGTCATGTTGTTAATGGCGCCACTTGTCATACCGATACGTAGCAGGAGCTTAGCCCCTAGGTCACCAGAGGTGGTATTTTTTGCTCCTAGTTCTTTAAATTTATCTACCCGGGAGACCTGGTGACCATCGATGGTTATCGGTAGCTGTTTATCAGGGTAGGCATTTTCGCCATGAGCTCCATCTTTCTGGCATTGACTCGAAGGTCAAAGCGTGCTGTTTCGTCGCAGAGTCTTGAAACACTGCGCTGTAATTTCTTAACTAGTGTTCTGAAGAAATAATAAATTGCTGCACAAGACTGTGAAATAGATGTCCTCTGGATCATACAATTTTGGAACTGGACCATAGCTTAATCATGAAGTGCGACATACATTGTACAGACAATTGAACGTGAATCCGAATATGCCAAAATTTATGTACCAAAGGACTGACATAATGTAATCAGTTTGGCACGTAAAGATATGCCTTGATTAAAGATAAGCTCTAAATTATGAACCATAAAGCTTTCTATTACTAAGATATTCTGGAATATTAAAATGCCCAAATGCTTGTAATTCACATGTAAATATAATAATGGAACAATGTGAGGTAGCCACTTTTTAAGAAAAATGAACCAAACTCACTTTCTTCAAAAACAAATTATTGGTAGGAATTTAAGCAGGCGGTAATATCGAGCATAACAACTCGATCTGGATCTTGCATGAACGTCGATCAGGCTTATTTTAGAAAAATAGGTGCCTATTAAAGCTAGTATAAAGATTTCAGGAATTTGTGTCAACTGGGGACTATTCAAGGAGTCATCAGAACTATAACGAAAGCCTATCGGTTGATCTGAATGACAATGGTAATTTAAATAGTGAAGAGTTTTATTGTCTCCAGAAGAAAATACGAAGTTCTTTGTTTTTTATGTAAATAAATATAAAGGTTTTTAAATCTGTTTTGTTTAATTATGATTTTTTTTTACTATTTAAGTAAAACTTTAAAAAAATTGATGTCATATCCATTTCTGTTTTTTTACCTATTACAAATATTATGTACCTACCTACTAAAATTTCTTTTAAATAAAGTTTTGAGTACTATGCGTACCAATAGTATTTTGTGCTTTTTTAATTGATTCCCTATTGAAATTCCCTTAATGGCCTTAGAGAAAAACACTGTAGGTAAATGAGAGTGCTTGTTTTATGTCTCTACTATAAAATAATTATTTTATTTAAAATTGACACTTGCAAGTGTGATCGTGTTGGCTTTATTCTGTTTTATTTCAGGAATACTCATTGATAGAACTTGAAATTAGGAACATTAAAATGTTATTAGTCTTTTCATTTTAGGTTATGGAATAATTGTTAATCATAATATATTTTAATTTATTATCAAAATCTATTTTGTAAAAAAAATCATTTTAAAATTACAACTATTTTGAATTGGAGAGTGATTATTACGAAGATTATAAGAAAAAGTATATTATACGACCTCCTGTTAAAATGGCACGGTAACACTGAAATCTGTCAAGCCAGAAGGGCGAACAGACATTGAAAATCGTATAAGCTTTAGAAAAATTGGCTCAATTTCTGAATCAAGGGGCTTAAATATTAGTAACTAGCTTTTTTTACCCGTCCACCAAAAATTTGTAGAATAATGGGAGTTATAGAACCTGATCTATGGATGTTTACATACAGAGCTTTATAAAAGTATGGTGTACCTACATAATGTTAAATGTTCACTAAATTGTGTATTATTTTTCATTGAATAAATTATTATTATTTATTTATTATTTAATTAGTTGTACTTATTTTTTTGTAACACCTCATCAGCAAGAAGAAAGCGCTGCAAGACATAATCATAACCTGGCGACTTATTCTCTATGCTTACCCCATAGTTAATAAGACAGTGCTCGATTTATATGTGGTGAGCTATGGGCTCTCACCACAATGTTGATTCTATTATTCTGCAATTAAGTACCAAAAAAGCTTTTTATGTTCCTTATATTTAACAAATTGTCCAGGTGGATTAACACTTATTTGAAAATAATAAAATAAAAATATCTACCTGTATTATTAAAAGTTTTGACTTTTTAATACAGATTTTTATAATTTTTTTTTAAGAAAATGAATTTTGGTTTACTTAAAGTGAACACAAATACACATTTGACATCTTTCACACTAACCAAAGGGTTGTGCTAGACAAATTGCATTTGGCGATCGGCTTCCAACGAATTCTTCGACAATGTAGAGTAGGAAGAAAATTATCTGTTCCCTTTATATATAAGTGTCTTTGTTTGGTTTAAATAATTGTTTATGTGTTCCAGTGGACAGTTCATTTTTTCGCACTATACATTGACGAAATCTTCGTTTGTAGTCGAATGCCAATTTCAATTTGTCTACGGGGGCAGGACTTGAACCCACGGCCTTCACGTGCGTTGTGCAAACGAAAGCCATCGACTGATACCGCCGGGCTTCCAACAACTTCTTTGTGCATAAACTTTATAAAAAAATTGTTAAAGTAAAGCTTCTCACTATGGAATATATCTACAAATATAAGTAAACTTAGAAGTCGGCACCTAATCTTCAAAACTTAACGCAACAGTTGAAGAATTTAAGGCCCACACCAAGTTTCAAACCTGCGTTTAGCTTTTTCATCAACAGATCTATTTGCGTTTAAGTGCAGTAACTACACATTGAGGTGTGACTACTTTTACATTAAAAAAGTTCTCGGTAGGTGGTTCTTCTTATAAATCTGATATCCTTTACCCATCACAGCAAGCTTAACTGTGATGTAGGTAATCATGTTGAAAAGTGTATGATTCGAACCTACGTGTAGCTATCTCACAAACTGATATGCTCCTTTTGACGTCATAAGTCATTATTAGGTAAGTTATAGGAGGTAACTACAATGCTTTTATAATTGGCAAACTTCAAAAGTTAGAAATATGTACCATTTTATGAGAGTATTTGCTTCTATGTTTATGGGACACATTATTATAAGAAATGTAAATGAAATGACTTGCTGGTACGACCACCACTAATAATATAGTAAGTTGTTTTAAAATATCACATTATTTGATATTTTAACACAGAAACATCATTTGAAAATAATTACTTACCAAAATCCATGAATTCTCATCGTTTACAGTAATATGTCGTGGAGGCATTATTTAACTAAGACTAAGAATGTAATATTTTTCAGTTTATTTCTGGTTAAAAATAAATGAAAACATTCTGTTTATTTAATTTCAATGAATATAACACACAACTACCATTTTGTAAAATGATAATTATACTAATCATACTAAATGTATGAAACCGAGGTTGCTTCTAGCGTATCATAGCTCAACAAAACACTTTTTTTATACAAATGAATCTGAACTAACCCAAAGTTAACACATAATATACACTTTTGACATCTTTCACACAAAACAATGCTTGTATTGTAAAAGTTGAAATGGTCGCAACAGAATTCAAAGCCACAATTGAGTACACAGTACGTAGCCGTCAACTGATACCAGTGGGCTACCAACCTCCTGTTTCTGGTACTGTTACCGATGGTTATTAATTTATCAAAATAATGTCGTCTAGTATTGTAACAGCGTATCCATATGGCACAATTTTTAAGAGCATTGGCTGCTAGTTCATTTTTACCGATTGTGATTGTGTTTTTTACATTCCACCTACGAAAACATTGAATACTTTCCAGTATACATAATTTGACTCTATCCTCATTCAATAGAAATTTTGGGGGAACTATTTAACATTAATCTGTAAAAAAACATTATGTAATTTAAATATAGACAATAAATTTATATAAAAAAAGTATCACTTTGTTTATTGTATATTATGCAATGTGTTTTTTATTTATTTATCAATAAAATATTTGATTTTTCAAACACATTATTTGTAATACTTACCTATATAATATTATAGTAATACTGCTAAGTGTGTTTTATTTACAAATAAATAGGTAAAATATGTGTTGAATTATAATTTAAATTCATTATGGTCGAATTTCGACCACTGGGCGACCACTAGTCTATATATTAATACGTGAGGCAAAAACTTTATGTCCCTTTTTACGAAAATTGAGCGGACGGAGGAGTCTGAAATTTCGCACACTTACAGTTTATATAGAGGAAGGATAGCGAATGCTAATATTTTTATTAAAATCTGTTGGGAAATCAATCTAAATAAATTTAAATATTGGCAACACTGTTTTGTTTATATGTATAATTTGATTTGAATTTGGAAGTGTTCTTTTCATTTGACTTTTGTTTCTATTTTCTTCAATAAAAAGATGGTTGTTCATTGTGCAGTATAAAAATATTTTGTTTCCTACCTTTTAAAATATCAACAGGTCATGGACCCAGTAAGTGGATTTACATTAAAAGTGTTAAATGGAAAAGAAGATTATGCAACATGGAAGTTTCGCATGAAAGCATATTTGATAGATTGTAACTTGTGGGAAGCAGTAAATGGTTATCCAGAAAGTGATAAAACTGATGAAATTACTAAAAATCGAAAAGATGAAAGAGCTCTAGCAAAGATTTGTCTTACATTAGGACAATCCGCTATTCCACATATACACAATTGCGAAAATGCAAAAGCAGCATGGGACAAATTAAAAGGCGCCTATGAAGATAGTGGTATGGGCTCGAAGCTACACCTACAAAGGAAATTATACCGTTTTAATTTAAAGGATTTTAAAAGCATTGAAGAATATCTCACAGCCATCATGTCAACAGCACAAAAGCTTTCAGATATAGGTAAAGTTATTCCAGATGAAGATTTGGCCGCAATAATACTTGGTGGGCTGACTGAAAGGTACGATCCCATGATTTTAGCTCTAGAAAGTTCAGATGTAAAAATCACGACAGAAATTATTAAAAATAAATTGATTAATGATATGGGCAGAGAAAATCAAAGTAACAATAATGAAAAAGTGTTCTCATCAAATACATTCAATAAAAGGAATGACAGATTCAAGAAAAAAGAAATAATCTGTTTTAATTGTCAACGTAAGGGGCACAAACGGCCAGATTGTCCTCTTCTTAAGAAAAATAATAATAAAAAAGGTGAAACATCATTATATACGAATACTTATAAAGAAATATCTGATTTATGGTATGTGGATTCTGGAGCGACTGCTCATATGACATCAAATAAAAGTTTATTAAAGAATTTCACATCAACAGATAATCTAGAAATAACAGTGGCTAATAACCAGAAAATATTTAGTACAGGAAAAGGTGATGTACCTGTTTCAAAGTCTAACAGTGAGATAAAGTCAATAAGTGATGTTCTGTATGTTCCAGAAGTAAACGCCAATATTTTATCAGTGTCTAAATGTATTTCCAAAGGTTTTAAAGTATTATTTAATAAAGATGGAGCTCATATTATGTCAAACGAAACAAAAGTTACAGGAAATGTTATATTAAAAGCACCCCTGCATAATGGGCTATACAAATTCAGTGTGAATGATAGTGAAAAGGTGTATAATGCCTATAACATAAATAAGCAAAGATTGTGGCATAGTAGACTTGGACATCTATGTCGATATGGTATGAACTTACTATCAAATGGTATGGCAGATGGTTTGGATTTTACACCTGTTGAAGATAAAGATATATGTACAGCATGTCATGCTGGAAAACAATCTAGACAGCCTTTTAAAAATATACCATATAAAGCAGCAAGAAACAAATTAGAATTAATACACTCAGACTTGTGTGGACCTTTTAGCGTTGAATCTTTTGAAGGTAACAAGTACATGTTATTATTTATTGATGACTTTTCAAGAATGATTTTTGCCTACTTCATTAAATCAAAAGATGAGGTATTGGATAAATTCATAGAATTTAAAGCTTTTGTTGAGAAACAAATGGATAGAAAAATCAAGATTCTTCGAACAGACAATGGCACCGAATATGTTAACTATAAATTTGAGAATTTATTAAAATGTGAGGGTATACAACACCAGACAAGTATACCGAGGACTCCTGAGCAGAATGGTCTGGCGGAAAGGACCAATCGGAGTATAATAGAAAAGGCAAGATCTATGCTCCACGGAGCTAAATTATCACAAGCATTTTGGGAAGATGCAGTAAGAACTGCTGTATATATTAAAAACAGATCCCCTCATAGATCATTATATAAAACGACACCACAAGAAAAATGGACAGGCATTCGTCCAAATCTTTCACATTTAAGAGTATTTGGATGTAGAGCTTTGCTACATGTTCCTAAAGAAGAACGTAAGAAGTGGGATTCTAAGACCAAAGAATATATTTTTGTTGGATACAGTGAAAATAAAAAGGCATATAAATTTAGAGATATAATATATCCTAGAAAAATAGTGCATGGAAGAGATGTCACTTTTATGGAAGAAAATTTCTCTAGTAATAAGGAGGATAGTAATAAAAATGATCATTCTTCAAAGGAAAAAGTTTCTGGAGATCGTAACATTTCTACTGGATTTGAAAAATTGTATGATGATAATGCAACCCATAATGAGGATGTTGTAGATTCACAGGATTCATCCACAAAAGATGATGAATCAGAAGAAGACTGTGAATCAGGTGAAGAAGATGACGTATCAGATCAGGAAATTGACCCTGATATATCTACATCTCTAGATACCAACCTGAATGAAGCAGAATTTAGACATGACGACCCATCTACGAGTAGTCAGCAACACAAATATCCAAAACGAGAGCGCAAGAATAAAAACTATAATGATTATGTACTTTATAAAGTAGAATCAAAATTATCGAGTGAACCTCTAACTGTAGAAGAGGCTTTATCTAGAAAAGACAGAGATAATTGGGTTAAGGCCATGCAAGAAGAGTACAAGTGCCTTATGAAAAATGATACTTGGGAATTAGTAGAACGAAAGGATGAACAAAAAGTTATACCTTGCAAGTGGGTTTTTAAATTAAAAAGAGATTCAAAAGGAGACATTTTAAAATACAAAGCAAGATTAGTGGCAAAGGGTTTTACACAGACATATGGTATTGATTATAATGAAACTTTTTCACCCGTTGTCAGAGACTCCACTATTAGATTGTTGATTGCATTAGCAGCTAATTGTAATATGAGCATTGACCACTTGGATGTCGAAACAGCCTTTTTAAATGGATCACTGAGTGAAACCATTTTTATGGAGCAACCAGAATATTTCAAAAATGGAAATGATGTTTGTTTTTTGAAGAAATCCATCTATGGTTTAAAACAAGCTTCAAGGGTATGGAACATAACAATGAAAAATTTTTTTAGTAAAGAAAATTATGTTCAATCAAAACATGAACCCTGTTTATTTAGTAAAAGAGTCCAAGATAAGGTGATTTATGTAACAGTTTATGTCGATGACATACTCATTTTTACCAACAGTAATGAGTTGAAAGAAAGATTAAAATATGAATTAAAAAGAAATTTTCAAGTTAAAGATTTGGGAGAAATTAAACATGCTATTGGATTGAATTTTACAAGGAATAATACAAATGAAATTAGAATTGATCAAAAGCACTACATATATGAAATATTAAAAAGATTTGGCATGGAAAATTGTAAACCAGTCTCGACGCCTGTGGATATAAGTTTAATGAAAAGTCAGGGACAAAAATTATCAAATGTACCCTATCAGTCATTGATTGGCATGTTGATGTATTTGTCCGTTAAAAGTAGACCAGATATTGCATATATTACATCTTATTTATCACAATTTAATAATAACCATACAGATGTACATTGGAAAATAGCCAAGAGAGTACTGCGATACTTGAAAGGAACTATTAATTATTCCCTGTGTTATAGGAAGACTAACAAACCATTAGAAGGATATTCAGATGCAGATTATGCTAATAATATAGATAGACATTCGTTTACTGGTTATGCTTTTGTATATGCAAACAGCCCAATTTCATGGATGAGCAGAAAACAGAAGAGCGTATGTCATTCATCTACCGAATCAGAGTATGTGGCCTTATCGGAAACATCCAAGGAAGCAATTTACTTACAGAGATTATTGGCTGAAATATTGAATAAAGAAGAGAGCTCAATAAATCTATATAATGATAATCAAAGCGCCATAAGAATAGCTGAGAATACCGTTTTCCACAATAGAATCAAGCATGTAGATATAAAGTACCACTTCATTAGAGAACAAGTCGAGGATGGGAAGATAAAATTATCCTACATGAGCACGGAGGAAATGCCAGCTGATTTTCTTACTAAAGGAGTGAATAAACAGAAACATTACAAGTGTTTAAAAAATCTTGGAATGAGTGATTAAATTTTTTTGTTTTTCATACATACACATATATTCGATTGCGGGGGAGTGTTGGGAAATCAATCTAAATAAATTTAAATATTGGCAACACTGTTTTGTTTATATGTATAATTTGATTTGAATTTGGAAGTGTTCTTTTCATTTGACTTTTGTTTCTATTTTCTTCAATAAAAAGATGGTTGTTCATTGTGCAGTATAAAAATATTTTGTTTCCTACCTTTTAAAATATCAACAAAATCATACATAAAAATGGATTAAATCAATAATAAAAACATTACGCACACTAATGTAATGTTTGTACTTCTACACACACACACACATCGATGTATTTGACATTCTGTGGCTAAATAGAGAAAAGATGTTTTTGTCCCATCACGCCTAAACGGCTGGACCGATTGCGCCAATTCTTTTTTGTCGTGTTGGCTTTTATCAGAAGAAGATTCTTATGAAAGATAAAATTAAAAAAGTTGTGTGGAAAATTAGAAAATTAAAGAAAACTCTAAGTAGGTAAACATTTTGCTATTTTTTTAAATATAATTTTTATTCGAATTGTGAAATTACTCAAATTTGCGTATGATAGGGACTTTATTTACTTGGTAACGTGTTAGCAACGAAAGTACCCTGATTGTTGACATAATTATTTCATTCAAACGTTATTTAATATGTTTTTCATCTGATTTACCTAACACTGGATTAATATTATTGTGCATTTTTTTAAATACCTGCTACTTACAATAGAGTTTTAAGAACGTAAGCTGATATTTTATGATTTTACAAATATTTTATTGCGGAAAGTGAATATATAATAAAGAGGCGAGCTTTTGACACACCTTATGTTAATTGTGAAACGTTATGCCGTATGTCACTTGAAGTTTTGAAGATTGTAGATAAATACGAAATTGAAATTAAAGAAATAGTGTGGCCGATCTTCAAGCATCACGTCAACAAAGAAGGAAGTCGGTAATAAGATTTTTTTTTACAATGCGCAAGAAGAAATGCTTCATGTGTTGATTTAAAACAAATTTCAAGGTAAATGAAAAACAAAACCATGAGTGATTTTAATAATAAACTTTATTTTCTTTTGGTGGTTCTAAATAAGTTATAAGAGTTTTTCTTTTACTTTGCAGGTACTGAATTACACTCCGAATCCCAACCACTAGAAGACGCACAGTATAAATTAATGTTGTACAATAAATAAATGAAACACAAGTAAAAAAAAATTATTGACAGATATTTTTTTATTTCTAACATTATTTTCTTCCTAATATTCTTATTCCTATCGATAAACCATATATTCTTCGACGAGAGTATTTTTTTTTGAATTTGATATTATTTTTCAAAAATGGTATCCAACATATTGTGTGGATATCATAGGATATTTTAGGGAAGTTTTAATGAGATTTGAAGAACCTGATCTTTTTATGAGAATTTTTTTAAGAGAATCATAAACTAACCACCGAATAGGAAGATTGTAAAAGCACTAGAAGATACACAATATAAATGGACATAAATTATACACTTCACAATCAATACGTTGGACTATACAAAAGTGGATTGGATGAATATCTTTGATTTCAATGAAGTCGAGAGGTGAGTAGGTATGTACCGATATCAATCAAAGCAAATCAAAATTCCCTTTGAACCCCACTCAGCGGCATAGGGAGGAAACAAGAGCTCTCCATTGCGCTCGAATTTGCGCAATGCTTATTAACTCCTACCACACTAACTCCCTCAGCTCTGTCTCGAAGGAGTGGAACACAGTATAAGAGGATTTTCCACGTCTTCGGGACCCTGATGGGAGGAAGAATGGCGCACTTCACAGCCAACTGTCATTCGGCATCCTTAATACATATCCCAGCTATGTCCATTTCCTGTACCGATATGAATATTTTTTTTAATCAACTTTATCACTTCAACGTGTCAATAGTTTGATTTCACTGATATAATTTTAGGTGAGGAAACGACGAATAAGGTTAGCTCAAAGAATTTTAATGCATAGTAGAGTTTAAAGATTCTTTACGGACAGTTCTTTACTGATGAATTGGATGGCAGAGATCCTTCGGGATAAGTCCGCCCTTTCTACTGTTCAAATGTTTTTTATTGCCACATTGTACTTATGAGTAATAAAGCTTTATTTATTTAACAGAACTATTTGCTACGATTTCGTCAATCATTATTGCTTCAGTAATATTGCGTCGAAAAGTAGGTACCTCCGCCATTAGAAACGAAGCTAAGAAGTTGAATCAAGTCAAATTACGGTAAGAAGAGTACCTATAATATTAATTATCAAAATGCAACTAGAATCGCAAGAGATATAAAGAATGGTTTGCAATATTTACTCAATTTGTTTCTAAATTAAGTAAATATGTGTGTATTCTAAAACTTCCATTAAATGAGTTACGGAGACTTTACATTACCACCTAATGGCGAACGAACAGACTAGTGGTCGCCCAGTGGTCGAAATTCGACCATAATGAATTTTAATTATAATTCAAATTCACATATTTTACCTATTTATAAATTAAACAAACTTTGCAGTGTTAGTATAATATATAGATAAGTGTTACAAATAATGTGTTTGTAAAATCAAATATTTTATTGATAAATAAAAAAAAACCCTTGCATATAGGTACCTACAATAAACAAACTTATACATAATATATTTAATATACATTTTACCCCCAAAATTGAGCAGAGCTCGTGCTGTGAGGGATAAATTAAGTATAGGGTTCATTATTATATTCAATAAATTCGACTAACTTTCCTACTTGATTCAATTTCAACAAAAACATCAAAACTGATACATTTTATGAATTTGACTTTTTTGTTATATTTTTTGAAAGACAGATATAAAGACAGTGATTATACAAAAAAAAATATTGCACTGTTTTAATGGTTAACAAAACAGCAGTAAAAAATAATTTCATGGTTTATATTTTTACGTACCTAATATTTTCACATCGAAGATTGCCTCTTATATTTCGGGATTCTCTTTTAACTTAGTCTTGGACTCTAGAAACTAACGTTTCTGTTTTGACATTTTAACACTTGGTTTACTCCGAAGAAGCGATTTATACGATTGAAAAAAAAAATGTTTTTACGGATGCCCAATCAATGTGTGAAAAGTGCTTGAAAGATTAGTTCAATCATATTATGAGAATATTCATTGGTCTTCCTGGAAATAACTTAGACATACGAAAAACCAATATTTTTGGGAAATATAATTGTGGTATTTTCATACAGATCCCGAAATATAAAAGACAATCTTTGTAATTCAAATTCAAATAAAAAAATCTTGGCCCATATTCCCGATACTACCATTTCCATGGCCTTTCCTGTCCCCAGTGATTTGTCAAAAATATTATGTCTCTGCCTGTCCCCATCAGTAAAGAACTGTCCGTAAAGAATCTTTAAACTCTATTATGCGTGAAAATTCATCAAGCTAACCTTCTCCGTCGTTTCCTCGCCTAAAATTATATCATGAAATCAAACTATTGACACGTTGAGGTGATAAAGTTTATAAAAAAAAATCATATCGGTACAGGAGATAGACATAGCTGGAATATGAAAGACAGTTGGCTGTGAAGTGCGTCGTTCTTCCTCCCATCAGAGTCCCGAAGACGTGGATAATCCTCTTATACCGTGTTCCACTCCTTCGAGCCAGAGCTGAGGGAGTTTATGTGCAAGGAGGTCATGAAAATTGCGCAAGGTCGAGCGCAATGGAGAGCTTTTGTTGCCTCCCTATGCCGCTGAGTGGGGTTCAAAAGGAGTTTTGATTTGCTTTGATTGAGAGCTTAGAGTATTTTATTTTTATTATTTTTTATTGATATCGGTACACTGTGTTCCGCTCCTTCGAAGCAGAGCTGAGGTACATGGACATGGTGTGGGAGGAGGTCATAAACATTGCGCAAGATCGAGCGCAATGGAGATCTCGAGCTCTTGTTGCCTCCGTATGCCCCTGAGTGGGGTGTAAAAGGGAGTGTGTGTGTATCGGTACATACTCACATCTCAACTTATTTAACCTCTTGATGTTGAAATTAAAGGAACCTATTCATCCGATTCTCTTTTGTGTAGTTCAACGTATTGATTGTAAAGTGTATAATTTATGTCCATTTATATTGTGTATCTTCTAGTGCTTTTGCAATTTTCCCATTCGGTGGTGAGTTTATGATTTTCTAAAAAGATCAGGTTCTTCAAATCTCATTAAAACTTCCCTAAAATATCCTATGACACCCACACAATGTGTTGGATACCATTTGAAAAATAAAAGCAAATTCAAAAAAAAATACTGATTGGTACAGGAAACACTCCAAAGAAAATTTATACAATCATAAATTTTAGTTTTTGACAACCGAAGAAGCGATTATAAAGCATGTTCTGAGGTTCCCCAATCGTAGAGATAAGAGCTCTTCGAAAAATAATGTGGGATATCGATATAAATAAGAATGTTAGGAAGGAATATGGTATCAAAGTTAAAAATAAAAAAAGTATGTCTGTCAATAAAATAATTTTGCTTCTGTTTCATTTATTTATTGTACAACAATTTTACAAAACATTATTTTCATCACTTATGGTTTTGTTTTTCATTTACCTTGAAATTTGTTTGAAGTCAACACATGAAGCATTTCTTCTTGCGCATTGAAAAAAAGATTCTTATTGCCAACTTTCTGCCCTTGTTGATGTGATTGTGATGCTTGAAGATCGGCCACACTATCTCTTTCAATGCACTTTCGTATTTATCTACAATCTTCAAAATTTCCGATGACACATGACACACGTTTCACAATTAATATTAGGTGTGTCAGACTTATCTCGCCTCTATGTATTCACTTTGCGCAATAAAATATTTGTAAAATCTTAAAATATCAGCTTACGTCCTTAAAACTCTATTGCAGGTAGCAGGTATTTAAAAAAATGCACAATAATATCCATTCAGTGGAAGATATATCAGATGAAAAACATATTAGGTACATAAATAACGTTTGAATAAAATTATGTCAACAATCAGGGTAAATTCGTTGCTAACACGTTACCAAGTAAATAAAGTTCCTATCATACACCAATTTGAGTGATTTCACAATTGGAATAAAAAATATATTTTAAAAAGTACTAAAAAGGTTACCTACTTAGAGTTTTCTTTAATTTTATAATTTTCCACGCAACTTTCTTTATTTTTTCATTCATAAGAACCTTCTTCTGATAAAAGCCAACACGACAAAAAAAGAATTGACGCAATCGGTCCAGCCGTTTAGGCGTGATGCGACAAAAAATATTAATCTTTTCTCTATTTAGCCACAGAATGTCAAATACATCGATGTGTGTGTGAGTAGTAGTGTACAAACATTACATTAGTGTGCGTAATGTTTTTATTATTGATTTAATCCATTTTTATGTATGATTTTAATAAAAATATTAGCATTCGCTATCCTTCCTCTATATAAACTGTAAGTGTGCGAAATTTCATACTCCTCCGTCCGCTCAATTTTCGTAAAAAGGGACATAAAGTTTTTGCCTCACGTATTAATATATTAATATATATCTATACTATATATGTACACTACTACTCACACACACATCGATGTATTTGACATTCTGTGGCTAAATAGAGAAAAGATTAATATTTTTTGTCGCATCACGCCTAAACGGCTGGACCGATTGCGTCAATTCTTTTTTTGTCGTGTTGGCTTTTATCAGAAGAAGGTTCTTATGAATGAAAAAATAAAGAAAGTTGCGTGGAAAATTATAAAATTAAAGAAAACTCTAAGTAGGTAACCTTTTTAGTACTTTTTAAAATATAATTTTTATTCCAATTGTGAAATCACTCAAATAGGCGCATGATAGGAACTTTATTTACTTGGTAACGTGTTAGCAACGAATTTACCCTGATTGTTGACATAATTTCATTCAAACGTTATTTATGTACCTAATATGTTTTTCATCTGATATACCTTCCACTGAATGGATATTATTGTGCATTTTTTTAAATACCTGCTACCTGCAATAGAGTTTTAAGGACGTAAGCTGATATTTTAAGATTTTACAAATATTTTATTGCGCAAAGTGAATACATAGAGGCGAGCTAAGTCTGATACACCTAATATTAATTGTGAAACGTGTGTCATGTGTCATCGGAAATTTTGAAGATTGTAGATAAATACGAAAGTGCATTGAAAGAGATAGTGTGGCCGATCTTCAAGCATCACAATCACATCAACAAGGGCAAAAAGTTGGCAATAAGAATCTTTTTTTCAATGCGCAAGAAGAAATGCTTCATGTGTTGACTTCAAACAAATTTCAAGGTAAATGAAAAACAAAACCATAAGTGATGAAAATAATGTTTTGTAAAATTGTTGTACAATAAATAAATGAAACAGAAGTAAAATTATTTTATTGACAGACATACTTTTTTTATTTTTAACTTTGATACCATATTCCTTCCTAATATTCTTATTTATATCGATATCCCACATTATTTTTCGAAGAGCTCTTATCTCTACGATTGGGGAACCTCAGAACATGCTTTATAATCGCTTCTTCGGTTGTCAAAAACTAAAATTTATGATTGTATAAATTTTCTTTGGAGTGTTTCCTGTACCAATCAGTTTTTTTTTTTTTTTGAATTTGCTTTTATTTTTCAAATGGTATCCAACACATTGTGTGGGTGTCATAGGATATTTTAGGGAAGTTTTAATGAGATTTGAAGAACCTGATCTTTTTAGAAAATCATAAACTCACCACCGAATGGGAAAATTGCAAAAGAACTAGAAGATACACAATATAAATGGACATAAATTATATACTTTACAATCAATACGTTGAACTACACAAAAGAGAATCGGATGAATAGGTTCC
This sequence comes from Mystacides longicornis, assembly GCA_963576905.1. Lineage (NCBI taxonomy): Eukaryota > Metazoa > Arthropoda > Insecta > Trichoptera > Leptoceridae > Mystacides > Mystacides longicornis. Next base: position 5,855,969 of record OY756429.1, on the reverse strand, counting down.
TTTAATTTCAACATCAAGAGGTTAAATAAGTTGAGATGTGAGTATTTACCGATACACACACACTCCCTTTTACACCCCACTCAGGGGCATAGGGAGGCAACAAGAGCTCGAGATCTCCATTGCGCTCGATCTTGCGCAATGTTTATGACCTCCTCCCACACCATGTCCATGTCCCTCAGCTCTGCTTCGAAGGAGCGGAACACAGTGTACCGATATCAATAAAAAATAATAAAAATAAAATACTCTAAGCTCTCAATCAAAGCAAATCAAAACTCCTTTTGAACCCCACTCAGCGGCATAGGGAGGCAACAAAAGCTCTCCATTGCGCTCGACCTTGCGCAATTTTCATGACCTCCTTGCACATTAACTCCCTCAGCTCTGGCTCGAAGGAGTGGAACACGGTATAAGAGGATTATCCACGTCTTCGGGACTCTGATGGGAGGAAGAACGACGCACTTCACAGCCAACTGTCTTTCATATTCCAGCTATGTCTATCTCCTGTACCGATATGATTTTTTTAATAAACTTTATCACCTCAACGTATCAATAGTTTGATTTCATGATATAATTTTAGGCGAGGAAACGACGGAGAAGGTTAGCTTGATGAATTTTCACGCATAATAGAGTTTAAAGATTCTTTACGGACAGTTCTTTACTGATGGGGACAGGCAGAGACATAATATTTTTGACAAATCACTGGGGACAGGAATAAAGGCCATGGAAATGGTAGTATCGGGAATATGGGCCAAGATTTTTTTTATTTGAATTTGAATTAGAAAGATTGTCTTTTATATTTCGGGATCTGTATGAAAATACCACAATTATATTTCCCAAAAATATTGGTTTTTCGTATGTCTAAGTTATTTCCAGGAAGACCAATGAATATTCTCATAATATGATTGAACTAATCTTTCAAGCACTTTTCATACATTGATTGGGCATCCGTAAAAACATTTTTTTTTTCAATCGTATAAATCGCTTCTTCGGAGTAAACCAAGTGTTAAAATGTCAAAACAGAAACGTTAGTTTCTAGAGTCCAAGACTAAGTTAAAAGAGAATCCCGAAATATAAGAGGCAATCTTCGATGTGAAAATATTAGGTACGTAAAAATATAAACCATGAAATTATTTTTTACTGCTGTTTTGTTAACCATTAAAACAGTGCAATGTTTTTTTTTTGTATAATCACTGTCTTTATATCTGTCTTTCAAAAAATATAACAAAAAAGTCAAATTCATAAAATGTATCAGTTTTGATGTTTTTGTTGAAATTGAATCAAGTAGGAAAGTTAGTCGGTTTTTTTTTATTTATCAATAAAATATTTGATTTTACAAACACATTATTTGTAACACTTATCTATATATTATACTAACACTGCAAAGTTTGTTTAATTTATAAATAGGTAAAATATGTGAATTTGAATTATAATTAAAATTCATTATGGTCGAATTTCGACCACTGGGCGACCACTAGTAATATATTAAATACAGCTGTTAGGGTATTATTGTTCTGTGGACCTACCGCGCTAACAATAGTGATTTTGATAATATTATTGTCTTTTTATAAACATTTTAAAATTCGAGTTTTTTACGTTTTTCATTTTGTTTTACTCATTCGTCAAATTCATCGTACAAAATTATTGTCACTTCATATTTCGGGAGTGGAGAAGAAGAGTCAGCATGCTTGGTGCAGACCAATCCTAGGATTGTGACTCAAAGAGAGAGTTACATTTGACATTTCTTTTCTGCGTTGTTTGTTTAATATTGTTATAATGAAAACTTCATATTTGCAATTACAAATTATGGTTTCATACATGGAGAGGTTAGTATGTTAAACTAATTGTAAAATGTTAACTTACGTGTCAAATACGAATAAATATTTATTGTTATATATTTTTTCTAAGGCACGGAGATTTAAATAAGCCCAGAAGAGAGCCCGGTGGGCGAAATATTGTGGCTTACCACTGGCAGCAATTAACTATTCAGCTCAATAGATCTGGGGTGTCTAGAGATCATATAAAATGGAGAAAGGTAAGCTTTTAAAATATGATCTTTTCTAATAATATAGATATATATGCAAGGAGGCCTAACCACACAATGATGCTATTCGTAAAATAACCTTTTAAGTGATAGGTACAAATCATATGGTGTTTCTGTCAAGTTTTAATGATTTTCTTTAAGGTGTGGACAGACTTTAAGTCAAAAACTAAGAAGAAGGCTAGCAAAATAGCTGCATCTTTCAATGCAACAGGTGGTGGGCTCGGTACGAGCTTAATGCTGAATGATTTGGAACAGCGAGTCCTGCTCTTGATGAGGAATGAAACGGCTGTCGGCTTGGAAACTCAACCAGAAGTGCTACAGGTATATATTTCAATATTGAAATGAGTTATTAATTATTATTTTAGATCAGGACCCCTGTTAAAAAAAGTGACTATTAGGCGATATATTCTGTATGAAAAACGTCTATATGCGATTGTCGCATTCGATACGTATAGACGTTTTTCATACAGAATGTATCGCCTAATAGTCACTTTTTTCAAGTGACTACCCTGCACTTGCTACAGAATAGGGGTACAGTATGCCAATTCTCCAGCAAGTGTAGGGTAGCCACGGACGTTTATCATTTTTTAAGTTTTTGAGGGTCGAAAAGCCAAACATGCGATTCCCATAAAAAAAAAACTCACCTCACGATGAGCGGAGTGAAGCAGTGTGGCATGCTGTAGCTGTAGTATAAAATTCTAATCGCCATATTATAAGTATAGCCGCCGACCTCGGTAGCCTAGTGGCAAAGGCTCCGAGTTCTGATCAAGAGGTCCCGGGTTCGATTCCCGGTCGGGTCAGAAATTTTCAAAGTGTTTTTTCACTTGAAATTTCTACTCGGGGTTGGAATCCTGTCTCAGATTGGACGGGACCGGTTGACTGGTAGAGAATGTTTCAAGCATTAAGTTCCGCCGGCTATACTGACACCTATATGTATAGAAGAGTGTTATTTATTTATTTATTTATAAAAATGTTAATAAGTAGTTAATTTATAAAGAAAAATAATTATTGCGAAAGAACATAAACATTTATTTCAACAAATAATATAAATAACTAATTTGGTCTTTGGAACCGAAAATAAATAAATTCATGTTTTTAATTCGTTTATGGCTTCTAGTTACATTTGCAGTGTGACAACATTGTGTGTTAACTATTTGAATGTCCTTGGTATATATCCATTGTTCATCCTTGTTTTTAAGCCATTTCTGCCCATGGTACCCCACCATCTCCTACAAATACATAAGGTACATTTTTATCTGAATCTGGAAGGGCAGATGGTGTTGGCAAGTTAAGATTATTTGTGCAAATTTTTTGCCACAGTAAAGATTTCCTAATCACTCCGCCGTCGCTGATTCTTCCCTGGCTTCCAATGTCAGCGAAAATAAAGCGATAATTAATGTCAACTAATGCCAAGAGAACAATACTGAATGTATGTTTGTAATTATAATATTCAGATGCAGATTCAACAGGGCATTGTAAAACTATGTGTTTGCCGTCAATTGCTCCAACACAGTGAGGAAATTTTGTTTTAAATCCTTTTTCTATCTCTAGCCACTCCTGGGCACTAGACGGTATCTGAAACAAATAAAATATATTATTCTATTTGCATTTCAGGAGAACAATTCACAAGCTGTTGAAATTGAAGAAGAATCAAGGATGACTGTAGAATCTCAAATGCCGCAATCTCCAATTGCTTCAACTAGTCAAGTGCCATTTGCATTTGAAGACGAGTGCGACATGTATTGCAATTTACTGGCATTAAAAATGCGACGGCTACCTGGAAATGAACGTGCATCATTAATGTACGAGATAGACGGCCTGTTTATAAACTAACACTTGACGATACATTTGACGTATATCTCCTACCAATACAAATCGATGTTTTCTGAAATTTAATAACAATGTGAATATATCATTTTGTATCACTGGACCGGTTAGCAAGTTATCATTGAGGGAACGACCATTTAATTTTGTTATCTTTAAAGACTGCATGGTGAGGCAAATAGCAAGCATTTTCACTTGGTGAGCATTCTGTCATGTGGTGAAGATCTTCATACTCTTGCATAAAGTTAGAGTATTGAATATATAAATCCTTATTTGATCTGAACTTCTTCTCTACAGAGAATAATCTGCGTTTAGCTATTTCTATTGAGTTTCCTATGTTAGGAGGTTGTACCTTGAAGGGTAGACTAACAACAAATCTTCCACCTTTGTTTTGAGATATGGTTTTTGAAACATGCCTCTCACATATTTTCTCCTCATGAGAATATAATATATCCTTCTGAGAAACATCCTCTAACTTCCAAAATATTTCTATATTGTCATTCAATTGATTTATTTAAACATTAGCATATACTTTCCTTGATTGTTGAGAGTGTGAAGAGTGCTGCGGCATACTTCCTGCGAGTATCCAGCCCAGCTTGGTCTCTTGAAGAACAGGTTGAGAGTCACCTTGTGCGATTCTTCCATGACCCAGAATCTTCCAAACGACATATTCTTACCACATTGGGTTTTGTCAATTTAAGAAAAGAATCTGCAATCGAGAACCAAATTGGTTTAGGTATATACGGATTATCCGGAGGGCTGTTTTGTATTTTGGCGACTTCGCTCCAATAAACAGTTCTCAAGCTTCGTATCTTATTCCTTGCCACCTGTATATTAAACCCCTCGATGTTCATTTTCTTTACAACCTCCAACAGAGCCTCCTCTCTGACCATCTTATTTCTATAATCCCGGTCATCCACATTCCATACGATTTCTTTTGGTATCGGAATAAGTTTAGTTATATGGAAAAGATTTGATTCGCATTTCTTATGTCCTGTGTTTATTCTGTATATTGAGTTAGACAATTTTTCTACCAATTTATACGGTCCAATTTTTAATTCGTCTAATTTTTTTCTATTTAACCGGTTTCCGTTTTCAACATACACTGAATCTCCTATTTTAAATTTATACGCATGTGATTTTATTGTATTTTCTAATGCAATTTTTCTATCCTGTAATAAATTATTTTTTGTTATTTCTTTTTTTAATTCATCTGGTAGAACATGAATATTTTTTCCTTCTAATAAGTGACCAGTAGTCAAAAGGCAGAAGGGGTCATCTGCAATTTTTGACGTTTTCACATTTTCTTCTACAAGTTGATAGAAATGATCATATCTACAAGCTGGCAAAAGGATATAACCGTCCTGTGAATAGAAACAAAACTGCAGAAGGGGTCATCTCTGTATGCTCGAAAAATTGACTTTGGCAAAACAGACCATTTTTGCAAATGTCTCCTTTTGCCAGCTTATTTAACCCATATCAGCCCAACCTACTAAACATAGTAGGTCACTTTTAAAACTCGTGTGAGTACAAATTGTGAAAAATTTTCGGATTGATTTTGTATTTAAATAAACAGTAGAACTTTTACCACCATTTTTAGCAGCAATTGGAAAGAGTTAACTTCAAAATAATGTTAGTTATTCCTCAATTTGTCGATTACTGTCGCTAAGTCAGGAATTCGTCTGTTACCAAGTAGGTATTTTTGAGAATTTTAAATAAGTTTTTACTTTTTATTTTCATCTCATTTTAAAGAATATAAATGTATCTTCTGTTTAAAAGTTATTTGAAATACACAAATCATTTATTTATTTTTCTGCACACAGTTATTTATCAACATACTATATTTAGTAGGTTGGGCAGATGTGAGTACAAAAAGGAACATATTGTTTGGATAAGTATTTATTTATTTTTAGGCACATATGGATTTTTTTTAACAAGAATTACAATATTATCATTTCTCTACGGTACGGAATGTGTGACTTGATACATAAACCAATATTACTTTTTAAGCAGACTTGAGAGGGCCTGGATTTGCTCTCTTTGAATGCACACTTCCACATACATTTTTAAGTGTTGAGAAATTAAATTTCCAACATCTTCACATCAAATGTCTAGAACAACTGTATAACATCAAGCATCAAGCTATTTTTCATTCTAAATTAAATTTTCCTGGAGAATATACCACGTCAAAATTGAACTGAGATAGATAATATGTCAGGTCTCCCAATTCTTCGTCACTTCTTGCTTTGATATTCATTTTCTCAAGAGGCTTATGATCTGAAAAAAACTGTGATTTTTTTTTCCTATCAGCCAGTTTTGCCAATATTTTACTGCCTCTTTTATTGCTAAACATTCCAGGTATATTGCCTTTCTCTTTTTCTGTGTTTCATTTAATTTCCTCAAAAAATATGCACAAGGTTTTTCTTCTCCATTGTATTGTGGTTGTTTCAATACAGCGCCCATGCCTTGTGTAGGTAGGTACTTGCGTCTGTATAAATATTTATTGATAAATCTGGATCAAAAATTCCAAAAATTGGTTTTGAGCAAAGTAATTCTTTAATCGTCTCGAAGGATTCATGACATTTAAGTATCTGACCAAATAAATTTTTGTTCTTTTCTTAGTAAATTATGTAAAGGATCCAGTATAATTGATATATTTGGCACATATTTTCCATAAAAGTTTATCTTACCGAGGAATTGTCGAACATTTTTGTGTGTTTCGGAACAGGAAAATCCTTTATAGCCTTTAAAATTTATTATAAATTTATCACCCCACTAGGCAAGAGCCCGTCTTATTATTATTAGCTCGTGCTGAGGTGCCCCGATAAACAGCAACCGATAACCATCGATGGTCACCAGGTCTCCCGGGTGGATAAATTTAAGTACCTGGGAGCAACCATTACCACCGCTGGTGACCTCGGGGCTGAGCTCCCGATTCGTATCGGTATGGCAAGTGGCGCCTTCAACAACATGACCAAGATATGGAAAGCGTCGGCGTTTAGCGTCGAGACGAAATGTTTGATGCGTGTGTGTTGCCCATTCTCCTTTATGGGTGTGAGTCCTGGCACCTGACTCTGGCCCAGGCACAAAAAGTCTCAGCCTTTGAGATGAAGTGCCTAAGGAGAATTCTGGGCGTAAGATGGTACCACCGCATCACGAACGACGCTATACGCCGGCGCACCCAGCGTGAGCCCATCACCTCCACCATTGTGGGGAGGAGATGGACTTGGCTGGGACATGTGTTAAGGATGCCGAATGACAGTTGGCCGAGGAGAGCGCTGTTCTTCCTCCCATCAGGGTCCCGAAGACGAAGACGAGGAAGACCCTCTCACACTGTGTTCCGCTCCTTCGAAGCAGAGCTGAGGGACATGGACATGGTGTGGGAGGAGGTCATCACCGTTGCGCAAGATCGAGCGCAATGGAGAGCTCTTGTTGCCTCCCTATGCCCCTAAGTGGGGTCTAAAGGGAGTTTGGATTTTGGATTGGCTGAGGTGATAGGTAGGTACCTACTTTATATTTATTTTCTGCGCTTTTTTTTTTTTAAATTAGGTGTAGGTATTAGTATGTTATATTAGTTTGTTATATTGTATGTTTAATCATGATTTCCTCATCAAAGAAGATTAGAGATTACTTATTGAAGCACATTAAGATTTTCTCCACTAGGTGGGTATACCTACCTATATAAAATGGACATAGACATGGTGTGTTTTACACACATCAGTTAAAACCGTCTCATTGGCCACCACCCCGTGCTCCAATTTATCTAGCTAGCCCAGTCTCGTCTCGATACCTACTCTCCATTCTCCCACACATTGATTCCACTGCCTTTGCATTGGACTCTAAGCTGAGCCTGAAGTTTTAAAATTCTATCATCATCTTTTTGAATTCACCTCGCAGAGCATTGATTCTCTCAACAATATCAGCTCTATTAGATGTCTCAGAACCTGATTCAGTTGATTGGGTTGATCTAGTGTTGATTTTCGACATTATTAAATAAAATTGAAATTTTCGAGATTATTAGTGGATACTCCTGAAACTATGTAACATATATGACAGATAGTTGACGCGAACTGCCACCTCACGGAGGTCTCTGATTGGTCAAGATGTGTCACTGAAGTCGGAACTACAACCGCGACAGTTGATATGCGCGCTCTCTATTGATTACAGGATGGCGCTGCAGTCGGTTGGTAGCTTGATTGATATTGGATTTTGATCTTTTATGAATCCAAGACTCTGAGTAGATAATGATCTGTCAAAGAATTAGGTGACGGGTATGGTTATTGGCCACGATACAGACTCCTGTTATCTCTATCGCTCATATCGCGGGCATCAAGCCAGAAGGGCGAACATGCAAAAATGCGATTTTTCGTTTTTAATGCCATTCGATGCCTGAACATCATCTCCACCTCTCCTAAAAAAATAAGAGCACTCGATTTAGTATGTTTTAAGATTTTGAAAAAAATAATTATGGGCATATGCTATGGTATTGTCGATCATGTTGAGCCAGAAGGGCGTATGAACATACGCCGTGGACTTGACAGAATATGTTTGTGTAATATTGTCGAGCCAGAAGGGCGTATGAACATACGCCGCAGACTTAACAGAATATGTTTGTGTAATAATGTCGTGCCATAAAGGCGAACGTACATACGCCCTGTAATTTTAATGCGTGCATGTAATATTTTTCCTAAACACCGGGCGAACACCATCTCAGTACCTATACGTATCAACCTACTAACGAACGGACGTTTGTATTTTTGTTGGTTACACTGGTTACATCCTAGCTAAATAACTAACTCTCCCTTTTACACTCACTCAGGGGCATTTATGGAGGCAACAAGAGCTCTCCATTTCGATCAGTCTTGCGTAATGATATGACCTCCTCCTACACCATGTCCAAATCCCTCAGCTCTGCTTCGAAGGAGCGGAACACAGTCTGAGAGAGTCTTCCTTGTCTTCGGGACCCTGATGGGAGGAAGAACAATGCTCTCCTAGGCCAACTGTCATTCATCATCCTGAGACATGACCCAGCCAGTTGGCGGGGTCATGTGGTCAGGATGAGAGGGACTTCCCTCTCCTCTCCACAATGGTAGAGATGATGGGCCCGCGATGGGTGTGCCAGCGTATAGCGTCGTTCGTGATGCGATGGCATCATTTTATACCCAAAATTCTCCAAAGGCACTTCAATTGGATGCGGAGATTTTTTGAGTCAGGGCTTTGGTCAAGTGCCAGGACCCCTCACCCATCCAGAATGAGAACACACACGCATCGTCTCGGCACTAAACGCCGACATTTTCCATATCTTGGTCATGTTGTTAATGGCGCCACTTGTCATACCGATACGTAGCAGGAGCTTAGCCCCTAGGTCACCAGAGGTGGTATTTTTTGCTCCTAGTTCTTTAAATTTATCTACCCGGGAGACCTGGTGACCATCGATGGTTATCGGTAGCTGTTTATCAGGGTAGGCATTTTCGCCATGAGCTCCATCTTTCTGGCATTGACTCGAAGGTCAAAGCGTGCTGTTTCGTCGCAGAGTCTTGAAACACTGCGCTGTAATTTCTTAACTAGTGTTCTGAAGAAATAATAAATTGCTGCACAAGACTGTGAAATAGATGTCCTCTGGATCATACAATTTTGGAACTGGACCATAGCTTAATCATGAAGTGCGACATACATTGTACAGACAATTGAACGTGAATCCGAATATGCCAAAATTTATGTACCAAAGGACTGACATAATGTAATCAGTTTGGCACGTAAAGATATGCCTTGATTAAAGATAAGCTCTAAATTATGAACCATAAAGCTTTCTATTACTAAGATATTCTGGAATATTAAAATGCCCAAATGCTTGTAATTCACATGTAAATATAATAATGGAACAATGTGAGGTAGCCACTTTTTAAGAAAAATGAACCAAACTCACTTTCTTCAAAAACAAATTATTGGTAGGAATTTAAGCAGGCGGTAATATCGAGCATAACAACTCGATCTGGATCTTGCATGAACGTCGATCAGGCTTATTTTAGAAAAATAGGTGCCTATTAAAGCTAGTATAAAGATTTCAGGAATTTGTGTCAACTGGGGACTATTCAAGGAGTCATCAGAACTATAACGAAAGCCTATCGGTTGATCTGAATGACAATGGTAATTTAAATAGTGAAGAGTTTTATTGTCTCCAGAAGAAAATACGAAGTTCTTTGTTTTTTATGTAAATAAATATAAAGGTTTTTAAATCTGTTTTGTTTAATTATGATTTTTTTTTACTATTTAAGTAAAACTTTAAAAAAATTGATGTCATATCCATTTCTGTTTTTTTACCTATTACAAATATTATGTACCTACCTACTAAAATTTCTTTTAAATAAAGTTTTGAGTACTATGCGTACCAATAGTATTTTGTGCTTTTTTAATTGATTCCCTATTGAAATTCCCTTAATGGCCTTAGAGAAAAACACTGTAGGTAAATGAGAGTGCTTGTTTTATGTCTCTTCTATAAAATAATTATTTTATTTAAAATTGACACTTGCAAGTGTGATCGTGTTGGCTTTATTCTGTTTTATTTCAGGAATACTCATTGATAGAACTTGAAATTAGGAACATTAAAATGTTATTAGTCTTTTCATTTTAGGTTATGGAATAATTGTTAATCATAATATATTTTAATTTATTATCAAAATCTATTTTGTAAAAAAAATCATTTTAAAATTACAACTATTTTGAATTGGAGAGTGATTATTACGAAGATTATAAGAAAAAGTATATTATACGACCTCCTGTTAAAATGGCACGGTAACACTGAAATCTGTCAAGCCAGAAGGGCGAACAGACATTGAAAATCGTATAAGCTTTAGAAAAATTGGCTCAATTTCTGAATCAAGGGGCTTAAATATTAGTAACTAGCTTTTTTTACCCGTCCACCAAAAATTTGTAGAATAATGGGAGTTATAGAACCTGATCTATGGATGTTTACATACAGAGCTTTATAAAAGTATGGTGTACCTACATAATGTTAAATGTTCACTAAATTGTGTATTATTTTTCATTGAATAAATTATTATTATTTATTTATTATTTAATTAGTTGTACTTATTTTTTTGTAACACCTCATCAGCAAGAAGAAAGCGCTGCAAGACATAATCATAACCTGGCGACTTATTCTCTATGCTTACCCCATAGTTAATAAGACAGTGCTCGATTTATATGTGGTGAGCTATGGGCTCTCACCACAATGTTGATTCTATTATTCTGCAATTAAGTACCAAAAAAGCTTTTTATGTTCCTTATATTTAACAAATTGTCCAGGTGGATTAACACTTATTTGAAAATAATAAAATAAAAATATCTACCTGTATTATTAAAAGTTTTGACTTTTTAATACAGATTTTTATAATTTTTTTTTAAGAAAATGAATTTTGGTTTACTTAAAGTGAACACAAATACACATTTGACATCTTTCACACTAACCAAAGGGTTGTGCTAGACAAATTGCATTTGGCGATCGGCTTCCAACGAATTCTTCGACAATGTAGAGTAGGAAGAAAATTATCTGTTCCCTTTATATATAAGTGTCTTTGTTTGGTTTAAATAATTGTTTATGTGTTCCAGTGGACAGTTCATTTTTTCGCACTATACATTGACGAAATCTTCGTTTGTAGTCGAATGCCAATTTCAATTTGTCTACGGGGGCAGGACTTGAACCCACGGCCTTCACGTGCGTTGTGCAAACGAAAGCCATCGACTGATACCGCCGGGCTTCCAACAACTTCTTTGTGCATAAACTTTATAAAAAAATTGTTAAAGTAAAGCTTCTCACTATGGAATATATCTACAAATATAAGTAAACTTAGAAGTCGGCACCTAATCTTCAAAACTTAACGCAACAGTTGAAGAATTTAAGGCCCACACCAAGTTTCAAACCTGCGTTTAGCTTTTTCATCAACAGATCTATTTGCGTTTAAGTGCAGTAACTACACATTGAGGTGTGACTACTTTTACATTAAAAAAGTTCTCGGTAGGTGGTTCTTCTTATAAATCTGATATCCTTTACCCATCACAGCAAGCTTAACTGTGATGTAGGTAATCATGTTGAAAAGTGTATGATTCGAACCTACGTGTAGCTATCTCACAAACTGATATGCTCCTTTTGACGTCATAAGTCATTATTAGGTAAGTTATAGGAGGTAACTACAATGCTTTTATAATTGGCAAACTTCAAAAGTTAGAAATATGTACCATTTTATGAGAGTATTTGCTTCTATGTTTATGGGACACATTATTATAAGAAATGTAAATGAAATGACTTGCTGGTACGACCACCACTAATAATATAGTAAGTTGTTTTAAAATATCACATTATTTGATATTTTAACACAGAAACATCATTTGAAAATAATTACTTACCAAAATCCATGAATTCTCATCGTTTACAGTAATATGTCGTGGAGGCATTATTTAACTAAGACTAAGAATGTAATATTTTTCAGTTTATTTCTGGTTAAAAATAAATGAAAACATTCTGTTTATTTAATTTCAATGAATATAACACACAACTACCATTTTGTAAAATGATAATTATACTAATCATACTAAATGTATGAAACCGAGGTTGCTTCTAGCGTATCATAGCTCAACAAAACACTTTTTTTATACAAATGAATCTGAACTAACCCAAAGTTAACACATAATATACACTTTTGACATCTTTCACACAAAACAATGCTTGTATTGTAAAAGTTGAAATGGTCGCAACAGAATTCAAAGCCACAATTGAGTACACAGTACGTAGCCGTCAACTGATACCAGTGGGCTACCAACCTCCTGTTTCTGGTACTGTTACCGATGGTTATTAATTTATCAAAATAATGTCGTCTAGTATTGTAACAGCGTATCCATATGGCACAATTTTTAAGAGCATTGGCTGCTAGTTCATTTTTACCGATTGTGATTGTGTTTTTTACATTCCACCTACGAAAACATTGAATACTTTCCAGTATACATAATTTGACTCTATCCTCATTCAATAGAAATTTTGGGGGAACTATTTAACATTAATCTGTAAAAAAACATTATGTAATTTAAATATAGACAATAAATTTATATAAAAAAAGTATCACTTTGTTTATTGTATATTATGCAATGTGTTTTTTATTTATTTATCAATAAAATATTTGATTTTTCAAACACATTATTTGTAATACTTACCTATATAATATTATAGTAATACTGCTAAGTGTGTTTTATTTACAAATAAATAGGTAAAATATGTGTTGAATTATAATTTAAATTCATTATGGTCGAATTTCGACCACTGGGCGACCACTAGTCTATATATTAATACGTGAGGCAAAAACTTTATGTCCCTTTTTACGAAAATTGAGCGGACGGAGGAGTCTGAAATTTCGCACACTTACAGTTTATATAGAGGAAGGATAGCGAATGCTAATATTTTTATTAAAATCATACATAAAAATGGATTAAATCAATAATAAAAACATTACGCACACTAATGTAATGTTTGTACTTCTACACACACACACACATCGATGTATTTGACATTCTGTGGCTAAATAGAGAAAAGATGTTTTTGTCCCATCACGCCTAAACGGCTGGACCGATTGCGCCAATTCTTTTTTGTCGTGTTGGCTTTTATCAGAAGAAGATTCTTATGAAAGATAAAATTAAAAAAGTTGTGTGGAAAATTAGAAAATTAAAGAAAACTCTAAGTAGGTAAACATTTTGCTATTTTTTTAAATATAATTTTTATTCGAATTGTGAAATTACTCAAATTTGCGTATGATAGGGACTTTATTTACTTGGTAACGTGTTAGCAACGAAAGTACCCTGATTGTTGACATAATTATTTCATTCAAACGTTATTTAATATGTTTTTCATCTGATTTACCTAACACTGGATTAATATTATTGTGCATTTTTTTAAATACCTGCTACTTACAATAGAGTTTTAAGAACGTAAGCTGATATTTTATGATTTTACAAATATTTTATTGCGGAAAGTGAATATATAATAAAGAGGCGAGCTTTTGACACACCTTATGTTAATTGTGAAACGTTATGCCGTATGTCACTTGAAGTTTTGAAGATTGTAGATAAATACGAAATTGAAATTAAAGAAATAGTGTGGCCGATCTTCAAGCATCACGTCAACAAAGAAGGAAGTCGGTAATAAGATTTTTTTTTACAATGCGCAAGAAGAAATGCTTCATGTGTTGATTTAAAACAAATTTCAAGGTAAATGAAAAACAAAACCATGAGTGATTTTAATAATAAACTTTATTTTCTTTTGGTGGTTCTAAATAAGTTATAAGAGTTTTTCTTTTACTTTGCAGGTACTGAATTACACTCCGAATCCCAACCACTAGAAGACGCACAGTATAAATTAATGTTGTACAATAAATAAATGAAACACAAGTAAAAAAAAATTATTGACAGATATTTTTTTATTTCTAACATTATTTTCTTCCTAATATTCTTATTCCTATCGATAAACCATATATTCTTCGACGAGAGTATTTTTTTTTGAATTTGATATTATTTTTCAAAAATGGTATCCAACATATTGTGTGGATATCATAGGATATTTTAGGGAAGTTTTAATGAGATTTGAAGAACCTGATCTTTTTATGAGAATTTTTTTAAGAGAATCATAAACTAACCACCGAATAGGAAGATTGTAAAAGCACTAGAAGATACACAATATAAATGGACATAAATTATACACTTCACAATCAATACGTTGGACTATACAAAAGTGGATTGGATGAATATCTTTGATTTCAATGAAGTCGAGAGGTGAGTAGGTATGTACCGATATCAATCAAAGCAAATCAAAATTCCCTTTGAACCCCACTCAGCGGCATAGGGAGGAAACAAGAGCTCTCCATTGCGCTCGAATTTGCGCAATGCTTATTAACTCCTACCACACTAACTCCCTCAGCTCTGTCTCGAAGGAGTGGAACACAGTATAAGAGGATTTTCCACGTCTTCGGGACCCTGATGGGAGGAAGAATGGCGCACTTCACAGCCAACTGTCATTCGGCATCCTTAATACATATCCCAGCTATGTCCATTTCCTGTACCGATATGAATATTTTTTTTAATCAACTTTATCACTTCAACGTGTCAATAGTTTGATTTCACTGATATAATTTTAGGTGAGGAAACGACGAATAAGGTTAGCTCAAAGAATTTTAATGCATAGTAGAGTTTAAAGATTCTTTACGGACAGTTCTTTACTGATGAATTGGATGGCAGAGATCCTTCGGGATAAGTCCGCCCTTTCTACTGTTCAAATGTTTTTTATTGCCACATTGTACTTATGAGTAATAAAGCTTTATTTATTTAACAGAACTATTTGCTACGATTTCGTCAATCATTATTGCTTCAGTAATATTGCGTCGAAAAGTAGGTACCTCCGCCATTAGAAACGAAGCTAAGAAGTTGAATCAAGTCAAATTACGGTAAGAAGAGTACCTATAATATTAATTATCAAAATGCAACTAGAATCGCAAGAGATATAAAGAATGGTTTGCAATATTTACTCAATTTGTTTCTAAATTAAGTAAATATGTGTGTATTCTAAAACTTCCATTAAATGAGTTACGGAGACTTTACATTACCACCTAATGGCGAACGAACAGACTAGTGGTCGCCCAGTGGTCGAAATTCGACCATAATGAATTTTAATTATAATTCAAATTCACATATTTTACCTATTTATAAATTAAACAAACTTTGCAGTGTTAGTATAATAATAATAATAATAATAATAATAATAATAATAATAATAATTGGACAACTTTTATGGCGCCGTTTAGTGAAATATCTTCACCTCAAGGGCGCCTCACATAAAAAGAAAAGTAAAGAGTAATAATCACCAATTAGGTTTGTCAAAACATAATAAAACAACAAAAATGGCAATAATCCCACAAGGTTCGTCATGTTGTAAAATATGTGAAATCATCATAGATACTTGTAAACAGTCAATATGGATTGGAATAGTCAATTGGATTGGAAGAATGCAAATTTAATACAAAACATCAATAAGACATCCGAAAAAAATGGGTCTTTAAGAGTTTCTTAAACTTGTCAACTGTTTCAGCTTGCCTTAAACTCAGAGGGAGAGCATTCCATAGTTTGGGCCCCACCACGCACAAAGCGCGATCACCGTAACGCGTAGGGTTTCGTCTGCGGACCTCCTCCAGTTCAGAGAAGAGGCTCTGGGCCGACCTCAAAGTTGCGCGCCTTTCTGTTATAATTTTGGGAGCAAACATCTCCTCCAAATATGAAGGAGAGATATTATTAATTGCTTTGTAAACCAGCACACATACTCTGAAATCAACCCTTGCCCACATCGGAAGCCAATGCAAGTCTCTGAGCAATGGTGTAATATGGCAGTATTTAGTTTGATTTGTTATTAGCCTGGCTGAGGCATTCAGAACAGACTGCAGTCTATTAATATGAACATCTGGCATATTTGCATAAACTGTACCACAATAGTCCAGCCTGGACACCACAAATGAATTCACCAATGTCTTCAAACTGTCAGTACTGATGTTTCTTTTGACAGCTTTGAGCTGCCTCAAGAAGAAGAAACCGCTCCTTACAGTGTCACTTATCTGCTTATTCATAGATAGATCACTCTCCAGATTAACACCCAGGACTCTAGCAGATGTAACAGGCTCTATATTTTTGTCGTTTATTCTGAAGGTATTCTGAGGTATAAGATGTCCTCTTCTTCTGGAAGCCATCCACATAAACTCGGTCTTTTCTGGATTCAGACATAATCTATTGAGGCAAGTCCATTTGAGTATTCTGTCAATGCATTGCAGCAGTTGATGCTGGAGAGCACGATGCTGATCAGGCTCTACAGACGCATATATTTGAATGTCATCTGCGTAACTGCACACTTTAAAGCCACATTCAGTCACAATCTTTTCAATCTCCGAGACATACAAAATAAATAGCAGTGGCCCCAGAACCGATCCTTGCGGTACGCCCGTCTTCAGCAACCTGGGTTCCGCTTTAGAACCATTGAAACAGACTGTCTGGTATCTACCCGATAAATAAGACTCAATCCACTTTAGAGTCTCACCTCGAACTCCAAAATACAAATCCAGCTTCTGCAGCAATATGTCATGATCCACAGTGTCAAAGGCAGCACTCATGTCCAATAGACATAATAAGACAATTCTTCCTTTCTCGCACTCACCAACAATGTCAGACAAAAGCCTGACAACACTAGTCTCGGTTGAGTGATGCCTCCTGTAAGCTGACTGATACTTGGGCCACAATGAGTTTTCATCAATGTGTGCAGTAATTCTCCTTGAAACAATCTTTTCCAAGAGTTTAGCCAGGTATGGTAAATTTGATATAGGTCTGTAATTCGTTTCATCATCCGGATCTCCATCTAGCTTCTTGAGTATTGGCGTCACTTGCGCACATTTAAGACGCTGAGGAATCTGACCCTCAGATAAAGACACATTCACAAACAACACAATGAAATCAATCAAAACCCCAAGACACCTCTTCAAGAGCCACATAGGTATTGGATCCAATATACATTGTTTATTTTCACTATTCATGATTATGGCAGACAATTCACTAGATGTTGTCAAATCAAAACACTGAAGTGAATGCGATGCGAACTGTCGCTGCCCACACGTCCAAGGTTCATCCGTCAGTTTGTTCTGAATGGTGGCAATCTTGTAGTCAAAGTAATTTGCAAGCTGTTCGGGAGTCTTATCAGATTTAGGAATATTCTTTTTGTAAACAAAAATAAATTAAAATCAACAAAAACTTTGTCAGTTCTACGTGAGTATATTTGGTTAAAACGTTTTCGGACAACCGTCCATCTTCAGTAACCTTAACAATACAATAGTATTGTTAAGGTTACTGAAGATGGACGGTTGTCCGAAAACGTTTTAACCAAATATACTCACGTAGAACTGACAAAGTTTTTGTTGATTTTAATTTATTTTTGTTTATTTTAAAATGTTCTACAAAGTTGCTCGCGACAAAAAATTTGAAGATTCTTTTTGTATTCACATACAGTTTTGAGTGTTTTCCATAAAGACCGAGGTTTAGTCCCTTCAGATATAATTTTTCCTTTCCAGTAAGCTGACTTCTTTTCATTGATTTCCCGCCTGTACTCCCTCTGTGCATTCAACCAGGAGACGCGGTCATCCTGACCACCATTTTTCCTATACACACGTTCTTGTCTTCTCATGTGTCTTTTCTTGGCACGACACCCATCATCAAACCATGGGTCCGATTTACGTTTTACCCTCCTCATAGATTGGAATGGAGCATGTTTGGTATCAAGTAAAGTGGTCAATGTAGTATTGTAAATCTCCACCAGTTCATCAGGGTTGTTAGGATGACCAGAGAGGTCTCCACATATAAGGGAATTCCTCAAATCAGACTCAAAGGAGTCATAATCGAAGTGTCTCCATGAGCGCTTGAAAGACTCTAGGTACTCTGGGACGCAAGACATCATTCCCACATCAGCGTAAACAAGCTTGTGATCAGACAACCCAACATCACGCACCCGGGTTAACACTTTGCTCTCCTGTTTAGTGATCATGACGTCAAGCAGTCCACCCCCACAGTGGGTCGGCTCAACCACATTTTGGCACAGTCCGAAATCATCCAACATTTCCAAAAGCTTCAAGGTGTGTGCATTGTCATCTCTAATAATATATAGATAAGTGTTACAAATAATGTGTTTGTAAAATCAAATATTTTATTGATAAATAAAAAAAAACCCTTGCATATAGGTACCTACAATAAACAAACTTATACATAATATATTTAATATACATTTTACCCCCAAAATTGAGCAGAGCTCGTGCTGTGAGGGATAAATTAAGTATAGGGTTCATTATTATATTCAATAAATTCGACTAACTTTCCTACTTGATTCAATTTCAACAAAAACATCAAAACTGATACATTTTATGAATTTGACTTTTTTGTTATATTTTTTGAAAGACAGATATAAAGACAGTGATTATACAAAAAAAAATATTGCACTGTTTTAATGGTTAACAAAACAGCAGTAAAAAATAATTTCATGGTTTATATTTTTACGTACCTAATATTTTCACATCGAAGATTGCCTCTTATATTTCGGGATTCTCTTTTAACTTAGTCTTGGACTCTAGAAACTAACGTTTCTGTTTTGACATTTTAACACTTGGTTTACTCCGAAGAAGCGATTTATACGATTGAAAAAAAAAATGTTTTTACGGATGCCCAATCAATGTGTGAAAAGTGCTTGAAAGATTAGTTCAATCATATTATGAGAATATTCATTGGTCTTCCTGGAAATAACTTAGACATACGAAAAACCAATATTTTTGGGAAATATAATTGTGGTATTTTCATACAGATCCCGAAATATAAAAGACAATCTTTGTAATTCAAATTCAAATAAAAAAATCTTGGCCCATATTCCCGATACTACCATTTCCATGGCCTTTCCTGTCCCCAGTGATTTGTCAAAAATATTATGTCTCTGCCTGTCCCCATCAGTAAAGAACTGTCCGTAAAGAATCTTTAAACTCTATTATGCGTGAAAATTCATCAAGCTAACCTTCTCCGTCGTTTCCTCGCCTAAAATTATATCATGAAATCAAACTATTGACACGTTGAGGTGATAAAGTTTATAAAAAAAAATCATATCGGTACAGGAGATAGACATAGCTGGAATATGAAAGACAGTTGGCTGTGAAGTGCGTCGTTCTTCCTCCCATCAGAGTCCCGAAGACGTGGATAATCCTCTTATACCGTGTTCCACTCCTTCGAGCCAGAGCTGAGGGAGTTTATGTGCAAGGAGGTCATGAAAATTGCGCAAGGTCGAGCGCAATGGAGAGCTTTTGTTGCCTCCCTATGCCGCTGAGTGGGGTTCAAAAGGAGTTTTGATTTGCTTTGATTGAGAGCTTAGAGTATTTTATTTTTATTATTTTTTATTGATATCGGTACACTGTGTTCCGCTCCTTCGAAGCAGAGCTGAGGTACATGGACATGGTGTGGGAGGAGGTCATAAACATTGCGCAAGATCGAGCGCAATGGAGATCTCGAGCTCTTGTTGCCTCCGTATGCCCCTGAGTGGGGTGTAAAAGGGAGTGTGTGTGTATCGGTACATACTCACATCTCAACTTATTTAACCTCTTGATGTTGAAATTAAAGGAACCTATTCATCCGATTCTCTTTTGTGTAGTTCAACGTATTGATTGTAAAGTGTATAATTTATGTCCATTTATATTGTGTATCTTCTAGTGCTTTTGCAATTTTCCCATTCGGTGGTGAGTTTATGATTTTCTAAAAAGATCAGGTTCTTCAAATCTCATTAAAACTTCCCTAAAATATCCTATGACACCCACACAATGTGTTGGATACCATTTGAAAAATAAAAGCAAATTCAAAAAAAAAAAAAAACTGATTGGTACAGGAAACACTCCAAAGAAAATTTATACAATCATAAATTTTAGTTTTTGACAACCGAAGAAGCGATTATAAAGCATGTTCTGAGGTTCCCCAATCGTAGAGATAAGAGCTCTTCGAAAAATAATGTGGGATATCGATATAAATAAGAATATTAGGAAGGAATATGGTATCAAAGTTAAAAATAAAAAAAGTATGTCTGTCAATAAAATAATTTTACTTCTGTTTCATTTATTTATTGTACAACAATTTTACAAAACATTATTTTCATCACTTATGGTTTTGTTTTTCATTTACCTTGAAATTTGTTTGAAGTCAACACATGAAGCATTTCTTCTTGCGCATTGAAAAAAAGATTCTTATTGCCAACTTTTTGCCCTTGTTGATGTGATTGTGATCCTTGAAGATCGGCCACACTATCTCTTTCAATGCACTTTCGTATTTATCTACAATCTTCAAAATTTCCGATGACACATGACACACGTTTCACAATTAATATTAGGTGTATCAGACTTAGCTCGCCTCTATGTATTCACTTTGCGCAATAAAATATTTGTAAAATCTTAAAATATCAGCTTACGTCCTTAAAACTCTATTGCAGGTAGCAGGTATTTAAAAAAATGCACAATAATATCCATTCAGTGGAAGGTATATCAGATGAAAAACATATTAGGTACATAAATAACGTTTGAATGAAATTATGTCAACAATCAGGGTAAATTCGTTGCTAACACGTTACCAAGTAAATAAAGTTCCTATCATGCGCCTATTTGAGTGATTTCACAATTGGAATAAAAATTATATTTTAAAAAGTACTAAAAAGGTTACCTACTTAGAGTTTTCTTTAATTTTGTTAGAGTAGTGGTTATGAAAGAAGACAGCGGTATATCTTGAAAATATATTTATTTATTATAATACGACTTAATACAACTGTATGCGGGAGCGCGGCTTTTTTGTTTTATAATTATGTTTACAACCGGAAACGGATGACAAGTAAGGTTACATACTAAAAGAGTCAAAAACACAATGTTTTAAAATATAATTTACAAAACTCAACACTTCCCCTTAAATTATATTTAAACAATAAAAATGACAAAGTTCAATATTACAGAACACAATTAAAAACTTAAATTAAATTTAAATTATTACTTTAAATTTACAAAACTCAACACTTCCCCTTAAATTATATTTAAACAATAAAAATGACAAAGTTCAATATTACAGAACACAATTAAAAACATTTAATCCCTAGTAAATTTACTATATAATTATGTCTTTCCCTGGGAAGTGGTTTAGTCAAAATATCAGACAACATCTCTTCTGAAGGAAGATATTCAATATTGATGATTTTATCTCTCACACACTCTCTCAAGAAATGATATCTTATATCGATATGCTTTGATCGTTGACTGATAATCTCATTTTTAGCTAAATTTATTGCTCCTTTGTTATCACAATAAACAGTAGATGGTCGGAGCTCATTGTTTGGTTGCAGTTCCTTAATTAATTTTCTTAACCATAAAGTTTCCTGCACAGTAAAGCTTAAAGCCATATACTCTGCCTCTACTGTACTTAAAGCGATTGTTCTCTGTTTTTTACTAAACCATGAAATAGAACCCCCCATGAAATTAGAGAAACTACCGGTGACGCTATGTCTTTCGTTGATCTCATTTCCCCAATCAGAGTCACTATAAATACATAAATTAGGATTAGCATTTTTATCAAATTCAATTTTTAAATGTTTGGAACCCTTTAAATATCTAAGTATTCTCTTAAGAGCAGACCAATGACAAGATTTAGGACAATTATTATAACGACTTAACACATTAACTGAATAAGAAATGTCAGGCCTTGAAACCTGGGAAAGGTATAGAATACTGCCGATGGCCTGTTGATAAATTTCCTTATTACTAAACTCATCTACACTTTCTTTATTGTTCAGGATTGATTTTTTGTCATTAGCACTAAAACAAACACCTGGTTCCATTGGTGTAGCGACAGGGTTACAATCAGTCATTTTAAATTTTAAGAGCATTTTATCAATGTATTTTTCTTGGTCAATCCATAACTTCCCATTTTGTTTGTCTCTAGTGATTCGCATTCCTAGAAACTCTTTAATTTCTCCTAGGTTCTTCATGTCAAATTCTTGTTGTAGTCTAAGCTGAGTTCGTTTTTCCCACGCTGGATCGTTGGATATTACAAGAACATCATCCACGTAGACTGCAACAATAATGATGGCATTTTTAGTAATCTTGTAATATATACAAGGATCAGCTTGAGACTGTTGAAGCCCCAATTCTTTGAGCGGCTGTTCTAAACGCCGGTTCCAGCACCTTCCGCTCTGCTTCAGACCATACATAGCTTTCTTCAGTAACCACACTTTGTTGGGAGGTTTGTTGGGTAATTCAGCGGGAGGTTGTACATAAATCTCTTCTTCGAGATAACCATGAAGGTAAGCAGTCTTCACGTCCAAGTGTGTTATCTTCAAATTTTCTTTTACACTTAAAGCAAAAAGATATCGTAAGGACGAATACTTTATCACAGGCGAGAAAGTTTCTTGGTAGTCGATGCCTTCCCTTTGGGTGCATCCTTTCACTACAAGGCGAGCCTTGAAACGAGGTGTGCCTTTCTCACAATCTTTAATCTTGTAGACCCATTTTGTTCTTAGGGCCTTTCTATTTGCTGGAAGGTCAACCCATTCAAATGTTTCATTTTTCTTGAATGATTCTATTTCTTCATTTATGGCAATTTGCCACTTTTCTGAATGTGGTCCATTTAATGCTTCTTGTGTTGAGAGTGGTTCATCAATCTCGGATGAAAGATAAACATAATTAGGATCTCTCTTTAATTTACGAGTACGAGCACTTTTCCTCACATCTCTAGAGGCTTCCTCTTGAATTATATCTTCTTCTTCGAAGCCTAAGAATGGTGGTTCCTCGTCTATTTCTTCGAAAGGTTCTCTTTGTTCTTCCGATGGACCTTCTTGTTCTTCCAATTGATCTTCTTGTTCTTCCGTTGTAACTTCTTGTTCTTCCAATTGATCTTCTTGTTCTTCCGATGCATCTTCTAGCATAGGTACTTCAAATATTTCCAAATCATTGCAAGAAGAATTTTCTTCTACGGGTACATAATGGTTAGTTTTTTGTACTTCACAATTAGACAAAAATTTATCCTCTAGAAAGATTACATCTCGGCTTATAACCACTTTCTTTGTCGTAAGGTTGATTAAACGGTATCCTTTGGTATCATCACAATACCCAATGAAAATTAATTTTTCAGATCGAGGGTCCCACTTCTTCCTTTTTTCCTGGGGTATTTGAACCATGGCTTCACACCCAAATATTCGTAAGTAATTAATGTTTGGTTTTCTCCCGGACCAGGCTTCAAACGGTGTCATATTTTTCAAGGGCTTCGTAGGGGATCTGTTATTTAGGTATACAGCAGTAGATGTTGCTTCAGCCCAAAAATGTTTTGGTAGACCTGCGTCTTGAAGCAGACATCTAGCCCTTTCCACAATTTTGCGATTCGCTCTTTCGGCTACAGAATTTTGTTGAGGAGTAAAACGGACCGTACGTTGATGACGAATCCCTTTATTATTCAAGTAGTCAGAAAATATTTGATTAATAAACTCCTTGCCATTATCTGTGCGTACTATTTTAATTTTCCTATCCAATTGGTTTTCAACTAGGGCACAATATTTTTTGAAAGCATTGAAAGCTTCATCTTTTGATTTAAGAAAATAAACATGGGTGTAACGTGAGTAATCATCAACAAATACTATAAAATATTTGTTTCCTCCGATGGACGGAGTTTCCATTGGCCCACACAAGTCTGAATGGATGAGTTCAAGTGGAGCTTTAGCTCTGAACTTGCTACTTTTGAAAGGTAGGCGTGTCTGTTTACCTTTAGCACAGATTTCACACACAGTGTCACTAATCTCAAGTTTGTCAGTACCATTTGCTATGGTCTTCAAAATAGTCATGCTCTTCCTGTTGAGGTGGCCTAGTCTGCGATGCCACAGATCTTTGGATGAGGTGACAGTAAATACATGATTTTGGTCGGAAGTGGTGTCCAATTGATATATGCCATTGTTTAATCTTGCGCTGGCAATTAATTCTCCAATACGATTATAAATTTTTCCTCCGTTCTGATTAAAGACTATCTTATTTCCTTTGCTGGCTATTTTACTCACCGATAGAAGATTGAAAGCTATATCTGGTGAATAGTGTACATCATGGGCTTTGATGATATTTTCCTTATCTCCAATCACAAGAGATATGTCAATGTCCGAGACAGATTCAGTTTTCAATGGTTGCTGATTAGCAGTGTATATTTTAATATCAGATTTTGAAGTTAACTCACTTATGTCTTTATTTTTTGTTAAATGCACAGAGGCGCAAGAGTCGAGGTACCACACGGATTTGTTGACATCCGAACATAAACAAGCTAATAATGCATTCGAATTCTTATTCTGATTCTTTTTATCCCGACCGCCATTGTTAACACGTTTAGAATAACAATTAACAGCAAAATGTCCCGGTTTTTGGCACTTATAACACTTTGGTTTGTTGTTCACATTACTGGATAATCCATTATCGTTTGATCGATTTCGATCGATATTCTTGTATCGATTGCTGTACAAGGCCGTGTCTTGATTCAATGTAGATAGTTTCTTACTGGATTTTATTTCTTGCAATAATTTTACTTTAATTGCATCCGCCGTAATTTTTGATCCTGAATTTTCAAGACCCATAATCATAGGTTTATATTCCTCTGGTAGACCCGCCAAGAGTAGGGTGCCGATCCACTCTTCTGAAATGTCGAACTTAATGTCGCGTAAACGCTGAGCGGTAGATATTATTTTGTTAACGTAATCCTCCATAGAGTTACAACTATCCAATCGAGTTAAAATAAGCTGTCGCAGCAATCCAACTCTTCTTGTTAGTCCCGAGTCTTCAAATAAAGTTTGAATAGTATCCCAAGCTTCTTTTGCGGTCTCACATTTTTCAATATGATGGATTAAACCAGATTCCACGAGTAGTGATATTTTCGATAAAGCTTTTCGGTCTTTATCTGTAGCATCAGCCGCTTTCTCGCTTCCCGTAACAACGTCCCATTGATCATCTAGTTTGAGCAATGCTTTCATGTGAAATTTCCATGAGGCGTAGTTTTCGCGGCCTCGTAACTTTTCCACAAAGTTTAACGTATTGGTAGCCATCTTGACACTGACACGAAATGTTCGAAATATTCGTAATCACGGCACTATCAAACGTTTAAACTGCACGAATTACTGCCTCTGGGCCCATAACCTTTGTTAGAGTAGTGGTTATGAAAGAAGACAGCGGTATATCTTGAAAATATATTTATTTATTATAATACGACTTAATACAACTGTATGCGGGAGCGCGGCTTTTTTGTTTTATAATTATGTTTACAACCGGAAACGGATGACAAGTAAGGTTACATACTAAAAGAGTCAAAAACACAATGTTTTAAAATATAATTTACAAAACTCAAAAAATTTTATAATTTTCCACGCAACTTTCTTTATTTTTTCATTCATAAGAACCTTCTTCTGATAAAAGCCAACACGACAAAAAAAGAATTGACGCAATCGGTCCAGCCGTTTAGGCGTGATGCGACAAAAAATATTAATCTTTTCTCTATTTAGCCACAGAATGTCAAATACATCGATGTGTGTGTGAGTAGTAGTGTACAAACATTACATTAGTGTGCGTAATGTTTTTATTATTGATTTAATCCATTTTTATGTATGATTTTAATAAAAATATTAGCATTCGCTATCCTTCCTCTATATAAACTGTAAGTGTGCGAAATTTCATACTCCTCCGTCCGCTCAATTTTCGTAAAAAGGGACATAAAGTTTTTGCCTCACGTATTAATATATTAATATATATCTATATATTAATACGTGAGGCAAAAACTTTATGTCCCTTTTTACGAAAATTGAGCGGACGGAGGAGTATGAAATTTCGCACACTTACAGTTTATATAGAGGAAGGATAGCGAATGCTAATATTTTTATTAAAATCATACATAAAAATGGATTAAATCAATAATAAAAACGTTACGCACACTACTGTAATGTTTGTACACTACTACTCACACACACATCGATGTATTTGACATTCTGTGGCTAAATAGAGAAAAGATTAATATGTTTTGCCGCATCACGCCTAAACGGCTGGACCGATTGCGCTAATTCTTTTTTGTCATGTTGGCTTTGATCAGAAGAAGATTCTTATGAAAGATAAAATTAAAAAAGTTGCGTGGAAAATTATAAAATTAAAGAAAACTCTAAGTAGGTAACCTTTTTAGTACTTTTTAAAATATAATTTTTATTCCAATTGTGAAATCACTCAAATAGGCGCATGATAGGAACTTTATTTACTTGGTAACGTGTTAGCAACGAATTTACCCTGATTGTTGACATAATTTCATTCAAACGTTATTTATGTACCTAATATGTTTTTCATCTGATATACCTTCCACTGAATGGATATTATTGTGCATTTTTTTAAATACCTGCTACCTGCAATAGAGTTTTAAGGACGTAAGCTGATATTTTAAGATTTTACAAATATTTTATTGCGCAAAGTGAATACATAGAGGCGAGCTAAGTCTGATACACCTAATATTAATTGTGAAACGTGTGTCATGTGTCATCGGAAATTTTGAAGATTGTAGATAAATACGAAAGTGCATTGAAAGAGATAGTGTGGCCGATCTTCAAGCATCACAATCACATCAACAAGGGCAAAAAGTTGGCAATAAGAATCTTTTTTTCAATGCGCAAGAAGAAATGCTTCATGTGTTGACTTCAAACAAATTTCAAGGTAAATGAAAAACAAAACCATAAGTGATGAAAATAATGTTTTGTAAAATTGTTGTACAATAAATAAATGAAACAGAAGTAAAATTATTTTATTGACAGACATACTTTTTTTATTTTTAACTTTGATACCATATTCCTTCCTAATATTCTTATTTATATCGATATCCCACATTATTTTTCGAAGAGCTCTTATCTCTACGATTGGGGAACCTCAGAACATGCTTTATAATCGCTTCTTCGGTTGTCAAAAACTAAAATTTATGATTGTATAAATTTTCTTTGGAGTGTTTCCTGTACCAATCAGTTTTTTTTTTTTTTTGAATTTGCTTTTATTTTTCAAATGGTATCCAACACATTGTGTGGGTGTCATAGGATATTTTAGGGAAGTTTTAATGAGATTTGAAGAACCTGATCTTTTTAGAAAATCATAAACTCACCACCGAATGGGAAAATTGCAAAAGCACTAGAAGATACACAATATAAATGGACATAAATTATATACTTTACAATCAATACGTTGAACTACACAAAAGAGAATCGGATGAATAGGTTCCTTTAATTTCAACATCAAGAGGTTAAATAAGTTGAGATGTGAGTATTTACCGATACACACACACTCCCTTTTACACCCCACTCAGGGGCATAGGGAGGCAACAAGAGCTCGAGATCTCCATTGCGCTCGATCTTGCGCAATGTTTATGACCTCCTCCCACACCATGTCCATGTCCCTCAGCTCTGCTTCGAAGGAGCGGAACACAGTGTACCGATATCAATAAAAAATAATAAAAATAAAATACTCTAAGCTCTCAATCAAAGCAAATCAAAACTCCTTTTGAACCCCACTCAGCGGCATAGGGAGGCAACAAAAGCTCTCCATTGCGCTCGACCTTGCGCAATTTTCATGACCTCCTTGCACATTAACTCCCTCAGCTCTGGCTCGAAGGAGTGGAACACGGTATAAGAGGATTATCCACGTCTTCGGGACTCTGATGGGAGGAAGAACGACGCACTTCACAGCCAACTGTCTTTCATATTCCAGCTATGTCTATCTCCTGTACCGATATGATTTTTTTAATAAACTTTATCACCTCAACGTATCAATAGTTTGATTTCATGATATAATTTTAGGCGAGGAAACGACGGAGAAGGTTAGCTTGATGAATTTTCACGCATAATAGAGTTTAAAGATTCTTTACGGACAGTTCTTTACTGATGGGGACAGGCAGAGACATAATATTTTTGACAAATCACTGGGGACAGGAATAAAGGCCATGGAAATGGTAGTATCGGGAATATGGGCCAAGATTTTTTTTATTTGAATTTGAATTAGAAAGATTGTCTTTTATATTTCGGGATCTGTATGAAAATACCACAATTATATTTCCCAAAAATATTGGTTTTTCGTATGTCTAAGTTATTTCCAGGAAGACCAATGAATATTCTCATAATATGATTGAACTAATCTTTCAAGCACTTTTCATACATTGATTGGGCATCCGTAAAAACATTTTTTTTTTTCAATCGTATAAATCGCTTCTTCGGAGTAAACCAAGTGTTAAAATGTCAAAACAGAAACGTTAGTTTCTAGAGTCCAAGACTAAGTTAAAAGAGAATCCCGAAATATAAGAGGCAATCTTCGATGTGAAAATATTAGGTACGTAAAAATATAAACCATGAAATTATTTTTTACTGCTGTTTTGTTAACCATTAAAACAGTGCAATGTTTTTTTTTTGTATAATCACTGTCTTTATATCTGTCTTTCAAAAAATATAACAAAAAAGTCAAATTCATAAAATGTATCAGTTTTGATGTTTTTGTTGAAATTGAATCAAGTAGGAAAGTTAGTCGGTTTTTTTTTATTTATCAATAAAATATTTGATTTTACAAACACATTATTTGTAACACTTATCTATATATTATACTAACACTGCAAAGTTTGTTTAATTTATAAATAGGTAAAATATGTGAATTTGAATTATAATTAAAATTCATTATGGTCGAATTTCGACCACTGGGCGACCACTAGTAATATATTAAATACAGCTGTTAGGGTATTATTGTTCTGTGGACCTACCGCGCTAACAATAGTGATTTTGATAATATTATTGTCTTTTTATAAACATTTTAAAATTCGAGTTTTTTACGTTTTTCATTTTGTTTTACTCATTCGTCAAATTCATCGTACAAAATTATTGTCACTTCATATTTCGGGAGTGGAGAAGAAGAGTCAGCATGCTTGGTGCAGACCAATCCTAGGATTGTGACTCAAAGAGAGAGTTACATTTGACATTTCTTTTCTGCGTTGTTTGTTTAATATTGTTATAATGAAAACTTCATATTTGCAATTACAAATTATGGTTTCATACATGGAGAGGTTAGTATGTTAAACTAATTGTAAAATGTTAACTTACGTGTCAAATACGAATAAATATTTATTGTTATATATTTTTTCTAAGGCACGGAGATTTAAATAAGCCCAGAAGAGAGCCCGGTGGGCGAAATATTGTGGCTTACCACTGGCAGCAATTAACTATTCAGCTCAATAGATCTGGGGTGTCTAGAGATCATATAAAATGGAGAAAGGTAAGCTTTTAAAATATGATCTTTTCTAATAATATAGATATATATGCAAGGAGGCCTAACCACACAATGATGCTATTCGTAAAATAACCTTTTAAGTGATAGGTACAAATCATATGGTGTTTCTGTCAAGTTTTAATGATTTTCTTTAAGGTGTGGACAGACTTTAAGTCAAAAACTAAGAAGAAGGCTAGCAAAATAGCTGCATCTTTCAATGCAACAGGTGGTGGGCTCGGTACGAGCTTAATGCTGAATGATTTGGAACAGCGAGTCCTGCTCTTGATGAGGAATGAAACGGCTGTCGGCTTGGACACTCAACCAGAAGTGCTACAGGTATATATTTCAATATTGAAATGAGTTATTAATTATTATTTTAGATCAGGACCCCTGTTAAAAAAAGTGACTATTAGGCGATATATTCTGTATGAAAAACGTCTATATGCGATTGTCGCATTCGATACGTATAGACGTTTTTCATACAGAATGTATCGCCTAATAGTCACTTTTTTCAAGTGACTACCCTGCACTTGCTACAGAATAGGGGTACAGTA
The DNA here is from genome assembly GCA_963576905.1 of Mystacides longicornis. Lineage (NCBI taxonomy): Eukaryota > Metazoa > Arthropoda > Insecta > Trichoptera > Leptoceridae > Mystacides > Mystacides longicornis. Next base: position 5,825,652 of record OY756429.1, on the reverse strand, counting down.
TGCCAATTCTCCAGCAAGTGTAGGGTAGCCACGGACGTTTATCATTTTTTAAGTTTTTGAGGGTCGAAAAGCCAAACATGCGATTCCCATAAAAAAAAAACTCACCTCACGATGAGCGGAGTGAAGCAGTGTGGCATGCTGTAGCTGTAGTATAAAATTCTAATCGCCATATTATAAGTATAGCCGCCGACCTCGGTAGCCTAGTGGCAAAGGCTCCGACTTCTGATCAAGAGGTCCCGGGTTCGATTCCCGGTCGGGTCAGAAATTTTCAAAGTGTTTTTTCACTTGAAATTTCTACTCGGGGTTGGAATCCTGTCTCAGATTGGACGGGACCGGTTGACTGGTAGAGAATGTTTCAAGCATTAAGTTCCGCCGGCTATACTGACACCTATATGTATAGAAGAGTGTTATTTATTTATTTATTTATAAAAATGTTAATAAGTAGTTAATTTATAAAGAAAAATAATTATTGCGAAAGAACATAAACATTTATTTCAACAAATAATATAAATAACTAATTTGGTCTTTGGAACCGAAAATAAATAAATTCATGTTTTTAATTCGTTTATGGCTTCTAGTTACATTTGCAGTGTGACAACATTGTGTGTTAACTATTTGAATGTCCTTGGTATATATCCATTGTTCATCCTTGTTTTTAAGCCATTTCTGCCCATGGTACCCCACCATCTCCTACAAATACATAAGGTACATTTTTATCTGAATCTGGAAGGGCAGATGGTGTTGGCAAGTTAAGATTATTTGTGCAAATTTTTTGCCACAGTAAAGATTTCCTAATCACTCCGCCGTCGCTGATTCTTCCCTGGCTTCCAATGTCAGCGAAAATAAAGCGATAATTAATGTCAACTAATGCCAAGAGAACAATACTGAATGTATGTTTGTAATTATAATATTCAGATGCAGATTCAACAGGGCATTGTAAAACTATGTGTTTGCCGTCAATTGCTCCAACACAGTGAGGAAATTTTGTTTTAAATCCTTTTTCTATCTCTAGCCACTCCTGGGCACTAGACGGTATCTGAAACAAATAAAATATATTATTCTATTTGCATTTCAGGAGAACAATTCACAAGCTGTTGAAATTGAAGAAGAATCAAGGATGACTGTAGAATCTCAAATGCCGCAATCTCCAATTGCTTCAACTAGTCAAGTGCCATTTGCATTTGAAGACGAGTGCGACATGTATTGCAATTTACTGGCATTAAAAATGCGACGGCTACCTGGAAATGAACGTGCATCATTAATGTACGAGATAGACGGCCTGTTTATAAACTAACACTTGACGATACATTTGACGTATATCTCCTACCAATACAAATCGATGTTTTCTGAAATTTAATAACAATGTGAATATATCATTTTGTATCACTGGACCGGTTAGCAAGTTATCATTGAGGGAACGACCATTTAATTTTGTTATCTTTAAAGACTGCATGGTGAGGCAAATAGCAAGCATTTTCACTTGGTGAGCATTCTGTCATGTGGTGAAGATCTTCATACTCTTGCATAAAGTTAGAGTATTGAATATATAAATCCTTATTTGATCTGAACTTCTTCTCTACAGAGAATAATCTGCGTTTAGCTATTTCTATTGAGTTTCCTATGTTAGGAGGTTGTACCTTGAAGGGTAGACTAACAACAAATCTTCCACCTTTGTTTTGAGATATGGTTTTTGAAACATGCCTCTCACATATTTTCTCCTCATGAGAATATAATATATCCTTCTGAGAAACATCCTCTAACTTCCAAAATATTTCTATATTGTCATTCAATTGATTTATTTAAACATTAGCATATACTTTCCTTGATTGTTGAGAGTGTGAAGAGTGCTGCGGCATACTTCCTGCGAGTATCCAGCCCAGCTTGGTCTCTTGAAGAACAGGTTGAGAGTCACCTTGTGCGATTCTTCCATGACCCAGAATCTTCCAAACGACATATTCTTACCACATTGGGTTTTGTCAATTTAAGAAAAGAATCTGCAATCGAGAACCAAATTGGTTTAGGTATATACGGATTATCCGGAGGGCTGTTTTGTATTTTGGCGACTTCGCTCCAATAAACAGTTCTCAAGCTTCGTATCTTATTCCTTGCCACCTGTATATTAAACCCCTCGATGTTCATTTTCTTTACAACCTCCAACAGAGCCTCCTCTCTGACCATCTTATTTCTATAATCCCGGTCATCCACATTCCATACGATTTCTTTTGGTATCGGAATAAGTTTAGTTATATGGAAAAGATTTGATTCGCATTTCTTATGTCCTGTGTTTATTCTGTATATTGAGTTAGACAATTTTTCTACCAATTTATACGGTCCAATTTTTAATTCGTCTAATTTTTTTCTATTTAACCGGTTTCCGTTTTCAACATACACTGAATCTCCTATTTTAAATTTATACGCATGTGATTTTATTGTATTTTCTAATGCAATTTTTCTATCCTGTAATAAATTATTTTTTGTTATTTCTTTTTTTAATTCATCTGGTAGAACATGAATATTTTTTCCTTCTAATAAGTGACCAGTAGTCAAAAGGCAGAAGGGGTCATCTGCAATTTTTGACGTTTTCACATTTTCTTCTACAAGTTGATAGAAATGATCATATCTACAAGCTGGCAAAAGGATATAACCGTCCTGTGAATAGAAACAAAACTGCAGAAGGGGTCATCTCTGTATGCTCGAAAAATTGACTTTGGCAAAACAGACCATTTTTGCAAATGTCTCCTTTTGCCAGCTTATTTAACCCATATCAGCCCAACCTACTAAACATAGTAGGTCACTTTTAAAACTCGTGTGAGTACAAATTGTGAAAAATTTTCGGATTGATTTTGTATTTAAATAAACAGTAGAACTTTTACCACCATTTTTAGCAGCAATTGGAAAGAGTTAACTTCAAAATAATGTTAGTTATTCCTCAATTTGTCGATTACTGTCGCTAAGTCAGGAATTCGTCTGTTACCAAGTAGGTATTTTTGAGAATTTTAAATAAGTTTTTACTTTTTATTTTCATCTCATTTTAAAGAATATAAATGTATCTTCTGTTTAAAAGTTATTTGAAATACACAAATCATTTATTTATTTTTCTGCACACAGTTATTTATCAACATACTATATTTAGTAGGTTGGGCAGATGTGAGTACAAAAAGGAACATATTGTTTGGATAAGTATTTATTTATTTTTAGGCACATATGGATTTTTTTTAACAAGAATTACAATATTATCATTTCTCTACGGTACGGAATGTGTGACTTGATACATAAACCAATATTACTTTTTAAGCAGACTTGAGAGGGCCTGGATTTGCTCTCTTTGAATGCACACTTCCACATACATTTTTAAGTGTTGAGAAATTAAATTTCCAACATCTTCACATCAAATGTCTAGAACAACTGTATAACATCAAGCATCAAGCTATTTTTCATTCTAAATTAAATTTTCCTGGAGAATATACCACGTCAAAATTGAACTGAGATAGATAATATGTCAGGTCTCCCAATTCTTCGTCACTTCTTGCTTTGATATTCATTTTCTCAAGAGGCTTATGATCTGAAAAAAACTGTGATTTTTTTTTCCTATCAGCCAGTTTTGCCAATATTTTACTGCCTCTTTTATTGCTAAACATTCCAGGTATATTGCCTTTCTCTTTTTCTGTGTTTCATTTAATTTCCTCAAAAAATATGCACAAGGTTTTTCTTCTCCATTGTATTGTGGTTGTTTCAATACAGCGCCCATGCCTTGTGTAGGTAGGTACTTGCGTCTGTATAAATATTTATTGATAAATCTGGATCAAAAATTCCAAAAATTGGTTTTGAGCAAAGTAATTCTTTAATCGTCTCGAAGGATTCATGACATTTAAGTATCTGACCAAATAAATTTTTGTTCTTTTCTTAGTAAATTATGTAAAGGATCCAGTATAATTGATATATTTGGCACATATTTTCCATAAAAGTTTATCTTACCGAGGAATTGTCGAACATTTTTGTGTGTTTCGGAACAGGAAAATCCTTTATAGCCTTTAAAATTTATTATAAATTTATCACCCCACTAGGCAAGAGCCCGTCTTATTATTATTAGCTCGTGCTGAGGTGCCCCGATAAACAGCAACCGATAACCATCGATGGTCACCAGGTCTCCCGGGTGGATAAATTTAAGTACCTGGGAGCAATCATTACCACCGCTGGTGACCTCGGGGCTGAGCTCCCGATTCGTATCGGTATCGATTTTGGATTGGCTGAGGTGATAGGTAGGTACCTACTTTATATTTATTTTCTGCGCTTTTTTTTTTTTAAATTAGGTGTAGGTATTAGTATGTTATATTAGTTTGTTATATTGTATGTTTAATCATGATTTCCTCATCAAAGAAGATTAGAGATTACTTATTGAAGCACATTAAGATTTTCTCCACTAGGTGGGTATACCTACCTATATAAAATGGACATAGACATGGTGTGTTTTACACACATCAGTTAAAACCGTCTCATTGGCCACCACCCCGTGCTCCAATTTATCTAGCTAGCCCAGTCTCGTCTCGATACCTACTCTCCATTCTCCCACACATTGATTCCACTGCCTTTGCATTGGACTCTAAGCTGAGCCTGAAGTTTTAAAATTCTATCATCATCTTTTTGAATTCACCTCGCAGAGCATTGATTCTCTCAACAATATCAGCTCTATTAGATGTCTCAGAACCTGATTCAGTTGATTGGGTTGATCTAGTGTTGATTTTCGACATTATTAAATAAAATTGAAATTTTCGAGATTATTAGTGGATACTCCTGAAACTATGTAACATATATGACAGATAGTTGACGCGAACTGCCACCTCACGGAGGTCTCTGATTGGTCAAGATGTGTCACTGAAGTCGGAACTACAACCGCGACAGTTGATATGCGCGCTCTCTATTGATTACAGGATGGCGCTGCAGTCGGTTGGTAGCTTGATTGATATTGGATTTTGATCTTTTATGAATCCAAGACTCTGAGTAGATAATGATCTGTCAAAGAATTAGGTGACGGGTATGGTTATTGGCCACGATACAGACTCCTGTTATCTCTATCGCTCATATCGCGGGCATCAAGCCAGAAGGGCGAACATGCAAAAATGCGATTTTTCGTTTTTAATGCCATTCGATGCCTGAACATCATCTCCACCTCTCCTAAAAAAATAAGAGCACTCGATTTAGTATGTTTTAAGATTTTGAAAAAAATAATTATGGGCATATGCTATGGTATTGTCGATCATGTTGAGCCAGAAGGGCGTATGAACATACGCCGTGGACTTGACAGAATATGTTTGTGTAATATTGTCGAGCCAGAAGGGCGTATGAACATACGCCGCAGACTTAACAGAATATGTTTGTGTAATAATGTCGTGCCATAAAGGCGAACGTACATACGCCCTGTAATTTTAATGCGTGCATGTAATATTTTTCCTAAACACCGGGCGAACACCATCTCAGTACCTATACGTATCAACCTACTAACGAACGGACGTTTGTATTTTTGTTGGTTACACTGGTTACATCCTAGCTAAATAACTAACTCTCCCTTTTACACTCACTCAGGGGCATTTATGGAGGCAACAAGAGCTCTCCATTTCGATCAGTCTTGCGTAATGATATGACCTCCTCCTACACCATGTCCAAATCCCTCAGCTCTGCTTCGAAGGAGCGGAACACAGTCTGAGAGAGTCTTCCTTGTCTTCGGGACCCTGATGGGAGGAAGAACAATGCTCTCCTAGGCCAACTGTCATTCATCATCCTGAGACATGACCCAGCCAGTTGGCGGGGTCATGTGGTCAGGATGAGAGGGACTTCCCTCTCCTCTCCACAATGGTAGAGATGATGGGCCCGCGATGGGTGTGCCAGCGTATAGCGTCGTTCGTGATGCGATGGCATCATTTTATACCCAAAATTCTCCAAAGGCACTTCAATTGGATGCGGAGATTTTTTGAGTCAGGGCTTTGGTCAAGTGCCAGGACCCCTCACCCATCCAGAATGAGAACACACACGCATTTCGTCTCGGCACTAAACGCCGACATTTTCCATATCTTGGTCATGTTGTTAATGGCGCCACTTGTCATACCGATACGTAGCAGGAGCTTAGCCCCTAGGTCACCAGAGGTGGTATTTTTTGCTCCTAGTTCTTTAAATTTATCTACCCGGGAGACCTGGTGACCATCGATGGTTATCGGTAGCTGTTTATCAGGGTAGGCATTTTCGCCATGAGCTCCATCTTTCTGGCATTGACTCGAAGGTCAAAGCGTGCTGTTTCGTCGCAGAGTCTTGAAACACTGCGCTGTAATTTCTTAACTAGTGTTCTGAAGAAATAATAAATTGCTGCACAAGACTGTGAAATAGATGTCCTCTGGATCATACAATTTTGGAACTGGACCATAGCTTAATCATGAAGTGCGACATACATTGTACAGACAATTGAACGTGAATCCGAATATGCCAAAATTTATGTACCAAAGGACTGACATAATGTAATCAGTTTGGCACGTAAAGATATGCCTTGATTAAAGATAAGCTCTAAATTATGAACCATAAAGCTTTCTATTACTAAGATATTCTGGAATATTAAAATGCCCAAATGCTTGTAATTCACATGTAAATATAATAATGGAACAATGTGAGGTAGCCACTTTTTAAGAAAAATGAACCAAACTCACTTTCTTCAAAAACAAATTATTGGTAGGAATTTAAGCAGGCGGTAATATCGAGCATAACAACTCGATCTGGATCTTGCATGAACGTCGATCAGGCTTATTTTAGAAAAATAGGTGCCTATTAAAGCTAGTATAAAGATTTCAGGAATTTGTGTCAACTGGGGACTATTCAAGGAGTCATCAGAACTATAACGAAAGCCTATCGGTTGATCTGAATGACAATGGTAATTTAAATAGTGAAGAGTTTTATTGTCTCCAGAAGAAAATACGAAGTTCTTTGTTTTTTATGTAAATAAATATAAAGGTTTTTAAATCTGTTTTGTTTAATTATGATTTTTTTTTACTATTTAAGTAAAACTTTAAAAAAATTGATGTCATATCCATTTCTGTTTTTTTACCTATTACAAATATTATGTACCTACCTACTAAAATTTCTTTTAAATAAAGTTTTGAGTACTATGCGTACCAATAGTATTTTGTGCTTTTTTAATTGATTCCCTATTGAAATTCCCTTAATGGCCTTAGAGAAAAACACTGTAGGTAAATGAGAGTGCTTGTTTTATGTCTCTTCTATAAAATAATTATTTTATTTAAAATTGACACTTGCAAGTGTGATCGTGTTGGCTTTATTCTGTTTTATTTCAGGAATACTCATTGATAGAACTTGAAATTAGGAACATTAAAATGTTATTAGTCTTTTCATTTTAGGTTATGGAATAATTGTTAATCATAATATATTTTAATTTATTATCAAAATCTATTTTGTAAAAAAAATCATTTTAAAATTACAACTATTTTGAATTGGAGAGTGATTATTACGAAGATTATAAGAAAAAGTATATTATACGACCTCCTGTTAAAATGGCACGGTAACACTGAAATCTGTCAAGCCAGAAGGGCGAACAGACATTGAAAATCGTATAAGCTTTAGAAAAATTGGCTCAATTTCTGAATCAAGGGGCTTAAATATTAGTAACTAGCTTTTTTTACCCGTCCACCAAAAATTTGTAGAATAATGGGAGTTATAGAACCTGATCTATGGATGTTTACATACAGAGCTTTATAAAAGTATGGTGTACCTACATAATGTTAAATGTTCACTAAATTGTGTATTATTTTTCATTGAATAAATTATTATTATTTATTTATTATTTAATTAGTTGTACTTATTTTTTTGTAACACCTCATCAGCAAGAAGAAAGCGCTGCAAGACATAATCATAACCTGGCGACTTATTCTCTATGCTTACCCCATAGTTAATAAGACAGTGCTCGATTTATATGTGGTGAGCTATGGGCTCTCACCACAATGTTGATTCTATTATTCTGCAATTAAGTACCAAAAAAGCTTTTTATGTTCCTTATATTTAACAAATTGTCCAGGTGGATTAACACTTATTTGAAAATAATAAAATAAAAATATCTACCTGTATTATTAAAAGTTTTGACTTTTTAATACAGATTTTTATAATTTTTTTTTAAGAAAATGAATTTTGGTTTACTTAAAGTGAACACAAATACACATTTGACATCTTTCACACTAACCAAAGGGTTGTGCTAGACAAATTGCATTTGGCGATCGGCTTCCAACGAATTCTTCGACAATGTAGAGTAGGAAGAAAATTATCTGTTCCCTTTATATATAAGTGTCTTTGTTTGGTTTAAATAATTGTTTATGTGTTCCAGTGGACAGTTCATTTTTTCGCACTATACATTGACGAAATCTTCGTTTGTAGTCGAATGCCAATTTCAATTTGTCTACGGGGGCAGGACTTGAACCCACGGCCTTCACGTGCGTTGTGCAAACGAAAGCCATCGACTGATACCGCCGGGCTTCCAACAACTTCTTTGTGCATAAACTTTATAAAAAAATTGTTAAAGTAAAGCTTCTCACTATGGAATATATCTACAAATATAAGTAAACTTAGAAGTCGGCACCTAATCTTCAAAACTTAACGCAACAGTTGAAGAATTTAAGGCCCACACCAAGTTTCAAACCTGCGTTTAGCTTTTTCATCAACAGATCTATTTGCGTTTAAGTGCAGTAACTACACATTGAGGTGTGACTACTTTTACATTAAAAAAGTTCTCGGTAGGTGGTTCTTCTTATAAATCTGATATCCTTTACCCATCACAGCAAGCTTAACTGTGATGTAGGTAATCATGTTGAAAAGTGTATGATTCGAACCTACGTGTAGCTATCTCACAAACTGATATGCTCCTTTTGACGTCATAAGTCATTATTAGGTAAGTTATAGGAGGTAACTACAATGCTTTTATAATTGGCAAACTTCAAAAGTTAGAAATATGTACCATTTTATGAGAGTATTTGCTTCTATGTTTATGGGACACATTATTATAAGAAATGTAAATGAAATGACTTGCTGGTACGACCACCACTAATAATATAGTAAGTTGTTTTAAAATATCACATTATTTGATATTTTAACACAGAAACATCATTTGAAAATAATTACTTACCAAAATCCATGAATTCTCATCGTTTACAGTAATATGTCGTGGAGGCATTATTTAACTAAGACTAAGAATGTAATATTTTTCAGTTTATTTCTGGTTAAAAATAAATGAAAACATTCTGTTTATTTAATTTCAATGAATATAACACACAACTACCATTTTGTAAAATGATAATTATACTAATCATACTAAATGTATGAAACCGAGGTTGCTTCTAGCGTATCATAGCTCAACAAAACACTTTTTTTATACAAATGAATCTGAACTAACCCAAAGTTAACACATAATATACACTTTTGACATCTTTCACACAAAACAATGCTTGTATTGTAAAAGTTGAAATGGTCGCAACAGAATTCAAAGCCACAATTGAGTACACAGTACGTAGCCGTCAACTGATACCAGTGGGCTACCAACCTCCTGTTTCTGGTACTGTTACCGATGGTTATTAATTTATCAAAATAATGTCGTCTAGTATTGTAACAGCGTATCCATATGGCACAATTTTTAAGAGCATTGGCTGCTAGTTCATTTTTACCGATTGTGATTGTGTTTTTTACATTCCACCTACGAAAACATTGAATACTTTCCAGTATACATAATTTGACTCTATCCTCATTCAATAGAAATTTTGGGGGAACTATTTAACATTAATCTGTAAAAAAACATTATGTAATTTAAATATAGACAATAAATTTATATAAAAAAAGTATCACTTTGTTTATTGTATATTATGCAATGTGTTTTTTATTTATTTATCAATAAAATATTTGATTTTTCAAACACATTATTTGTAATACTTACCTATATAATATTATAGTAATACTGCTAAGTGTGTTTTATTTACAAATAAATAGGTAAAATATGTGTTGAATTATAATTTAAATTCATTATGGTCGAATTTCGACCACTGGGCGACCACTAGTCTATATATTAATACGTGAGGCAAAAACTTTATGTCCCTTTTTACGAAAATTGAGCGGACGGAGGAGTCTGAAATTTCGCACACTTACAGTTTATATAGAGGAAGGATAGCGAATGCTAATATTTTTATTAAAATCATACATAAAAATGGATTAAATCAATAATAAAAACATTACGCACACTAATGTAATGTTTGTACTTCTACACACACACACACATCGATGTATTTGACATTCTGTGGCTAAATAGAGAAAAGATGTTTTTGTCCCATCACGCCTAAACGGCTGGACCGATTGCGCCAATTCTTTTTTGTCGTGTTGGCTTTTATCAGAAGAAGATTCTTATGAAAGATAAAATTAAAAAAGTTGTGTGGAAAATTAGAAAATTAAAGAAAACTCTAAGTAGGTAAACATTTTGCTATTTTTTTAAATATAATTTTTATTCGAATTGTGAAATTACTCAAATTTGCGTATGATAGGGACTTTATTTACTTGGTAACGTGTTAGCAACGAAAGTACCCTGATTGTTGACATAATTATTTCATTCAAACGTTATTTAATATGTTTTTCATCTGATTTACCTAACACTGGATTAATATTATTGTGCATTTTTTTAAATACCTGCTACTTACAATAGAGTTTTAAGAACGTAAGCTGATATTTTATGATTTTACAAATATTTTATTGCGGAAAGTGAATATATAATAAAGAGGCGAGCTTTTGACACACCTTATGTTAATTGTGAAACGTTATGCCGTATGTCACTTGAAGTTTTGAAGATTGTAGATAAATACGAAATTGAAATTAAAGAAATAGTGTGGCCGATCTTCAAGCATCACGTCAACAAAGAAGGAAGTCGGTAATAAGATTTTTTTTTACAATGCGCAAGAAGAAATGCTTCATGTGTTGATTTAAAACAAATTTCAAGGTAAATGAAAAACAAAACCATGAGTGATTTTAATAATAAACTTTATTTTCTTTTGGTGGTTCTAAATAAGTTATAAGAGTTTTTCTTTTACTTTGCAGGTACTGAATTACACTCCGAATCCCAACCACTAGAAGACGCACAGTATAAATTAATGTTGTACAATAAATAAATGAAACACAAGTAAAAAAAAATTATTGACAGATATTTTTTTATTTCTAACATTATTTTCTTCCTAATATTCTTATTCCTATCGATAAACCATATATTCTTCGACGAGAGTATTTTTTTTTGAATTTGATATTATTTTTCAAAAATGGTATCCAACATATTGTGTGGATATCATAGGATATTTTAGGGAAGTTTTAATGAGATTTGAAGAACCTGATCTTTTTATGAGAATTTTTTTAAGAGAATCATAAACTAACCACCGAATAGGAAGATTGTAAAAGCACTAGAAGATACACAATATAAATGGACATAAATTATACACTTCACAATCAATACGTTGGACTATACAAAAGTGGATTGGATGAATATCTTTGATTTCAATGAAGTCGAGAGGTGAGTAGGTATGTACCGATATCAATCAAAGCAAATCAAAATTCCCTTTGAACCCCACTCAGCGGCATAGGGAGGAAACAAGAGCTCTCCATTGCGCTCGAATTTGCGCAATGCTTATTAACTCCTACCACACTAACTCCCTCAGCTCTGTCTCGAAGGAGTGGAACACAGTATAAGAGGATTTTCCACGTCTTCGGGACCCTGATGGGAGGAAGAATGGCGCACTTCACAGCCAACTGTCATTCGGCATCCTTAATACATATCCCAGCTATGTCCATTTCCTGTACCGATATGAATATTTTTTTTAATCAACTTTATCACTTCAACGTGTCAATAGTTTGATTTCACTGATATAATTTTAGGTGAGGAAACGACGAATAAGGTTAGCTCAAAGAATTTTAATGCATAGTAGAGTTTAAAGATTCTTTACGGACAGTTCTTTACTGATGAATTGGATGGCAGAGATCCTTCGGGATAAGTCCGCCCTTTCTACTGTTCAAATGTTTTTTATTGCCACATTGTACTTATGAGTAATAAAGCTTTATTTATTTAACAGAACTATTTGCTACGATTTCGTCAATCATTATTGCTTCAGTAATATTGCGTCGAAAAGTAGGTACCTCCGCCATTAGAAACGAAGCTAAGAAGTTGAATCAAGTCAAATTACGGTAAGAAGAGTACCTATAATATTAATTATCAAAATGCAACTAGAATCGCAAGAGATATAAAGAATGGTTTGCAATATTTACTCAATTTGTTTCTAAATTAAGTAAATATGTGTGTATTCTAAAACTTCCATTAAATGAGTTACGGAGACTTTACATTACCACCTAATGGCGAACGAACAGACTAGTGGTCGCCCAGTGGTCGAAATTCGACCATAATGAATTTTAATTATAATTCAAATTCACATATTTTACCTATTTATAAATTAAACAAACTTTGCAGTGTTAGTATAATATATAGATAAGTGTTACAAATAATGTGTTTGTAAAATCAAATATTTTATTGATAAATAAAAAAAAACCCTTGCATATAGGTACCTACAATAAACAAACTTATACATAATATATTTAATATACATTTTACCCCCAAAATTGAGCAGAGCTCGTGCTGTGAGGGATAAATTAAGTATAGGGTTCATTATTATATTCAATAAATTCGACTAACTTTCCTACTTGATTCAATTTCAACAAAAACATCAAAACTGATACATTTTATGAATTTGACTTTTTTGTTATATTTTTTGAAAGACAGATATAAAGACAGTGATTATACAAAAAAAAATATTGCACTGTTTTAATGGTTAACAAAACAGCAGTAAAAAATAATTTCATGGTTTATATTTTTACGTACCTAATATTTTCACATCGAAGATTGCCTCTTATATTTCGGGATTCTCTTTTAACTTAGTCTTGGACTCTAGAAACTAACGTTTCTGTTTTGACATTTTAACACTTGGTTTACTCCGAAGAAGCGATTTATACGATTGAAAAAAAAAATGTTTTTACGGATGCCCAATCAATGTGTGAAAAGTGCTTGAAAGATTACTTCAATCATATTATGAGAATATTCATTGGTCTTCCTGGAAATAACTTAGACATACGAAAAACCAATATTTTTGGGAAATATAATTGTGGTATTTTCATACAGATCCCGAAATATAAAAGACAATCTTTGTAATTCAAATTCAAATAAAAAAATCTTGGCCCATATTCCCGATACTACCATTTCCATGGCCTTTCCTGTCCCCAGTGATTTGTCAAAAATATTATGTCTCTGCCTGTCCCCATCAGTAAAGAACTGTCCGTAAAGAATCTTTAAACTCTATTATGCGTGAAAATTCATCAAGCTAACCTTCTCCGTCGTTTCCTCGCCTAAAATTATATCATGAAATCAAACTATTGACACGTTGAGGTGATAAAGTTTATAAAAAAAAATCATATCGGTACAGGAGATAGACATAGCTGGAATATGAAAGACAGTTGGCTGTGAAGTGCGTCGTTCTTCCTCCCATCAGAGTCCCGAAGACGTGGATAATCCTCTTATACCGTGTTCCACTCCTTCGAGCCAGAGCTGAGGGAGTTTATGTGCAAGGAGGTCATGAAAATTGCGCAAGGTCGAGCGCAATGGAGAGCTTTTGTTGCCTCCCTATGCCGCTGAGTGGGGTTCAAAAGGAGTTTTGATTTGCTTTGATTGAGAGCTTAGAGTATTTTATTTTTATTATTTTTTATTGATATCGGTACACTGTGTTCCGCTCCTTCGAAGCAGAGCTGAGGTACATGGACATGGTGTGGGAGGAGGTCATAAACATTGCGCAAGATCGAGCGCAATGGAGATCTCGAGCTCTTGTTGCCTCCGTATGCCCCTGAGTGGGGTGTAAAAGGGAGTGTGTGTGTATCGGTACATACTCACATCTCAACTTATTTAACCTCTTGATGTTGAAATTAAAGGAACCTATTCATCCGATTCTCTTTTGTGTAGTTCAACGTATTGATTGTAAAGTGTATAATTTATGTCCATTTATATTGTGTATCTTCTAGTGCTTTTGCAATTTTCCCATTCGGTGGTGAGTTTATGATTTTCTAAAAAGATCAGGTTCTTCAAATCTCATTAAAACTTCCCTAAAATATCCTATGACACCCACACAATGTGTTGGATACCATTTGAAAAATAAAAGCAAATTCAAAAAAAAATACTGATTGGTACAGGAAACACTCCAAAGAAAATTTATACAATCATAAATTTTAGTTTTTGACAACCGAAGAAGCGATTATAAAGCATGTTCTGAGGTTCCCCAATCGTAGAGATAAGAGCTCTTCGAAAAATAATGTGGGATATCGATATAAATAAGAATGTTAGGAAGGAATATGGTATCAAAGTTAAAAATAAAAAAAGTATGTCTGTCAATAAAATAATTTTGCTTCTGTTTCATTTATTTATTGTACAACAATTTTACAAAACATTATTTTCATCACTTATGGTTTTGTTTTTCATTTACCTTGAAATTTGTTTGAAGTCAACACATGAAGCATTTCTTCTTGCGCATTGAAAAAAAGATTCTTATTGCCAACTTTCTGCCCTTGTTGATGTGATTGTGATGCTTGAAGATCGGCCACACTATCTCTTTCAATGCACTTTCGTATTTATCTACAATCTTCAAAATTTCCGATGACACATGACACACGTTTCACAATTAATATTAGGTGTGTCAGACTTATCTCGCCTCTATGTATTCACTTTGCGCAATAAAATATTTGTAAAATCTTAAAATATCAGCTTACGTCCTTAAAACTCTATTGCAGGTAGCAGGTATTTAAAAAAATGCACAATAATATCCATTCAGTGGAAGATATATCAGATGAAAAACATATTAGGTACATAAATAACGTTTGAATAAAATTATGTCAACAATCAGGGTAAATTCGTTGCTAACACGTTACCAAGTAAATAAAGTTCCTATCATACACCAATTTGAGTGATTTCACAATTGGAATAAAAAATATATTTTAAAAAGTACTAAAAAGGTTACCTACTTAGAGTTTTCTTTAATTTTATAATTTTCCACGCAACTTTCTTTATTTTTTCATTCATAAGAACCTTCTTCTGATAAAAGCCAACACGACAAAAAAAGAATTGACGCAATCGGTCCAGCCGTTTAGGCGTGATGCGACAAAAAATATTAATCTTTTCTCTATTTAGCCACAGAATGTCAAATACATCGATGTGTGTGTGAGTAGTAGTGTACAAACATTACATTAGTGTGCGTAATGTTTTTATTATTGATTTAATCCATTTTTATGTATGATTTTAATAAAAATATTAGCATTCGCTATCCTTCCTCTATATAAACTGTAAGTGTGCGAAATTTCATACTCCTCCGTCCGCTCAATTTTCGTAAAAAGGGACATAAAGTTTTTGCCTCACGTATTAATATATTAATATATATCTATACTATATATGTACACTACTACTCACACACACATCGATGTATTTGACATTCTGTGGCTAAATAGAGAAAAGATTAATATTTTTTGTCGCATCACGCCTAAACGGCTGGACCGATTGCGTCAATTCTTTTTTTGTCGTGTTGGCTTTTATCAGAAGAAGGTTCTTATGAATGAAAAAATAAAGAAAGTTGCGTGGAAAATTATAAAATTAAAGAAAACTCTAAGTAGGTAACCTTTTTAGTACTTTTTAAAATATAATTTTTATTCCAATTGTGAAATCACTCAAATAGGCGCATGATAGGAACTTTATTTACTTGGTAACGTGTTAGCAACGAATTTACCCTGATTGTTGACATAATTTCATTCAAACGTTATTTATGTACCTAATATGTTTTTCATCTGATATACCTTCCACTGAATGGATATTATTGTGCATTTTTTTAAATACCTGCTACCTGCAATAGAGTTTTAAGGACGTAAGCTGATATTTTAAGATTTTACAAATATTTTATTGCGCAAAGTGAATACATAGAGGCGAGCTAAGTCTGATACACCTAATATTAATTGTGAAACGTGTGTCATGTGTCATCGGAAATTTTGAAGATTGTAGATAAATACGAAAGTGCATTGAAAGAGATAGTGTGGCCGATCTTCAAGCATCACAATCACATCAACAAGGGCAAAAAGTTGGCAATAAGAATCTTTTTTTCAATGCGCAAGAAGAAATGCTTCATGTGTTGACTTCAAACAAATTTCAAGGTAAATGAAAAACAAAACCATAAGTGATGGAAATAATGTTTTGTAAAATTGTTGTACAATAAATAAATGAAACAGAAGTAAAATTATTTTATTGACAGACATACTTTTTTTATTTTTAACTTTGATACCATATTCCTTCCTAATATTCTTATTTATATCGATATCCCACATTATTTTTCGAAGAGCTCTTATCTCTACGATTGGGGAACCTCAGAACATGCTTTATAATCGCTTCTTCGGTTGTCAAAAACTAAAATTTATGATTGTATAAATTTTCTTTGGAGTGTTTCCTGTACCAATCAGTTTTTTTTTTTTTTTGAATTTGCTTTTATTTTTCAAATGGTATCCAACACATTGTGTGGGTGTCATAGGATATTTTAGGGAAGTTTTAATGAGATTTGAAGAACCTGATCTTTTTAGAAAATCATAAACTCACCACCGAATGGGAAAATTGCAAAAGCACTAGAAGATACACAATATAAATGGACATAAATTATATACTTTACAATCAATACGTTGAACTACACAAAAGAGAATCGGATGAATAGGTTCCTTTAATTTCAACATCAAGAGGTTAAATAAGTTGAGATGTGAGTATTTACCGATACACACACACTCCCTTTTACACCCCACTCAGGGGCATAGGGAGGCAACAAGAGCTCGAGATCTCCATTGCGCTCGATCTTGCGCAATGTTTATGACCTCCTCCCACACCATGTCCATGTCCCTCAGCTCTGCTTCGAAGGAGCGGAACACAGTGTACCGATATCAATAAAAAATAATAAAAATAAAATACTCTAAGCTCTCAATCAAAGCAAATCAAAACTCCTTTTGAACCCCACTCAGCGGCATAGGGAGGCAACAAAAGCTCTCCATTGCGCTCGACCTTGCGCAATTTTCATGACCTCCTTGCACATTAACTCCCTCAGCTCTGGCTCGAAGGAGTGGAACACGGTATAAGAGGATTATCCACGTCTTCGGGACTCTGATGGGAGGAAGAACGACGCACTTCACAGCCAACTGTCTTTCATATTCCAGCTATGTCTATCTCCTGTACCGATATGATTTTTTTAATAAACTTTATCACCTCAACGTATCAATAGTTTGATTTCATGATATAATTTTAGGCGAGGAAACGACGGAGAAGGTTAGCTTGATGAATTTTCACGCATAATAGAGTTTAAAGATTCTTTACGGACAGTTCTTTACTGATGGGGACAGGCAGAGACATAATATTTTTGACAAATCACTGGGGACAGGAATAAAGGCCATGGAAATGGTAGTATCGGGAATATGGGCCAAGATTTTTTTTATTTGAATTTGAATTAGAAAGATTGTCTTTTATATTTCGGGATCTGTATGAAAATACCACAATTATATTTCCCAAAAATATTGGTTTTTCGTATGTCTAAGTTATTTCCAGGAAGACCAATGAATATTCTCATAATATGATTGAACTAATCTTTCAAGCACTTTTCATACATTGATTGGGCATCCGTAAAAACATTTTTTTTTTCAATCGTATAAATCGCTTCTTCGGAGTAAACCAAGTGTTAAAATGTCAAAACAGAAACGTTAGTTTCTAGAGTCCAAGACTAAGTTAAAAGAGAATCCCGAAATATAAGAGGCAATCTTCGATGTGAAAATATTAGGTACGTAAAAATATAAACCATGAAATTATTTTTTACTGCTGTTTTGTTAACCATTAAAACAGTGCAATGTTTTTTTTTTGTATAATCACTGTCTTTATATCTGTCTTTCAAAAAATATAACAAAAAAGTCAAATTCATAAAATGTATCAGTTTTGATGTTTTTGTTGAAATTGAATCAAGTAGGAAAGTTAGTCGGTTTTTTTTTATTTATCAATAAAATATTTGATTTTACAAACACATTATTTGTAACACTTATCTATATATTATACTAACACTGCAAAGTTTGTTTAATTTATAAATAGGTAAAATATGTGAATTTGAATTATAATTAAAATTCATTATGGTCGAATTTCGACCACTGGGCGACCACTAGTAATATATTAAATACAGCTGTTAGGGTATTATTGTTCTGTGGACCTACCGCGCTAACAATAGTGATTTTGATAATATTATTGTCTTTTTATAAACATTTTAAAATTCGAGTTTTTTACGTTTTTCATTTTGTTTTACTCATTCGTCAAATTCATCGTACAAAATTATTGTCACTTCATATTTCGGGAGTGGAGAAGAAGAGTCAGCATGCTTGGTGCAGACCAATCCTAGGATTGTGACTCAAAGAGAGAGTTACATTTGACATTTCTTTTCTGCGTTGTTTGTTTAATATTGTTATAATGAAAACTTCATATTTGCAATTACAAATTATGGTTTCATACATGGAGAGGTTAGTATGTTAAACTAATTGTAAAATGTTAACTTACGTGTCAAATACGAATAAATATTTATTGTTATATATTTTTTCTAAGGCACGGAGATTTAAATAAGCCCAGAAGAGAGCCCGGTGGGCGAAATATTGTGGCTTACCACTGGCAGCAATTAACTATTCAGCTCAATAGATCTGGGGTGTCTAGAGATCATATAAAATGGAGAAAGGTAAGCTTTTAAAATATGATCTTTTCTAATAATATAGATATATATGCAAGGAGGCCTAACCACACAATGATGCTATTCGTAAAATAACCTTTTAAGTGATAGGTACAAATCATATGGTGTTTCTGTCAAGTTTTAATGATTTTCTTTAAGGTGTGGACAGACTTTAAGTCAAAAACTAAGAAGAAGGCTAGCAAAATAGCTGCATCTTTCAATGCAACAGGTGGTGGGCTCGGTACGAGCTTAATGCTGAATGATTTGGAACAGCGAGTCCTGCTCTTGATGAGGAATGAAACGGCTGTCGGCTTGGACACTCAACCAGAAGTGCTACAGGTATATATTTCAATATTGAAATGAGTTATTAATTATTATTTTAGATCAGGACCCCTGTTAAAAAAAGTGACTATTAGGCGATATATTCTGTATGAAAAACGTCTATATGCGATTGTCGCATTCGATACGTATAGACGTTTTTCATACAGAATGTATCGCCTAATAGTCACTTTTTTCAAGTGACTACCCTGCACTTGCTACAGAATAGGGGTACAGTATGCCAATTCTCCAGCAAGTGTAGGGTAGCCACGGACGTTTATCATTTTTTAAGTTTTTGAGGGTCGAAAAGCCAAACATGCGATTCCCATAAAAAAAAAACTCACCTCACGATGAGCGGAGTGAAGCAGTGTGGCATGCTGTAGCTGTAGTATAAAATTCTAATCGCCATATTATAAGTATAGCCGCCGACCTCGGTAGCCTAGTGGCAAAGGCTCCGACTTCTGATCAAGAGGTCCCGGGTTCGATTCCCGGTCGGGTCAGAAATTTTCAAAGTGTTTTTTCACTTGAAATTTCTACTCGGGGTTGGAATCCTGTCTCAGATTGGACGGGACCGGTTGACTGGTAGAGAATGTTTCAAGCATTAAGTTCCGCCGGCTATACTGACACCTATATGTATAGAAGAGTGTTATTTATTTATTTATTTATAAAAATGTTAATAAGTAGTTAATTTATAAAGAAAAATAATTATTGCGAAAGAACATAAACATTTATTTCAACAAATAATATAAATAACTAATTTGGTCTTTGGAACCGAAAATAAATAAATTCATGTTTTTAATTCGTTTATGGCTTCTAGTTACATTTGCAGTGTGACAACATTGTGTGTTAACTATTTGAATGTCCTTGGTATATATCCATTGTTCATCCTTGTTTTTAAGCCATTTCTGCCCATGGTACCCCACCATCTCCTACAAATACATAAGGTACATTTTTATCTGAATCTGGAAGGGCAGATGGTGTTGGCAAGTTAAGATTATTTGTGCAAATTTTTTGCCACAGTAAAGATTTCCTAATCACTCCGCCGTCGCTGATTCTTCCCTGGCTTCCAATGTCAGCGAAAATAAAGCGATAATTAATGTCAACTAATGCCAAGAGAACAATACTGAATGTATGTTTGTAATTATAATATTCAGATGCAGATTCAACAGGGCATTGTAAAACTATGTGTTTGCCGTCAATTGCTCCAACACAGTGAGGAAATTTTGTTTTAAATCCTTTTTCTATCTCTAGCCACTCCTGGGCACTAGACGGTATCTGAAACAAATAAAATATATTATTCTATTTGCATTTCAGGAGAACAATTCACAAGCTGTTGAAATTGAAGAAGAATCAAGGATGACTGTAGAATCTCAAATGCCGCAATCTCCAATTGCTTCAACTAGTCAAGTGCCATTTGCATTTGAAGACGAGTGCGACATGTATTGCAATTTACTGGCATTAAAAATGCGACGGCTACCTGGAAATGAACGTGCATCATTAATGTACGAGATAGACGGCCTGTTTATAAACTAACACTTGACGATACATTTGACGTATATCTCCTACCAATACAAATCGATGTTTTCTGAAATTTAATAACAATGTGAATATATCATTTTGTATCACTGGACCGGTTAGCAAGTTATCATTGAGGGAACGACCATTTAATTTTGTTATCTTTAAAGACTGCATGGTGAGGCAAATAGCAAGCATTTTCACTTGGTGAGCATTCTGTCATGTGGTGAAGATCTTCATACTCTTGCATAAAGTTAGAGTATTGAATATATAAATCCTTATTTGATCTGAACTTCTTCTCTACAGAGAATAATCTGCGTTTAGCTATTTCTATTGAGTTTCCTATGTTAGGAGGTTGTACCTTGAAGGGTAGACTAACAACAAATCTTCCACCTTTGTTTTGAGATATGGTTTTTGAAACATGCCTCTCACATATTTTCTCCTCATGAGAATATAATATATCCTTCTGAGAAACATCCTCTAACTTCCAAAATATTTCTATATTGTCATTCAATTGATTTATTTAAACATTAGCATATACTTTCCTTGATTGTTGAGAGTGTGAAGAGTGCTGCGGCATACTTCCTGCGAGTATCCAGCCCAGCTTGGTCTCTTGAAGAACAGGTTGAGAGTCACCTTGTGCGATTCTTCCATGACCCAGAATCTTCCAAACGACATATTCTTACCACATTGGGTTTTGTCAATTTAAGAAAAGAATCTGCAATCGAGAACCAAATTGGTTTAGGTATATACGGATTATCCGGAGGGCTGTTTTGTATTTTGGCGACTTCGCTCCAATAAACAGTTCTCAAGCTTCGTATCTTATTCCTTGCCACCTGTATATTAAACCCCTCGATGTTCATTTTCTTTACAACCTCCAACAGAGCCTCCTCTCTGACCATCTTATTTCTATAATCCCGGTCATCCACATTCCATACGATTTCTTTTGGTATCGGAATAAGTTTAGTTATATGGAAAAGATTTGATTCGCATTTCTTATGTCCTGTGTTTATTCTGTATATTGAGTTAGACAATTTTTCTACCAATTTATACGGTCCAATTTTTAATTCGTCTAATTTTTTTCTATTTAACCGGTTTCCGTTTTCAACATACACTGAATCTCCTATTTTAAATTTATACGCATGTGATTTTATTGTATTTTCTAATGCAATTTTTCTATCCTGTAATAAATTATTTTTTGTTATTTCTTTTTTTAATTCATCTGGTAGAACATGAATATTTTTTCCTTCTAATAAGTGACCAGTAGTCAAAAGGCAGAAGGGGTCATCTGCAATTTTTGACGTTTTCACATTTTCTTCTACAAGTTGATAGAAATGATCATATCTACAAGCTGGCAAAAGGATATAACCGTCCTGTGAATAGAAACAAAACTGCAGAAGGGGTCATCTCTGTATGCTCGAAAAATTGACTTTGGCAAAACAGACCATTTTTGCAAATGTCTCCTTTTGCCAGCTTATTTAACCCATATCAGCCCAACCTACTAAACATAGTAGGTCACTTTTAAAACTCGTGTGAGTACAAATTGTGAAAAATTTTCGGATTGATTTTGTATTTAAATAAACAGTAGAACTTTTACCACCATTTTTAGCAGCAATTGGAAAGAGTTAACTTCAAAATAATGTTAGTTATTCCTCAATTTGTCGATTACTGTCGCTAAGTCAGGAATTCGTCTGTTACCAAGTAGGTATTTTTGAGAATTTTAAATAAGTTTTTACTTTTTATTTTCATCTCATTTTAAAGAATATAAATGTATCTTCTGTTTAAAAGTTATTTGAAATACACAAATCATTTATTTATTTTTCTGCACACAGTTATTTATCAACATACTATATTTAGTAGGTTGGGCAGATGTGAGTACAAAAAGGAACATATTGTTTGGATAAGTATTTATTTATTTTTAGGCACATATGGATTTTTTTTAACAAGAATTACAATATTATCATTTCTCTACGGTACGGAATGTGTGACTTGATACATAAACCAATATTACTTTTTAAGCAGACTTGAGAGGGCCTGGATTTGCTCTCTTTGAATGCACACTTCCACATACATTTTTAAGTGTTGAGAAATTAAATTTCCAACATCTTCACATCAAATGTCTAGAACAACTGTATAACATCAAGCATCAAGCTATTTTTCATTCTAAATTAAATTTTCCTGGAGAATATACCACGTCAAAATTGAACTGAGATAGATAATATGTCAGGTCTCCCAATTCTTCGTCACTTCTTGCTTTGATATTCATTTTCTCAAGAGGCTTATGATCTGAAAAAAACTGTGATTTTTTTTTCCTATCAGCCAGTTTTGCCAATATTTTACTGCCTCTTTTATTGCTAAACATTCCAGGTATATTGCCTTTCTCTTTTTCTGTGTTTCATTTAATTTCCTCAAAAAATATGCACAAGGTTTTTCTTCTCCATTGTATTGTGGTTGTTTCAATACAGCGCCCATGACTTGTGTAGGTAGGTACTTGCGTCTGTATAAATATTTATTGATAAATCTGGATCAAAAATTCCAAAAATTGGTTTTGAGCAAAGTAATTCTTTAATCGTCTCGAAGGATTCATGACATTTAAGTATCTGACCAAATAAATTTTTGTTCTTTTCTTAGTAAATTATGTAAAGGATCCAGTATAATTGATATATTTGGCACATATTTTCCATAAAAGTTTATCTTACCGAGGAATTGTCGAACATTTTTGTGTGTTTCGGAACAGGAAAATCCTTTATAGCCTTTAAAATTTATTATAAATTTATCACCCCACTAGGCAAGAGCCCGTCTTATTATTATTAGCTCGTGCTGAGGTGCCCCGATAAACAGCAACCGATAACCATCGATGGTCACCAGGTCTCCCGGGTGGATAAATTTAAGTACCTGGGAGCAATCATTACCACCGCTGGTGACCTCGGGGCTGAGCTCCCGATTCGTATCGGTATCGATTTTGGATTGGCTGAGGTGATAGGTAGGTACCTACTTTATATTTATTTTCTGCGCTTTTTTTTTTTTAAATTAGGTGTAGGTATTAGTATGTTATATTAGTTTGTTATATTGTATGTTTAATCATGATTTCCTCATCAAAGAAGATTAGAGATTACTTATTGAAGCACATTAAGATTTTCTCCACTAGGTGGGTATACCTACCTATATAAAATGGACATAGACATGGTGTGTTTTACACACATCAGTTAAAACCGTCTCATTGGCCACCACCCCGTGCTCCAATTTATCTAGCTAGCCCAGTCTCGTCTCGATACCTACTCTCCATTCTCCCACACATTGATTCCACTGCCTTTGCATTGGACTCTAAGCTGAGCCTGAAGTTTTAAAATTCTATCATCATCTTTTTGAATTCACCTCGCAGAGCATTGATTCTCTCAACAATATCAGCTCTATTAGATGTCTCAGAACCTGATTCAGTTGATTGGGTTGATCTAGTGTTGATTTTCGACATTATTAAATAAAATTGAAATTTTCGAGATTATTAGTGGATACTCCTGAAACTATGTAACATATATGACAGATAGTTGACGCGAACTGCCACCTCACGGAGGTCTCTGATTGGTCAAGATGTGTCACTGAAGTCGGAACTACAACCGCGACAGTTGATATGCGCGCTCTCTATTGATTACAGGATGGCGCTGCAGTCGGTTGGTAGCTTGATTGATATTGGATTTTGATCTTTTATGAATCCAAGACTCTGAGTAGATAATGATCTGTCAAAGAATTAGGTGACGGGTATGGTTATTGGCCACGATACAGACTCCTGTTATCTCTATCGCTCATATCGCGGGCATCAAGCCAGAAGGGCGAACATGCAAAAATGCGATTTTTCGTTTTTAATGCCATTCGATGCCTGAACATCATCTCCACCTCTCCTAAAAAAATAAGAGCACTCGATTTAGTATGTTTTAAGATTTTGAAAAAAATAATTATGGGCATATGCTATGGTATTGTCGATCATGTTGAGCCAGAAGGGCGTATGAACATACGCCGTGGACTTGACAGAATATGTTTGTGTAATATTGTCGAGCCAGAAGGGCGTATGAACATACGCCGCAGACTTAACAGAATATGTTTGTGTAATAATGTCGTGCCATAAAGGCGAACGTACATACGCCCTGTAATTTTAATGCGTGCATGTAATATTTTTCCTAAACACCGGGCGAACACCATCTCAGTACCTATACGTATCAACCTACTAACGAACGGACGTTTGTATTTTTGTTGGTTACACTGGTTACATCCTAGCTAAATAACTAACTCTCCCTTTTACACTCACTCAGGGGCATTTATGGAGGCAACAAGAGCTCTCCATTTCGATCAGTCTTGCGTAATGATATGACCTCCTCCTACACCATGTCCAAATCCCTCAGCTCTGCTTCGAAGGAGCGGAACACAGTCTGAGAGAGTCTTCCTTGTCTTCGGGACCCTGATGGGAGGAAGAACAATGCTCTCCTAGGCCAACTGTCATTCATCATCCTGAGACATGACCCAGCCAGTTGGCGGGGTCATGTGGTCAGGATGAGAGGGACTTCCCTCTCCTCTCCACAATGGTAGAGATGATGGGCCCGCGATGGGTGTGCCAGCGTATAGCGTCGTTCGTGATGCGATGGCATCATTTTATACCCAAAATTCTCCAAAGGCACTTCAATTGGATGCGGAGATTTTTTGAGTCAGGGCTTTGGTCAAGTGCCAGGACCCCTCACCCATCCAGAATGAGAACACACACGCATTTCGTCTCGGCACTAAACGCCGACATTTTCCATATCTTGGTCATGTTGTTAATGGCGCCACTTGTCATACCGATACGTAGCAGGAGCTTAGCCCCTAGGTCACCAGAGGTGGTATTTTTTGCTCCTAGTTCTTTAAATTTATCTACCCGGGAGACCTGGTGACCATCGATGGTTATCGGTAGCTGTTTATCAGGGTAGGCATTTTCGCCATGAGCTCCATCTTTCTGGCATTGACTCGAAGGTCAAAGCGTGCTGTTTCGTCGCAGAGTCTTGAAACACTGCGCTGTAATTTCTTAACTAGTGTTCTGAAGAAATAATAAATTGCTGCACAAGACTGTGAAATAGATGTCCTCTGGATCATACAATTTTGGAACTGGACCATAGCTTAATCATGAAGTGCGACATACATTGTACAGACAATTGAACGTGAATCCGAATATGCCAAAATTTATGTACCAAAGGACTGACATAATGTAATCAGTTTGGCACGTAAAGATATGCCTTGATTAAAGATAAGCTCTAAATTATGAACCATAAAGCTTTCTATTACTAAGATATTCTGGAATATTAAAATGCCCAAATGCTTGTAATTCACATGTAAATATAATAATGGAACAATGTGAGGTAGCCACTTTTTAAGAAAAATGAACCAAACTCACTTTCTTCAAAAACAAATTATTGGTAGGAATTTAAGCAGGCGGTAATATCGAGCATAACAACTCGATCTGGATCTTGCATGAACGTCGATCAGGCTTATTTTAGAAAAATAGGTGCCTATTAAAGCTAGTATAAAGATTTCAGGAATTTGTGTCAACTGGGGACTATTCAAGGAGTCATCAGAACTATAACGAAAGCCTATCGGTTGATCTGAATGACAATGGTAATTTAAATAGTGAAGAGTTTTATTGTCTCCAGAAGAAAATACGAAGTTCTTTGTTTTTTATGTAAATAAATATAAAGGTTTTTAAATCTGTTTTGTTTAATTATGATTTTTTTTTACTATTTAAGTAAAACTTTAAAAAAATTGATGTCATATCCATTTCTGTTTTTTTACCTATTACAAATATTATGTACCTACCTACTAAAATTTCTTTTAAATAAAGTTTTGAGTACTATGCGTACCAATAGTATTTTGTGCTTTTTTAATTGATTCCCTATTGAAATTCCCTTAATGGCCTTAGAGAAAAACACTGTAGGTAAATGAGAGTGCTTGTTTTATGTCTCTACTATAAAATAATTATTTTATTTAAAATTGACACTTGCAAGTGTGATCGTGTTGGCTTTATTCTGTTTTATTTCAGGAATACTCATTGATAGAACTTGAAATTAGGAACATTAAAATGTTATTAGTCTTTTCATTTTAGGTTATGGAATAATTGTTAATCATAATATATTTTAATTTATTATCAAAATCTATTTTGTAAAAAAAATCATTTTAAAATTACAACTATTTTGAATTGGAGAGTGATTATTACGAAGATTATAAGAAAAAGTATATTATACGACCTCCTGTTAAAATGGCACGGTAACACTGAAATCTGTCAAGCCAGAAGGGCGAACAGACATTGAAAATCGTATAAGCTTTAGAAAAATTGGCTCAATTTCTGAATCAAGGGGCTTAAATATTAGTAACTAGCTTTTTTTACCCGTCCACCAAAAATTTGTAGAATAATGGGAGTTATAGAACCTGATCTATGGATGTTTACATACAGAGCTTTATAAAAGTATGGTGTACCTACATAATGTTAAATGTTCACTAAATTGTGTATTATTTTTCATTGAATAAATTATTATTATTTATTTATTATTTAATTAGTTGTACTTATTGTTTTGTAACACCTCATCAGCAAGAAGAAAGCGCTGCAAGACATAATCATAACCTGGCGACTTATTCTCTATGCTTACCCCATAGTTAATAAGACAGTGCTCGATTTATATGTGGTGAGCTATGGGCTCTCACCACAATGTTGATTCTATTATTCTGCAATTAAGTACCAAAAAAGCTTTTTATGTTCCTTATATTTAACAAATTGTCCAGGTGGATTAACACTTATTTGAAAATAATAAAATAAAAATATCTACCTGTATTATTAAAAGTTTTGACTTTTTAATACAGATTTTTATAATTTTTTTTTAAGAAAATGAATTTTGGTTTACTTAAAGTGAACACAAATACACATTTGACATCTTTCACACTAACCAAAGGGTTGTGCTAGACAAATTGCATTTGGCGATCGGCTTCCAACGAATTCTTCGACAATGTAGAGTAGGAAGAAAATTATCTGTTCCCTTTATATATAAGTGTCTTTGTTTGGTTTAAATAATTGTTTATGTGTTCCAGTGGACAGTTCATTTTTTCGCACTATACATTGACGAAATCTTCGTTTGTAGTCGAATGCCAATTTCAATTTGTCTACGGGGGCAGGACTTGAACCCACGGCCTTCACGTGCGTTGTGCAAACGAAAGCCATCGACTGATACCGCCGGGCTTCCAACAACTTCTTTGTGCATAAACTTTATAAAAAAATTGTTAAAGTAAAGCTTCTCACTATGGAATATATCTACAAATATAAGTAAACTTAGAAGTCGGCACCTAATCTTCAAAACTTAACGCAACAGTTGAAGAATTTAAGGCCCACACCAAGTTTCAAACCTGCGTTTAGCTTTTTCATCAACAGATCTATTTGCGTTTAAGTGCAGTAACTACACATTGAGGTGTGACTACTTTTACATTAAAAAAGTTCTCGGTAGGTGGTTCTTCTTATAAATCTGATATCCTTTACCCATCACAGCAAGCTTAACTGTGATGTAGGTAATCATGTTGAAAAGTGTATGATTCGAACCTACGTGTAGCTATCTCACAAACTGATATGCTCCTTTTGACGTCATAAGTCATTATTAGGTAAGTTATAGGAGGTAACTACAATGCTTTTATAATTGGCAAACTTCAAAAGTTAGAAATATGTACCATTTTATGAGAGTATTTGCTTCTATGTTTATGGGACACATTATTATAAGAAATGTAAATGAAATGACTTGCTGGTACGACCACCACTAATAATATAGTAAGTTGTTTTAAAATATCACATTATTTGATATTTTAACACAGAAACATCATTTGAAAATAATTACTTACCAAAATCCATGAATTCTCATCGTTTACAGTAATATGTCGTGGAGGCATTATTTAACTAAGACTAAGAATGTAATATTTTTCAGTTTATTTCTGGTTAAAAATAAATGAAAACATTCTGTTTATTTAATTTCAATGAATATAACACACAACTACCATTTTGTAAAATGATAATTATACTAATCATACTAAATGTATGAAACCGAGGTTGCTTCTAGCGTATCATAGCTCAACAAAACACTTTTTTTATACAAATGAATCTGAACTAACCCAAAGTTAACACATAATATACACTTTTGACATCTTTCACACAAAACAATGCTTGTATTGTAAAAGTTGAAATGGTCGCAACAGAATTCAAAGCCACAATTGAGTACACAGTACGTAGCCGTCAACTGATACCAGTGGGCTACCAACCTCCTGTTTCTGGTACTGTTACCGATGGTTATTAATTTATCAAAATAATGTCGTCTAGTATTGTAACAGCGTATCCATATGGCACAATTTTTAAGAGCATTGGCTGCTAGTTCATTTTTACCGATTGTGATTGTGTTTTTTACATTCCACCTACGAAAACATTGAATACTTTCCAGTATACATAATTTGACTCTATCCTCATTCAATAGAAATTTTGGGGGAACTATTTAACATTAATCTGTAAAAAAACATTATGTAATTTAAATATAGACAAAAATAAGAAAAGAGGTACAATTATCAAATAATAATACGGGACTTACCGATTTTGCATATTCCAACAATAAAATGCATACTTGTACATTTTAGAAATTCACTTCTGTTATTTTATCACTCTCTCGAGAGTGGATTGTCACAGTGGAAGTAAGAAGATTGTTGAAAATATCTCGTAATATCTATCCTGTAAAAAATATAGTTACACAAAATAAATTAATATAATACGCTAGCTGCATTGTAATTATGCGATTATTTTGAAACAATATTTACTCAATTAACTTTGCTTACCTATTTTATTATTCCCAAAAAAAATGATTTTTGAATGACAATTGTAAATAAGTATAAAATATGATACTTTGAATTTGCTGTCCCTAGTGTAACCAAACTATGACAGAATTTGAAGTTTATTTTGTATTTTATGTTCTAGTCATGGAGTTGCAGCTTTCTTCAAGTCTATCTGAAACAATAATACCTGGTGCATTATGCAGTCTAAATGGATTTTAAGAAGATCTTAAAAAGGTATAAAAGCTACACTTTGAAACAAATATTACTAAAAATTCTAAATTAATGTTTTAAGCAGCACATACATCAAAGATTGTTTTATTCTTATATGAAGTTCTTAAGTAGTTTGATATATTTCTAAATCCTTAATATCGATTCTAATCAAATTCTCATAATGTGTATTTTTAAAACAAATCCCTGTCAAAATGCGAAATTTTCTAATGTCGCCTTATATATTTACAACCATGGCCATGTTATCACTGTATTTTGCTTTCACATATTAATAGAATTATGTTTTTTCTAGATGAGAGCGTTGCAAGGATTTTGGATATGTCAAGAAACGCTGCCGAACCGAATGCTTCCATCCACTCTGTGTTGTGTGTTGTGTTTATTAAAAATATTACCCACCTTGTTTTATGATGAACTAGCTTTTACCCGTCCCTTTATAACAAATTGGGATGAAAAATCGTCAAAAAATAATATAATATCTATAATTTCTAGCTATTTTACCCGTCCATAACAGATGAAAATTTACAGAACCAATTGAATTTATAGAACCTGATCTATGAAAGTTTAGATAATAATATAGAGCTTGATAAAAGTAAGTTGTAGAATTTGTAGACTTATTAAGAATAATCTACGTAACGTTTGTCATGAATCACGATTTTAATTGGTGAGTTACTCATAAAACCGGCTTGTATCTATGAAAAATAGAATAACTGTGAAAGACATGTGAGTCAAATTCGTAGTGTGGTGATATATTCTCTACACCTACCCCACAATTGACATTTAATAGAATGCTTGAAATACTTGTAGTGAACTATAAGCTCATAATACAATGCTGCGTCTGGCACAAATCGTCCCTCTAGGGATGGGATGCCATAAACATAATAATAACAATGCTGCCCTTATGCTTTGCAACGACAAAAGTAAAAACTGTAACGCAACGTCTTTTCTCTGGTCATAATCCTAGGAATAGTTGGCAGCAATGTTTACCACTCTTTCTCTCCAGCTGTATCTATAGATTCCTTATATTTAAAAAAAACTATTCAAGTAGGTGCATAATTGAAATAATAAAATATCCTGTATATGAAATATTGACTACAGGTACTTATTTCATTTCCATATCTGGATAAGTATATCAAACTCAAAATAATCGCCGCAAATTGTTGAAGAGTTCTGCATCTAACTTGACATCAATGGTTGGTGTGTTATAACGTCAAGTTGCAAGTAACAACATCTAGTAGATTATTACAGAGCGGATAAAAATCAACTTGATTATGCAAATAAACTCACCTTCATAGTTTAACAATACTCTCTATTTTGGTGGTTCAACTTAGCCCATAGTAGGATTCGAAACCTACTGAGATACTCACTTGACGTCAATAGACGTTGTATTATTATTATATTATTTATAGGTGAAAAATTATGTGGCAATTAAGCAAAACTATTTAGTGTCATTTTGAGAAAGGCATTGGAATCAAAACAAAACTACACCACTACAATATAATTTAAAAAAATATATGAAGTTACCTATAAGGAAATTTTCAATGGATCAATGCAGGTACCTATATCAATATCAAATCTAGGTATTTCTTCTTATCCTTATTGATAAATGCCATTATCTATTAAAATTTTTAAAAAATTGAACCAAAATGTACATAGGAAACAAATTCAAATGTAAGTTATTGCCTTCTGAAAAATGTCAAGTTGTTCAACGTAGAACCATTTAAATAGTACTATTATTTATGGGTATGAATAAATGAATGAAAGTATTTTTGTTTTTTTTTTCCAATCATTATTTAATTCATAAAACATAAAATCAACAATTGAAACATAATATGTATAATCTCAAAGTTTTTTGTTAGATCTAGCAGAGTAAAAAAATATTCTCTTAAACAAATGGAAACCAGAAAAGATATTCCGACCCACCGTTATAAAAAAAACTATTAGTTATTCACTTCTTAACCCAAAAGTATTATATCATTTTTATTCCATAACCGAAATAAAAAATTTAAAGTTTAATTAAATCTGATGCTAGAACACAGAAATCCATACAATAACCTAGAATCCCGACTCGCGTTCAAAAGTGAAGCCTAAATATTGCAACTTTTGACAGTTTGGTTCCCAAAAGAATGTGGTACAGCGTATATTTATTCAGTAGTTTTCTCGTGTTTTTTACAATAAAACATATTTTTACGTTGAAATAAGTGAAATTAGATCATTTTTAAGTTTCTTTATAAATGTACTGTCAAAATTGCCGGCCAAATCGGCTTCACTTTTTTACTACGAAGAATATATGAAAATCTATGTGCTAGAAACACACTATTGTGTCAGCTTGTGCGAGCCAGAAGCATTATCGTTTTTATATTTATTTATTTATTTTCTGTCAAAATTAAGCATTGCTCACCATTACAGAGTAATCCTTTGCGGTAATAGTGGTTAATAATATGGTTTAAGATAAATTTAGGCTCTTTATGAAGCTGATATGCTCAAAGACACTATGCCTTCCTGGGTCCCAAAATATACATCATAATGCCAGATATAATTGAATCAATTTCACCCAGTGGGATCAATCTGAACAAACTTGTAACAGGGTGGATGTTGGAGAGGGGACGGGGTGAATGTGAGAGAGCGCTGACTCACATCCTGCGCTGATTGATTGTTTGTGATTGCTTGTAACGTGGAGTGCAGTGGACCCTTATTACTGGAATCTTGTTTTATTAGTCTTGTTATTTAGTAAAGACATAATTATTTGTACTTTTGTTTATTACTATTGTTTTTTTTTTCTTCACTGTAGGTATTATGCTTTTTTGTAAGATGATTGGTTGGTTACATGATTTGATTTGAAGTAGTATTGCCCCAGAACAGACTTTGTCTAGTGGGGCAGTAAATTCCAACAATTATATATGTAAACTGTTTGTTGTGTAATTGCTAATGGAAATAAAATAAATAAATAAAATAAATAAATAAATAAATAAATATGCTTCTAACGGGTTGAGAACTTATTTATAGTGATATGTGGTAAAATTGATAAAATCGCTGGCATCCGCAAGACACTGTTATTGATTATGGTCAATCTTCTTTACATCCCATAAGCAGCCATTGAATATTTTTTCAATATAATTGTTTCCCTTCTCAACTAAATGGGAAATTTGAATGAGTTCTCTAACATGGATCTGCAATATAAAGTTTCTGATTTAAAATACACATAAAGAAATCCAAGAAACATAATAATTAATGAAATTCTTACATAGGTAGCTTACCATATTGTCTTGCAAAAATTAAACCTTTGAGTTTCTTTGTTAGAAATGCACTTTTATCAATCAATTTGATCCTTAGAAGTATGTACTTAATTGTTATGTCAAAAAGGTGGGATGAAAGCAATTAGTCTCGTTGAAAACACGTTTGCCTCAGGAACCTGAAAAAAACATCAACAAAATAAATTAATTTTGTGATTTCGGTAAGACACTAATTCCCGCCTTATAACATAATTATTCTGCAATTGTTTTAGCAATGCATAAATGTTTTAAGTTACGGCATAGGCTTACAGATATTTTAATCAATTGATGACTTACCAGTTTTATTTTCATTAAACTTGATATGAGCTAGTTAGTTGGTGAATCAAAATTGCTGTATAGATATTTGGTTGAGAATCTCTGAGTCGCCATAGTTTGGGAATTGCGTAGAATCGCAGCCGTAGGGATGTTTTTAGATGACAAACAATGGCTTAGGAATGTGTCAGGATACACTGTTAGGTATAGCATATGCACACGTGCAGGGAGATAGACGCACTGTTGGGAATTTTTAGTAAGGAGACAAGTTCATCTGGGCAACATAGGTTAGTTAGGTGGTACGTAGGCAAGACGAGAGTGGCTGCTAGCTACCCTGAAAACAATAGACAGTCCCGGGTCCGCGTAAAGACAATAGGTGACCATCGCCGGCCGGACACGTAGGGTAACCGATCAGCGCAGATGTTATGAAGGCTTGGGAGAACCCAAGTTTGGTAGGTAGAGATTCGCGCTAACAAGATTTGGCGCGAAAAATATTGTTATGGATTTGGTTTGATAGAAAAGAGACTTCGCGGATTGGATATATTGATAGTAGGATTTTGATATTAGAAGTATTGTCTCCAAATAAATATATGCTCAGACAGGAACGAGTAGGGTTGCGAAATAAGGATCTTAGGTAGACAAGTACGACATAGTAATGTTACATAGTAGGTATTCATACGTTAGAATTAAATAGTGTCGTCATCCGAATAAATAACTAATGATTGATAGAATGGTTTTTAAGTAAGTAGGTACATGACAATTATTGCAACGTAGAGTACATAGGATAATTGTAACGTAAGAGAAAAATGTATGTACCTAGTATTAAGATTTTTTTCCTAGCACACACGCAAGAAGATAAACAAGGATGAAGATATCGGACGTCTCACTTACAGCGCCCCGAAAGGAAGGAAGGGACGCGCATCAGAGATGGATTTAAAAAGGGCTGCGCGCCGCTCTCACTCTCTTATTCGCTATTTATCCGTCAGCTTATTTTCTCTATCATTGCTCTTACGCGCGCATAACCTGACTCTGCTATTGCTCATAATTTGGACACGCACACACACTGCACGCAACGGAAGGACATTTTTGACGACCACGATATTATTGAGACGCCCAGCGAGGATTAGAAGCCATCCACTTTTGAAGGACGACACGAAGCTGCTATTGAAGGAAGGAAGATCGCCACGTATTGACACCAGCCTTGCAGGAGACTAGGACTGGACTTCGGAGAAGAAGACGACACCACAGGACGGGAACTGACCAACCACGGAAGCACCTGGATAACCCACAGAGAGGACCCAGCGTGAGGAGACAGGACAGAAGACGCCGAGGGACCCACAGAGAGGACTCGAGTGAATTATAGTGTTAGTTAATAGTGATTCTGAGCTCAGAAAGGTAGTCGTCACTAGGATTTTTAAGGTCAGTAATTTTTATATGTATGTTAAAAGCGAAAGCCCTCCCGCCGAGTAAAATTAATTATTAGTGTCCGCAACCCCTTTGATTTTCGAGCAGCCGGAGCTCATAGAAGAAAGAAGACAGAAGTAGATGCCCTCCTTTTGATAATAAGGTTGTCAGAGAAAAGATTACAAACTCTGGTGGATTGGGAGGGAAAGGGCGAAACGGCTATCGCTTAACCTAATTGATTGTTTATGTTTAAGGAAAATAATTAATACCTATCACAATCCTCACACTCAAAGATTTTAATTTTGAACATTATTGTAAATTGATATTGTGTTGATTATTTCTGCTTCCACTGAGGAGCCATAATATATGTATCAAACTGTCTTGATTCTTTCTCCTCAGTAGTGATTAGAAACCCACCAAACCCAATCTTTATTTCAGAGCCCCCTATTCTTAATTGAGCATTTTTATTTGAAGAGCAGAAAAATTTAAATACCCCCTATCAACCTTCTTCTATTTATATTAATTGGCGCCAACGTGTGTGATCAGTATATCTGATCATTTTGCCTAATCCATACCCTGAGATAAATTGTTTAATTGTTGATTTTTAATTAATTTGGCAAGTTGCATATTTTTTGTGATTCTCCACAGTGATTGGCTATAGGCTAATCTGTTTAAATTTGTACGGAGAAATCAGTAGAGTCTTTGTTTAAATAATTGCATTTGAATTGCTTTATTAATAATTGTAGTTTGTCAATAATTTTATTGGTGGTAAATTATTGACGTTGTAGGCTTTGAGTGTGAATTGTTATATTTTTTATTGTGATATTTTGTTTAGGTAAACGAGTATTCCGTTGCAATATTGTCAGTGTGCATTTTATTTTGTGTATTTTTATTGTCGTGTGCGTTTAGGTATTTTATTGTGTTTATTGTCGTCAGTCGTTTAGCTCAAGATGTTTATTTTTAACTTGTGGGGTTTATTAGTAACTTTGTGTAGATACCTTATGTTTAGCGTAGTTCAAAATGGCGCGGGAAAAAGATCGAATAGGAATAATGGCGGGAACTCATCGCAAAGTAATAGCCCTTCAGAAAATGTTAGTGGGGACACGATTAGTAGTGAATTTCAGTCGGCATCGAGGCCAAATAGGACAGGTCCGCAAATTGTTTATGTTAGAGACGAGGTATTAAATGATAATTTTTATTTCTCTGGGACACCAAGTGAGTGTCCAGAACAGTTCTTAAATGATTGTGAGGAATATTTTGCAATGCGAAATATTAGGGATACGGAAAAGGTTAGAATCGCGGAATTAAAGTTGAGAGGTTCGGTTAGCAATTGGTGGCGAACCAAAGGTTGCGAATCAGTTAGATGGGCCACGTTCAGGCATTTATTAATAAATAGATACGGGGTTGAAAATACCAGGATGTCGCTTACTGGTCATTTGCTCTCGGATACGCAGAAATCCGAAGAGTCAGGAGCAGCTTTTCTAGGTAGAAAAGCCAAGGTACACGATAGGGTGTATGGCTCCAGTACGCAGTATTCAGCAGAGTTTGCGCAGCATATTTTAAATTTAATGTTGCCAAAGTATACGAGTATTTTAAGGCGGGAATTAACTAAGGATAATATTACGTTCGATTTACTTGAGGCTAGGGTTAGTGAAATAGATTTTCCAATAGAAATGGTTTACGCGGTGAATGCTGAACCAGTCACTGTTCGACCGAGGTCGCCAGTGAGTTGTTATACATGTGGAGGACCTCACCTCCAGAGGAACTGTAGAAAGTATAGGCGCGATAATCATAGAAGTTGTGAAAGGAATATTAGACAAGAGAGATCACCGGGAAATAGACAGGAAAATCAGTTTAGAGGGAATAATTATGGTGATAATAACAGGCAGCGTAATTATAATAGTAATGGGCAGAATAGGCCACAGAGAAATTTTGATAATGGAAATATTAGGCAGAATAGTCCTCAGAGAAGGTTTGATAATGGTTACAGGCAGAATAATCCTCGAGTAAATTTTGAAAATAGGAATAGGAGTCCAAATGGATTTTATAATAATGGGTATAGGAATCAGAACAGTGGGCAGAATATGAATAACAGGCAGGTTAGGTTTGATATAAATCAGGCTCCGAATAATAGAAATAGATGGCAGAATAGGCAGAATAATTTCAATGAATCGCGAAATGCTTATCAGAATGGTGCAAACTCGCCGCGAAATAATGGCAATTTTAATTTGAATGGTACGAATAACGCAAGAGGTAATGGTAGGAATTTTAACCGCGAAGCGAATTTAAGCCCGCAAGCCCTGGGTCACGCAGTAGGACGGTCGATCCAGGGGTAGATATTAGGAAATATAGGAACCTAGAGATTGAAAAATCAGCTGAAGTGATTTTTCAATCTAAGTCGGTGGGGAGGAGGCAGCCTCTTGCGTCGGCTGTAGGTAACTTTGATATTGGACCTAGTGAGGAAATTACGGATGATGTGTTAACAGGGTTAGATATTGAGAATGATTCTCACAGAATTGAGGTACAGGCAGAGGTATATAGAGATCACCAGAGTATAGATTCAGAATGTGTTATTGCAAAGGAAGTCCCGCGAAATTTGAATAGGTTACGTATCAGTGATGTGAACTTAGATGCAATTGAGTTATGTGATGAATAGGCCGACAAGTATAGAGTATACGGATAGGTATTTTGGTCGAGTTATTTTGTGTGATAAATGGATAGTGTAGGGATGTACGTGAAATAGTATATTGTGAGTGTGTCATTGTATTAAAAAGTGGTTAATTTTGTCGACAATGTAGTTCAGTGAATGCTCAGGAGAAGCATTCAGAAGAGGTCATGTGGCAAAGAGAATTTGTTGTTGTTTATTATGGAGTTAGCAATTTGAGTTGGGGATTTTGGTTATGTAGTACGAATAGGTAATGTTCAGGAGAAACATTACCAATACGTTGATAGGTAGAAAGGGTTAGTGGAAGATATCGCGTCATTGTAGGTCATGTAGTGAGTTTTATTGAGTAGGTAAATTTTGTTTCGAATTTTGATGTATATGGATAGTGCGAAATAATTTTTTTATGAAAAGTGGTTTATCGTATGTGCAGGATGTGTTAGGAAGATTTAAGTTTTCGTACGTTTGATAGGTGACATGCGGGATTAATTATTGATCTATGATTAATAATTAAACCCCTGCGTAGCCACGGGGAGGGTGAAGAATATGGCTACCACCTTTTTTTTCGTAAGTGATTTTTTTCGGTGTGCTGTAAGAGGCAGAAAAGAAAAGAAAATCACATTAGAGGGGTCTAGTTAGAAAAAAAATTATAATAGACAGGTTAATGGAAAAGTCAGAAAAATTACATTAGAGGTACCTAGGTTGACATTATATTACGATAGGTTATTTTACGTATGAGCAGGATAGCTTTTGAGAAAGTTGTGGATTTTGTATATTTTATAGTCGCACGCGGGTTTAATTAATCGGTGATTAATTAAACAC
Organism: Mystacides longicornis; assembly: GCA_963576905.1. NCBI lineage: Eukaryota > Metazoa > Arthropoda > Insecta > Trichoptera > Leptoceridae > Mystacides > Mystacides longicornis. Next base: position 5,787,442 of record OY756429.1, on the reverse strand, counting down.
CCGCGTAGTCACGGGGAGGAACAAGAATATGACTACCACCTTTTTTTTTCGATATTGATTTTTTTCGGTGTGCTGTAAGAGGCAGAGAAGAAAGAAAAATCACAGTAGGGCAGTTTAGCTGAGATAGTAGAGGTTTAGAAAGAAAGTCTATGTAGGATATGACGAGATGATCATAGAGGAGAGGTATAGTCCGCATTGTGTTTTGTTTAGAGATGAATAGTATAAGAATATGTAGAGGAGGAAGATTTGTTTACCGTAATAGAAACCTATTAGTTTTAGGAATATTTTTTTTACATACTTACGGGTGATGGATAGTCTTAAGAATAGGCTAATGCATGGTAAGCTAAGGGTGTATATAGCGATAGGTGTAAACATATAAGACGATTAATACATGCGAAAGGTGAGCAGCTTGCGCGTTCATACTTACCTTTCATTACGCATTTTTAAATAGAACGTCGCTGGCGCCCTTAATGGAAGATTGTTTTGGGGATTGATTAGGAATTGTTATAAGTGGAGGTATCATTTAATTGAGGATTCGATAGTTTTATACATCATTTTGATTCAAAAAGAGGGGGTCGATTGATATGAGCTAGTTAGTTGGTGAATCAAAATTGCTGTATAGATATTTGGTTGAGAATCTCTGAGTCGCCATAGTTTGGGAATTGCGTAGAATCGCAGCCGTAGGGATGTTTTTAGATGACAAACAATGGCTTAGGAATGTGTCAGGATACACTGTTAGGTATAGCATATGCACACGTGCAGGGAGATAGACGCACTGTTGGGAATTTTTAGTAAGGAGACAAGTTCATCTGGGCAACATAGGTTAGTTAGGTGGTACGTAGGCAAGACGAGAGTGGCTGCTAGCTACCCTGAAAACAATAGACAGTCCCGGGTCCGCGTAAAGACAATAGGTGACCATCGCCGGCCGGACACGTAGGGTAACCGATCAGCGCAGATGTTATGAAGGCTTGGGAGAACCCAAGTTTGGTAGGTAGAGATTCGCGCTAACAAGATTTGGCGCGAAAAATATTGTTATGGATTTGGTTTGATAGAAAAGAGACTTCGCGGATTGGATATATTGATAGTAGGATTTTGATATTAGAAGTATTGTCTCCAAATAAATATATGCTCAGACAGGAACGAGTAGGGTTGCGAAATAAGGATCTTAGGTAGACAAGTACGACATAGTAATGTTACATAGTAGGTATTCATACGTTAGAATTAAATAGTGTCGTCATCCGAATAAATAACTAATGATTGATAGAATGGTTTTTAAGTAAGTAGGTACATGACAATTATTGCAACGTAGAGTACATAGGATAATTGTAACGTAAGAGAAAAATGTATGTACCTAGTATTAAGATTTTTTTCCTAGCACACACGCAAGAAGATAAACAAGGATGAAGATATCGGACGTCTCACTTACAGCGCCCCGAAAGGAAGGAAGGGACGCGCATCAGAGATGGATTTAAAAAGGGCTGCGCGCCGCTCTCACTCTCTTATTCGCTATTTATCCGTCAGCTTATTTTCTCTATCATTGCTCTTACGCGCGCATAACCTGACTCTGCTATTGCTCATAATTTGGACACGCACACACACTGCACGCAACGGAAGGACATTTTTGACGACCACGATATTATTGAGACGCCCAGCGAGGATTAGAAGCCATCCACTTTTGAAGGACGACACGAAGCTGCTATTGAAGGAAGGAAGATCGCCACGTATTGACACCAGCCTTGCAGGAGACTAGGACTGGACTTCGGAGAAGAAGACGACACCACAGGACGGGAACTGACCAACCACGGAAGCACCTGGATAACCCACAGAGAGGACCCAGCGTGAGGAGACAGGACAGAAGACGCCGAGGGACCCACAGAGAGGACTCGAGTGAATTATAGTGTTAGTTAATAGTGATTCTGAGCTCAGAAAGGTAGTCGTCACTAGGATTTTTAAGGTCAGTAATTTTTATATGTATGTTAAAAGCGAAAGCCCTCCCGCCGAGTAAAATTAATTATTAGTGTCCGCAACCCCTTTGATTTTCGAGCAGCCGGAGCTCATAGAAGAAAGAAGACAGAAGTAGATGCCCTCCTTTTGATAATAAGGTTGTCAGAGAAAAGATTACAAACTCTGGTGGATTGGGAGGGAAAGGGCGAAACGGCTATCGCTTAACCTAATTGATTGTTTATGTTTAAGGAAAATAATTAATACCTATCACAATCCTCACACTCAAAGATTTTAATTTTGAACATTATTGTAAATTGATATTGTGTTGATTATTTCTGCTTCCACTGAGGAGCCATAATATATGTATCAAACTGTCTTGATTCTTTCTCCTCAGTAGTGATTAGAAACCCACCAAACCCAATCTTTATTTCAGAGCCCCCTATTCTTAATTGAGCATTTTTATTTGAAGAGCAGAAAAATTTAAATACCCCCTATCAACCTTCTTCTATTTATATTAAACTCAATTGAAAATAAGGTAATTATATTTTTCATAATCGACGCTATCGATCCGAACCTTTTGTTTGACAACAAAATATGACGTATTGGTATAGTGAAGTATCAACCATCCATGGTTAACCAAAGATAATAATATAATTCAACACAGTTAGGTACTATTAAATTATTTTATGATGTATATTTTTGATTTACTTATATAATGGTCTCTTAAAATATTTCGACTTATTAAAAAAAAAATTTAACACACAAAAAACCACTTTAAATGTGAAGAAGAATTATTAAAAAAATCATTCTTATTTTGTTTTCATATTATGAAGCTAAGACAAAAAATTACATATTAAAAAGTTCCTCTATGGTAACCTACTGTCAATTATTGTTATTCTGACCATATTCTGACAGCCAAACAAAAACAACAGGAATTCTATTTTCAAAAATTTTGTAAGTTTTTTAATATATTGAAATATATTTTTGTAAGTAGGTACCTAAGCTATATTTAATTATTAAGATTTTTACCTATCATGAAGTTTTTAGTTGTGAATTGTAAAAATATGGGTATATATAAAATATGATACTTTGAAATTGCTGTCCCTCCTGTAACTAAACTTTGACAGATTTTGATGTTTGTTTTGTAATATTGTTTTCTAGGCATGGGTTATTTTGGTCTTCCTGTCGACGTTTCTGGATTTGATAATTGGTAGGAGGTTTTATTTCCACATGGTCTTCGTTATCGTTTGTAATGGTGGATAGGTAAGCGAATTCATTCATTACCTCAAAGTTATATGAATCTTTGAAACTGATGATCTGTCATTTTTAGTTTCTTTGGCTACTGAATTGTTTCATAATTTTTGTCATGTTTTCATTAATTGATTATCCTATTGACTTGGTCGCTGTTTCTAGTGGCTCAAAGATTTCTTGTAAGGCTGTTAGGGATCTTCCTACTATATTGAGGTCGTCTGCATATCCAATAATCTGGCTGCTTTGAAAGTATATATTGGTATTGGTGTTATTTTGGTACGTTTCTCGAATGACGTGTTCAAGGCTCAAGTTGAATAGTGCAGGGGCTAATACATCACCCTGCTTGAGGCCCTGAGCTGAGATACCATGAATTCGTCAAATCAGTTGTCCTCCAATCCTTTACCCGACATTTAGTATTACTCATTGTTGCTTTGATGAATTTGACAAACTTAGTGGGTATATCAAATGTTAGAAATTTCTTGTACAGTTTCTCTCTGTTGAACTATCGTAGAATTGTTTTGTTGGGTTTGGATGTTGTTGGTGCTTGGATACTTTTGATATAAAATAAAGGCTTATTAAATAGTATAACTGTTTTGTTGCATGGAGAGTGTACAAATCATAATGAGGTAAAAAGGTAAGATGAAATGTCGCAGGAACGAACGAAGGTAAAGATGTTACCCGGGTCGCGGCGCGGTAGCACAGAACAATATTACCCTATTTGAGACTCGACAGTCGACACTGATAGTAGTGACTAGTAATTACACTTTACAGATCACAAGAGAAAAAATGACAGAAAAGCATCCGCCTGCGCGAAAAGAATGCGTAAATTTGCCGGCGCGGGCAGTCGGAAAGCCGGAACCAGCGTTCTTTGAGTCATCAACCTGAGAAATAATCAGTAGGCATCGCTAAATGATTAGTAATCTATAATATATTAAATAATAATTTAATAATAATTATCGACCTACATTGTGTTCCCGAATTATTGACTATTCGTACCTTAAATTAAAAAGGGAATGAACATGTTGGTCTATTATTATTCTCTTATTGTGATATCTTTTTTCTAACATGTCCCACGCAATTGTAAAATTCTTTTCGCTCACTTCAAGTGAGGAAATTAATTGTAATGCTTCCCCCTTTAAAGAATTAATTAAATAGTGAAATTTTTTAATATTATTTAATTGTGTATTTTTAATAATTAATGATGAAAAGCTATCCCTAAAGTGAAGCCACTCCGCGATCTCTCCACCAAAACTTGGCACGGAGATCGCGACCAGCCTCAACTCAGAGGTAATCTTAGTGCATTAGTTTATTAATTCTTTAGCTGATGCCAATGATTAAAAATAGGCATTTTCTATTGTTTCTCTATCTTGACACTCTTTTTCATCAACAATATCTAAAAGTTCTTGTATTTGATTGTAATTTTCGAAAACCGATTGAATATTTTCCAGTCGGGCTTGTACCTCAAATTTATTAATGTTTTCCGTTTTTATAAAAATAAAAAATCTAGTTAATTTCCCCTTAATAGTGCCCCGTTTTTGAATTAATTGTTTTAAATTCTCAGCCATTGTAACAATACTACGCAACAAGCAACAATGCGCCCGCGCTCATAGCTACCCACCGCGTTAATTTAGAAAGAAATAAATCACTGAATTTAAAAAATAATTTGAAATAACACAGCACTGATACAAATAGAACATGAATTAGGATAATTTTGAAAAAAGGAAGAATGCCTCTCACCTGAATAATATAGTCCCTGGTTTCGGTACCAAAAAATGGTAGTTGTAAAATGTGTAAAAAATGGTATTTATGGTATCCCTGTCTATTTACAGAGGTGCATAATTCCATCCTTGTCCCGCTAGTCAGTTAATGCCAAAGATAATATAAATATACTGTAATACTCAGTCTTTCCCTACATCTTCACAAGATGATTAATATTCAAAAGAAGGCTGTCTTATTAACTGCAATTTTTACTAGAAAGATCCATCATTTTTGAAATTTATTAAAAATTCTAAACGTATTCCAGATAGTTGAACGAATGTTGATTAAACTTGAACATAAAGTCCGTGGTTTTTGTGTGATGTTATGGCATAAAGAACAAAATATAATATACTTATCTGCAGAGATGTGATGCATTTCAAATAAAACCATTTCAAATGGAAATGCAAAATGCAAAATGTACATTTCCATTTTGCATTTTAAATGGTTTCTTTTTTCACCCATTTCCATTTACATTTTAAATGCTTTTCTCAATACATTTTCATTTTAAATGCTTTTTTTGGAGCCTAAATGCTTTTTTGGAATCTCATCGCAGTTTCTATTTTTCATCGTGCATAGAAAAAACATAGATTATGAAAAAATCTGTCAATATCATTTGTTCACGCATGGTTCACGCTCAAGAGCAAAGAGAGAAAAGAGTTTGGTGAAAAGAAAAGTTTCATAAGTGCATAGAAAAGAAATATTGTTTTTTTTTCTGTGGTCTGTTTTGTAAAAATTGATTCGGCAATATCCGACTACTACGATCGTGGTCCAAATAAGAGTTCGTCTTTTTCACGCGTGGTGCAGTGTTGCCAAGGTAGGCGATTTATCGCCGTTTAGGTTACTCAAAACGAAAATCGGCGACGAAAAATACGAAAAGGAATTTCGAATTGAGCAAAATAAAAGTTCAGAGGTTTTGGTGGGAAAAGTTAGGTCTCTAGATACCAAATTTTCGAAATGAGCAATTCGGCTGCTTAGGCTACTTCGTGTATGAAAACGGACATGTCTAACCAGTAACCACTAAGTGGGAACATTACTATCTTCTGTCAAAAATGAACAGGCAAACGTGTTAGTTGTTTATTCTCTTTGAAATAAAATTCATTTATTCATTATTTCTACTTAAAAATTTTTCGACGCACAACACGATTTAACCATGTTCAGTTTTTCACGTAGACACAAATCACGAAAATATATGATAATCAGAACGTTTTATACAGACTTCTAGCAAACAAAACCTCCGACTTTTGCAGCTAGTCAGCTATTTTTATCATGATACCCCAAGTTGCATAGATTACCGATCCAATAGTACTATATCTATGATGTTTCGACCGGCCGGCGGTAGACAACGCATTTAAAAATAAAATCGTGCCACCAAAAAAAAACATTTTCAGTAAGTTCAAAAATAATTTATCACAATATGTAATTTATCTTATAAGAGCTACATAGAGCAGGTGATCGGCGACACTAGAAGAATATACAACATACACAAATTATTTATTACACATATACCTATTTATAAAATCCATTGCCTGGGCCTTTATATGAAAAAAGACACATATTACGTAAAAATTACATAATATTAAAAAAATTCTTGTTTTGCATTGCGATGTTCTTAATGTCATCAAACATTATTATGTAAATAAATTGCCGCATATTTGATTTAAATTATTTGTTAAAGCGGTATAGGCATTGAAAACTGTAAAGTGTAATATTTTTTATTTTTTTTTAATTGTAAATGGGTATTTTGTTATTGATAATGTTTGTATGATTGTATATTTGTGATTATTATATATTATTATAAAAAAGGCTCTTTAGCCGTACAATGAATAAATAAATAAATATTATTATTGTGATAAATTATTTTTTGACTTACTAATGTTTTGTTTTTGGTCGCACGATTTTATTTTTAAATAAATGCGTTGTCTTGCTGCATCAGTCGATTTCGGGTGCAAGTCAGTGGAAATAAAAAAGAAAATGCGTTGTTTGCCGTCGGTCGAAATTTTGAAATATTTGGACGCGTTTCTGCGACTAGGCAACACTGATACCGCCAAATACGTGAATAAAAATCTATGGAAACGTCATATGAAATGACCATGGAAATGACAGTTGTGGATAATTCGAATAGAAATGTTCACGACGCTAAAACTCAAGTTTACCAATTTTTCTTCAAAATAATACCTTTTTTATTTAAAATCTACAGCTTGTTTATTTTGACTGAAGTAATACTTGTATTATTTTGTAAAACATTTAACATTAATATTTGAAATATTATATTTCACAGTTTGTTGTCTTTGTCCATTCTAGGTTTTAAGGTTTTACATAAATTGATGCAATCATTTGTACAGTTTTTTTTTTTGTAGAGTTTTCAAAGTGTACGAAGTCTATTACACAGTCAGTATGAACCATATATTTGCAATAACCAATAATGAGACCTCTCTCATGACAAAATTCATATCTGTCTATTCTCTAATTCCCATATCGCAGCCCAAACTTATATTAGTTATACTACTGTTTCTTCTACTGTTATATACTGTTATAACAGTAGAAGACGGTCGTAAGCCCGTAGTGGTTTGTTCCATTTAAAAATCGAACATTACTCATGAAATAATTGAGTCATTAGTTGTTATTTTTTCTGTAAGATCTAGTCCTGAAATGGTCACAAGAATCTAGACAAAATTAGAACGTTGTGCACCAACAAAGCCAATAGGCAATAAATATGAGACAGTAACAAAAATGGATATAGTCATATCCTGGCGCCAAATATATGACAACAGTCGCAGTCTTTAAATTTGGTTGCTCTCTTGTTCTCAATAATTTCCAACTTTTTTCTCTATGTTTCATTAATTATTAAATTTCTACTTGTTACATTCATGAGATTTTTCGACATGTTGAACATGTTGAGAATTCTCATGATTAAGAGTTTCGGAGACAAACATTACCACCTAATGGCGAACGTTGTTAACGTAAAGTGATCACACTAAGCCAGCCTTCGAAATAACAGTAGAAGACGGTCGTAAGCCCGTAGTGGTTTGTTCCATTTAAAAATCGAACATTACTCATGAAATAATTGAGTCATTAGTTGTTATTTTTTCTGTAAGATTTTTATAGATGTTTAGTATACCGCTGATGTCCCAAAAAACTTCTTCACTTTATCATCATATTTTATTATTAAGAAGGTACATGATGGACGATGGTTTATTTTTTTGTATTTTGATATAAGTTTTACTTTTATATCAATCAATCAATCAATTCTCCCTTTTACACCCCACTCAGGGGCATAGGGAGGCAACAAGAGCTCTCCATTGCGCTCGATCTTGCGCAATGTTTATGACCTCCCCCCACACCATGTCCATGTCCCTCAGCTCTGCTTCGAAGGAGCGGAACACAGTGTGAGAGGGTCTTCCTCGTCTTCGGGTCCCTGATGGGAGGAAGAACAGCGCTCTCCTCGGCCAACTGTCATTCGGCATCCTTAACACATGTCCCAGCCAAGTCTATCTTCTCCCCACAATGGTGGAGGTGATGGGCTCACGCTGGGTGCGCCGGCGTATAGCGTCGTTCGTGATGCGGTGGTACCATCTTACGCCCAGAATTCTCCTTAGGCACTTCATCTCAAAGGCTGAGACTTTTTGTGCCTGGGCCTTAGTCAGGTGCCAGGACTCACACCCATACAAGAGAATGGGCAACACACACGCATCAAACAGTTTACATTTCGTCTCGACACTAAACGCCGACGCTTTCCAAATCTTGGTCATGTTGTTAAAGGGGCCACTTGCCATACCGATACGTATCGGGAGCTCAGCCCCGAGGTCACCAGAGGTGGTAATGGTTGCTCCCAGGTATTTAAATTTATCCACCCGGGAGACCTGGTGACCGTCGATGGTTATCGGTAGCTGTTTATCGGGGCAGGCATTACTTTTATATCACAATGTTTTATTTATTTTGCTTGTTTAGTTATGTTATTTTATTAACATGGGAAGATGGTGAGATTCCACGTCTGTATAATATTATTTCAATGATTCATTTTTGTATATTTTTTTTTGCATCAATATTAAAACATTTCATTATTATTGAGGTTGTTGTTTTACTCTTTTCATGTTTAACCTAAAAAACCATTTTGCATTTTTAATGCATTTTGAAAATAGGTATTTTCCATTTTGCATTTGAAATGCTTTTCTAAAAACCATTTTACATTTTCAAATGGAAAAGTTTTGACCCATTTCCATTTTGCATTTCAAATGGTTTTGGGTACCCATTTTGCACATCTCTGATTATTTCCATACTTAAAAAATTTTCTTCAAATAAATACCCTTTTTATTTAAAATCTACAGCTTGTTGCCTGTTTATGTATTATTATTACTTGTATTATTTTGTAAAACATTTAACATTAATATTTGAAATATTATATTTCACAGTTTGTTGTCTTTTTCCATTCTAGGTTTTAAGGTTTTACATAAATTGATGCAATCATTTGTACAGTTTTTTTTGTAGAGTTTTCAAAGTGTACGAAGTCTATTACACAGTCAGTATGAACCATATATTTGCAATAACCAATAATGAGACATCTCTCTTGACAAAATTCATATCTGTCTATTCTCTAATTCCCATATCGCAGCCCAAACTTCCCAACCGAGCTAGATCTTAATCCTTGACCTAGGTATTTATTTCTTTGAAATCGCCAAATACAAATTTTATTGTTATGAAATTATTTTTATAGATGTTGAGTATACCGCTGATGTCCCAAAAAACTTCTTCACTTCATCATCATATTTTATAATTAAGAAGATACATGATGGACGATGGTTTATTTTTTTGTATTTTGATATAAGTTTTACTTTTATATCAATCAATCAATCAATTCTCCCTTTTACACCCCACTCAGGGGCATAGGGAGGCAACAAGAGCTCTCCATTGCGCTCGATCTTGCGCAATGTTTATGACCTCCTCCCATACCATGTCCATGTCCCTCAGCTCTGTTTCGAAGGAGCAGAACACAGTGTGAGAGGGTCTTCCTCGTCTTCAGGACCCTGATGGGAGGAAGAACAGCGCTCTCCTCGGCCAACTGTCATTCGGCATCCCTAACACATATCCCAGCCAAGTCCATCTCCTCCCCACAATGGTGGAGGTGATGGGCTCACGCTGGGTGCGCCGGCGTATAGCGTCGTTCGTGATGCGGTGGTACCATCTTACGCCCAGAATTCTCCTTAGGCACTTCATCTCAAAGGCTGAGACTTTTTGTGCCTGGGCCTTAGTCAGGTGCCAGGACTCACACCCATACAAGAGAATGGGCAACACACACGCATCAAACAGTTTACATTTCGTCTCGACACTAAACGCCGACGCTTTCCAAATCTTGGTCATGTTGTTAAAGGGGCCACTTGCCATACCGATACGTATCGGGAGCTCAGCCCCGAGGTCACCAGAGGTGGTAATGGTTGCTCCCAGGTATTTAAATTTATCCACCCGGGAGACCTGGTGACCGTCGATGGTTATCGGTAGCTGTTTATCGGGGCAGGCATTACTTTTATATCACAATGTTTTATTTATTTTGCTTGTTTAGTTATGTTATTTTATTAACATGGGAAGATGGTGAGATTCCACGTCTGTATAATATTATTTCAATGATTCATTTTTGTATATTTTTTTTTGCATCAATATTAAAACATTTCATTATTATTGAGGTTGTTGTTTTACTCTTTTCATGTTTAACCTAAAAAACCATTTTGCATTTTTAATGCATTTTGAAAATAGGTATTTTCCATTTTGCATTTGAAATGCTCTTTTCTAAAAACCATTTTACATTTTCAAATGGAAAAGTTTTGACCCATTTCCATTTTGCATTTCAAATGGTTTTGGGTACCCATTTTGCACATCTCTGATTATTTCCATACTTAAAAAATTTTCTTCAAATAAATACCCTTTTTATTTAAAATCTACAGCTTGTTGCCTGTTTATTTTGACTGAAGTAATACTTGTATTATTTTGTAAAACATTTAACATTAATATTTGAAATATTATATTTCACAGTTTGTTGTCTTTTTCCATTCTAGGTTTTAAGGTTTTACATAAATTGATGCAATCATTTGTACAGTTTTTTTTGTAGAGTTTTCAAAGTGTACGAAGTCTATTACACAGTCAGTATGAACCATATATTTGCAATAACCAATAATGAGACATCTCTCTTGACAAAATTCATATCTGTCTATTCTCTAATTCCCATATCGCAGCCCAAACTTCCCAACCGAGCTAGATCTTAATCCTTGACCTAGGTATTTATTTCTTTGAAATCGCCAAATACAAATTTTATTGTTATGAAATTATTTTTATAGATGTTGAGTATACCGCTGATGTCCCAAAAAACTTCTTCACTTCATCATCATATTTTATAATTAAGAAGATACATGATGGACGATGGTTTATTTTTTTGTATTTTGATATAAGTTTTACTTTTATATCAATCAATCAATCAATTCTCCCTTTTACACCCCACTCAGGGGCATAGGGAGGCAACAAGAGCTCTCCATTGCGCTCGATCTTGCGCAATGTTTATGACCTCCTCCCACACCATGTCCATGTCCCTCAGCTCTGTTTCGAAGGAGCAGAACACAGTGTGAGAGGGTCTTCCTCGTCTTCAGGACCCTGATGGGAGGAAGAACAGCGCTCTCCTCGGCCAACTGTCATTCGGCATCCCTAACACATATCCCAGCCAAGTCCATCTCCTCCCCACAATGGTGGAGGTGATGGGCTCACGCTGGGTGCGCCGGCGTATAGCGTCGTTCGTGATGCGGTGGTACCATCTTACGCCCAGAATTCTCCTTAGGCACTTCATCTCAAAGGCTGAGACTTTTTGTGCCTGGGCCTTGGTCAGGTGCCAGGACTCACACCCATACAAGAGAATGGGCAACACACACGCATCAAACAGTTTACATTTCGTCTTGACACTAAACGCCGACGCTTTCCAAATCTTGGTCATGTTGTTAAAGGCGCCACTTGCCATACCGATACGTATCGGGAGCTCAGCCCCGAGGTCACCAGAGGTGGTAATGGTTGTTCCCAAGTATTTAAATTTATCCACCCGGGAGAGCTGGTGACCATCGATGGTTATCGGTAGCTGTTTATCGGGGCAGGCATTACTTTTATATCACAATGTTTTATTTATTTTGCTTGTTTAGTTATGTTATTTTATTAACATGGGAAGATGGTGAGATTTTTTTTTTACTCATCACGCCGTTTCCCGAAGGGGGTAGGCAGAGAGTACGGATTTCCATTCTTTCCTATCCAAACAAACCTCTTTCGCTTCTTCCAAACGCATAACATTCCGCATACATGCTCTCCTATTTCTTTTGCTCCTGACTTGGCCCTCCTCTAAGGCTGAACCGATATGATCGGACAATGTCATTCGAGGTCGACCTCGTCTGCGTGCACCCATTCTTTCAGATTTATATATCCTTTTTGTCATTATTTCCTCGTTCATTCTCTCTACATGCCCAAACCACCTTAATTTATTAATTTTCATTCTATTCACTACACTAACATCCACTCCACATTCCTTTCTAATATTCTCATTCCTCACCTTATCAATCAGTCTCTTCCCGCATATCCTACGGAGTGATCTCATTTCCACAGCATTCATTCCAACTTCCATATTTTTCGTCCATGTCCATGTTTCACTCCCATACATCATGGATGGTATCAGGATTGCATTGTGCATCAGCTGTTTGGATTTAAGAGATACGTTCTTATTTCTCATCAGAGGTCTTAGTGCACCGCCAACCCTTCTACCAGCCAGTTTCCTTCTTTCAATCTCCTTTTCACATCTTCCATCTCTGCTAAATAGACTACCTAAATAAACATACTCATCCACTTGTTCCAAGTTCTCATCATTCACACAACATTGCGTTCTTAAATCTTCTCTTTCAAAAACAAGCACCTTATTTGTTTTATTGACATTCATCTTAAGACCATTCATTTCACAATTTCGATACACAAGCGTCACAAGTTCTTGCAATCCATGTTCGCTTTCAGCCATCAATACTAGGTCGTCTGCATACATCATAGCGCATACATTCATCCCATTCAGAACTACACCCACTGTACTATTTTTTATATCACGCACGCAAAAATAAAAAAATAGATTGAACAGCCAAGGTGACATCACGCATCCTTGCTTCACCCCTCTCGTAAGACGGAACTCCCGTGACAGATGAGTATTCACAAGAATCTAAACATAATTAGAACGTTGTGCACCAATAAAGCCAATAGGCAATAAATATGAGACATTAACAAAAATGGATATAGTCATATCCTGGCGCCAAATACATGACAGCAGTCGCAGTCTATAAATTTGGTTGCTCTCTTGTTCTCAACAATTTCCAACTTTTATCTCTATTTTTCATTTTATTATTAAATTTCTACTTGTTGCATACATGAGATTTTTCGACATGTTGAACATGTTGAGAATTCTCATGATTAGGAGTTTCGGAGACAAGCATTACCACCTAATGGCGAACGTTGTTAACGTAAAGTGATCACACTAAGCCAGCCTTCGAAATAACAGTAGAAGACGGTCGTAAGCCCGTAGTGGTTTGTTCCATTTAAAAATCGAACATTAGTAATGAATTGTTAGTGATTAGTTGTTATTTTTTCTTTAAGATGAGTATTCACCTTGACACAAGCAGAACTATCAGAGTAAAGGGAAGCAACAGCGCGTATCAGTTGTCTATCCACTCCATAAAATGACAAAACCTCCCACAATTTCTTTCGGTCGACTCTTATCATACGCTTTCTCCAAGTCTACGAAAGCACAGAAAAGCTTTTGATTTTTGTTCAATAACTTCTCCGTTACCATTCGCAGAGAGAAAATTTGGTCCGCACGTCCTCTTCCATTCATAAAAGCACCTTGCGCATCCCAGACCTTACATTCAGCCACATTCCTCACTCTATCTATTAAGATCCTGCCATAAATTTTGCCTACAGCGCTCAGCAAGCTGATGGCTCGATAACTGCCGCAGTCCAGCTTTGACCCCTTTCCCTTATATAGAGGACGTATAACGGCCTTCCTCCAGTCCTCCAACATTGGTTAAAAAGATCTAAGCACCACTGCAGTGTCACTTCACCGCCCAACCTAATGAACTCTGTAGCCACTCTATCACATCCAGTCGCTTTCCCATTTTTTGCCTTCTTTAGTGCATTCTTCAGTTCAGTCATACTTATTCCCTGGCTGTCTTCACTTTCCTCGCTCTCTATTTCCACCTCGCTACTACATCCACTCCCTGTCTCAAACGACTCTTCAAAATACTCTCTCCATCTTTCAGCTATGTCTTCACCATTCATCAACATACACCCATCCTTACTTTTTATGCAGCATACCGCATCATCACCTCCAGATCGCATTCTTCTGACTTCCTTCCAGAACAGTTTTAGATTACTGTTCGCATGGTGAGATTCCACGTCTGTATAACATTATTTCAATGATTCATTTTTGTATATTTTTTTTTGCATCAATAATAAAACATTTCATTATTATTGAGGTTGTTATTTTACTCTTTTCATGTTTGACCTAAAAAACCATTTTGCATTTTTAATGCATTTTGAAAATAGGTATTTTCCATTTTGCATTTGAAATGCTTTTCTAAAAACCATTTTACATTTTCAAATGGAAAAGTTTTGACCCATTTCCATTTTGCATTTCAAATGGTTTTGGGTACCCATTTTGCACATCTCTGCTTATCTGAATTATGTACTTATATATTATAATGTTTTTACCTCATTACCTATTTATTTTTTCGTTTCATGTTTGTAATCAAGTATTGTACTTTTATTAATAAGAAGTGGTTGGTAGACTGGCGGTTACAACGCCGGCTTTCAAAGTACTGTTTCGTGCGGACGTCGTGGTTTGATCCCAGGTGCCGACCATCTTCCTCTTTCACGATACAAGCTTTAAGTAGCTTACTGTGAAGAGTCAAGGAGTGTATTTGTGTTCACTTTGAGTGAGCACAGATTCATTTTATTAGAAAAAAAAAATATTTTACTAAATATTATATTGTATTATGTATGTATTTTTTTTAATAAACTAATAATTAAATTAATAAATTATTTTTTAATAAATGAATTTATAACTAATGTTCAAGTATTTTTTATTTTCTTTAAAAACTATCTTTTGAATGAGCAATTTAAAAATTAATAGATAGGTACATCATTCTCATTGGCTCTATGAGTGGATCCGACACTGTGGGGCAAGCGGCAGCAATGGGCTCCGGCAGGATGGGGGGAGGGGATACTTGCCCCCCCCCCATCATCAATTAATTGAAAATAGTCAAATACTTAATGTTATTTTTGGAAAAAAATATTTTTTGCTGGTCTGTCTAGAAAAAAAAAAATATTTCTGAAAATAATGCTCTGTTTTTATAAAATATTTTATGGATAAAAAAAAGCAGAAACAATGGAACAAAGAAATATTTTTAGAGATTAAGAGAGACCATGGCAACTAATGAGTTATAACAACATGAAAGAGAGAAAGTGTGGTAAGACCAGCTGAACATCTACCCTTCCTTAAGTAAGTATGACATTAGAGGGAATGATAATTCATCGATACTACTCGTATGTTCGCTGTAGGAACCACAGTGGCATTCGATTAGTTCAAGAATATTAGATGTTAGCAACGTGGGATTGTGACAAGCTAACAGGTCAATATGTCCCTACTCACGCAGACTCATGTTTCTAAGTCTTTTGTGACCATTTAGGAATCTATGAAACTAGTAAGGAGAGAAAATATTTTTTTTTTAAATAACCAACCTCGTTAATCCTTTGGTATTACAACCTTGTATAAGTGCTAACTTTTCATCAATTGAAGAGGTCTCAGGTTTGATACTTGGTAGGTTCAGATTTTTTCTACACAAATTTTACTTGAAATTTCTTCCCCAAGGTAACCTGTATCAGATTGGAAAGGACCCATTAATTGGCTAGAAGAATTTGCCATAGGTAAAAAAATCCACCAGCTACACGATTATATGATTGAAAAAAGATCAGTATGTATGGTATTGTTGGTTTAAAAAGAAAAAAATAATAGGTTAAAAGACAATAATAGAAATGAAGTTGATGGGACAAGATAATTTATTTTAGAATTATTATCACTGGTTTTCAATACAAAAATTGATTACAAATAATCTATCAGCATCATGCAATCATTACCTATCAATATGATTGATTTTTTCCTAACAAAAATTTACACTAAATGATTATTATACTATTATTATTGTTTGTATGACCAAAAAGATATGTTTTTAATAAAAATTAACCCGCACCAGCTTGCCCTACATAGGTGTATACATCATTTCAAAAATTATTATATTATTACATAAATTATTATCAATTCTAATACTATAGGTTGACAGCTGGGGATGAGATTCAGCGAGTTTTGAAAGGTAGTATGAGGAGCGGGATGAGGTAGCATTAAGTGCTCGATGATAGCCCGAGTGATTACATCACTTCTGATAAAAAGGGAAATTTCCGCCTTCTAAGAATATCATCGTGAAGTAACGGTAATAAAATTACACTAAACAGTAGTAATACTTTCAATTGTGATTGCCCTATATCACAATTCTACAGAATATTAAAAAGTTATTGAAAGTATCTCTCTGAATCCGATCTCCAATTGTTGACCTGTAGATGTTTATAATTTAAAAATAGAAGACAATCTTTGAAATGGTGTACACACATGTGTACGGTGGGCAAGAATGTACACATCCAAGAATTTAAAAAAAAATAACAGCTTAATATAAATAATTATTATTAGTGAACAAATCACAATATCACTAAAAAAATTATTGAAAATGGAAAACCCAGATTCCAATTTTCATCTATACTTTGGTATGTAACAATAATTTTAATATTTAATTAGCAACTTCAATATATACAAAAACAAAACAGGTAAAAAAAAGTAATTATTTTTAATCTAAATGTAATACCTGATATCATCAGGGTTTGGAAACGTAGCTGTGATTAATCAAAATTATGTACATAAGTAGAAAAGTTCAAAATAAATATGTATCAGGTTTCATTGGCTTCGTCATTCTTTTTGGATGTAATGTCATTATTGAGAAAAAAAGATATCAGATTGAAATTTTTGAGACTTAGTAATACGTTTTCTCTAGCAGGTTTACAAATTGTACACCAAGTTTTAGGTTATTAGTTATGAAATGCCACAAAAAAACATAAGGGACTGTTCAAGTATTACGTAACGCATTTTTTTAAACGTTATTGACCCCCCCCCTCCCGAGATGCATTGTAACGCTTTTTATTACCCCTCTTCCCATTCTGTAAACGTTGCCTAACGCACATATTACAACTATGTATGCCTCAAATCACAGTTATTGCTGGAAAGTAACTAAATACCTTTGTTGCGGCGCCAGTAATATAATAGTAATGTTTTGTTTTACAAGTATACCCCCCCCCATATTGCGTTACGTAATACTTGAACGCTCCCTAATGGCACTGTAAAAAAAAAATTCATAATTTTTTTTACATTGGGATATGACCTGTATTTATTTCTTTTTAAACACGCATTAGCAATCTAACCAAAATCAACACAAAAATAGTTGTGTGATGCAACTTTTCAATATTACTGTTTGTAAGGATAAGTTTATAAGATATTATAAGTTTGGCGAGGATATTTTGGCATGATTCTTACAATCTGACAAATACTTAGAGAATGTTCAAATATAAATAATTATGAATGGTCAACCTATATTTTATTTTAAGATACATATAAATCTTACTAATACATTTTTTTGCAATATTTATATTAGGTATATACCTACAAATTATTGGAATCTACTTTTAATTTGGGAATTGACTTTGAGTGATTAATTCAAAGGTCAGATTTCATTATTAGATATCTATCGTCTTTAAGTATATTATATAAAAATCTTTTTCGTTGGTCATCGCATCACACACGAATATACTGGACCAATTTGGCAAACACTTTTTTTTGTCTAGAGAAGGTTCTTATGAAAAAAAAATTAGGAAAGTTAAAAAATTTAAGAAAACTTAATGTAGGTAACCTTCTCAGTACTCTTTACTATATAAACATTTTCATTTTTTAAATTTAAATTGGCGTTTGACATAACCGACAGTTTTTTTTTTTTTTTTTTTTTTTTTTTTTTTTTTTTTTTTTTTTAATAAAATGAATCTGTGCTCACTCGAAGTGAACACAAATACACTTTTGACATCTTTCACAGTAAGCAAATGCTTGTGTCGTGAAAGCGGAAAATGGTTGACACGGCCGGGATTCGAACCCACGACCTCCGCACGAAACAGTGCGAAAGCCGGCGTCGTAACCGGTGGTCTATGAACCACCTCAGTTGTTTGATAGTCTCTACGATTGTCAGAGTGTGCCCTGTAAACATTGTTTTAAACAGATGCATTGGTCGGATCATATTGGTTAAATAGGTACATAATTAGTTTATCATCATACAAATTCAAATTCATTATTTATAGTAAAAACAAATGGTGGTGTGTCGGGAAAGCTAGTTGATAATAAAAATTAATACTTTTATTGTCATTTCAATTTAATATTTAGCTATACACTATAATTATGTAAGTTATTCATATTTGGCATTAAGTTAGCTGTGCCTAAATGAAAATGCAAGAGACCATAGTGTTGATGAAAGTGAGGCAACGGAATACAAGTTTAGCTATCACTATCAGCAAAGGTTTTAGATCTTATTAATTAAAATGAAATACAGACTTTCAAATTAAGATACATAAATACATGTTTTATAATTGTTATATACGTACGAGCATGTCAAAAGGAACAAAAACAATGAGAGGATTCTCCCAGGAGGATAAAGTTATATTATAAATTGTTTAGTTTGTTATTGGACTCTACTCAACACTACGGGCACAATACTTTGAAAATCCTATTCTTAAATTTATATGGATGAAGTTATCTTTTAGTTATTTCTAATACAAAGACAGTCTCTTAAACAATGGGTGTGTAACATTTAAAAAATGAAAAAAATTGAGGACTTTCAGGCAGGTTTCAAATAACTATATTTTGTTAAAACTCTGTTTATCTTCCTGTTTTTGTGTTTCAATGAACAAAGATAAGATAGAAATTCTATTCCAATTTTATATCTATCTTGTGGAGTATTTTGAGTGATGCATTCCTGAGAAATCATCAAAAACTGTGCACTAACCGCTCTCTAGTAGTTTGTTACGTTTTTAATAACTTTTTTTCTACAGTTTTATTATCCCCGTGTTTTCTATAGCAAAAATTAGATTTTTTTTTTATAAAACGAATCTGTGCACAGTAAGCTACTTAAAGCTTGTGTCGAGAAAGAGGAAGATGGTCAGTACCTGGGATCGAACCCACGACCTCCGCACGAAACAGTGCGAAAGCCAATGTTGTAACCGCTAGTCTACCAACCACTTGGTTATTTCAAGTAACGGAAGCTTTGAAACAGATTCTTCAGTTCTTGGACACTTTGCCAAGAGAGATGAAGAGAGCTAGGGAAAATTGGTAGTCCTTGGTTGTGTTGAAGGATCTAGAGGCAGAGGAAGAACACCCACTAGATGGACAGATCAAATCAGGGTTGCTACGGGCACTACAGTTGTTGGAGCATTGCCCACGGCGATGTCGGGAGAGGTGGAGGACAATTATACATGATCCTGTTGTGGCAGAAAGAGTACCAGGTCACGACCCTCAGTAAATAAGGAAAAACGACGATGATGATGATTCCAGGGCTAACCAATAGAAATTCTAATTATCTTTAGATTGGCTATTGAAATGCGGGTAATGGTAGAGTGGAAACCATTGTTAATTGCTGTATAGTATTTAACAGACTAGTATAGGTACATTATTGAAACCGGCAATTACACATTTAACTAGTGAGTATATTAATTTATAATACCTAATTAATAACATGATACTATTTCATATTATTACTAAAGAACTAAGTAGAAAAAAATCACAGATTAAAAGTTATAGGTTCTAATACGAACATATGTAATGATAAATATTATATTATTATGAATCATACATCTATATTTTAAATCACAGAGATATACTTCATCTACACGATTTCAATCTCAAAAATAAAGGTTAAATTTATTCATTCTAATTTATATAAGTAAATTATTGGCATTCAAATACATCCAATATAAAAAATAATAATAATCAACTTATTTAACAAAAATAAAATCGAATCAAAAGCAATCATGGTATGAAATGAATAACATGATGCTTTAATGTACCTAAAAAAATATTTAAACTATTGACAAACATAATTTTTACTGGTTACACTAGATGCCAACTATCAAAATAAATAAATAAAAAATGCAAGATGTCAAGTGACTGATGTGCAATTCATGTTTGAATCAACTTTTTTATTAATAATTTTACCCAACCAAAGGTTGAATTATTGATACATGTGGCACAGGAATAACAAATTGTCAAGTTAAGTACTTTTCATCATATTATGTAACATTTGTGGTTTATAACTCTGCTAAAATTTACAGATATTGTTTCTCAGTATTAACAATAGATGTCTCTTTAACACTCTCATATTTTAACAATATTTCTTTTGCTTCAAATTTGCTCTGAGTTCTACAATAAGTGCAATTCTTAGGGTGCATTTAAACCAAGCGAACATAGTACCAGAGCTGGAAGTAAGAGTATACTTTCTATTGAACACCATGGAAACAACAGCCTCTTAGTGGGCTATGATGGTTCTTTCTCATTATTATTTCATTGGTGTCCATATCAATGAGAAAGAACAACAACACTGACAACGTAATATGTCATCTCCCATTAATTAGTTGCTTGTTGTCGTTTACATAGTGTCCATATCAACCATAAAAGAAAGCATAATCTACTTCTAGCTCCCGCTCTATGTTTGTTTGGTGTAAACACACACTGTAACATGTAACATTATTAACAGTTCAATAAAAATATACTTATTATTTAAAGTAACAAATTCAAGTGATATCTAATATTTTCATTTCATGCTATTTTTAACGATGTCAATGTTATTTATTATAGCACCACAGTGGTTTTATATTCCTCATAGATAAATATAATATATTCAATAATTTTTCACAGCCCTAAAATAATTTTAAACATATAATATTAACAAAACATTTTATATACATAATCTTATACCTACCAAAATATAAAGTTTTTTTTTCTAAATATTAGAAAAATAAAAAAAAAAATGCAAATCGTAATATAAATTATTATTTCAAACTAATTTTTAGTGCATAAGTATTTATTATGGACTAGATATTGAGTTATTAAATAAATTACAGCATGCCTTTTGTAATCTCAGTGTAAAAAAAATAAGGTATTACAAAAAAAACATATCTATCGATAACATAAAAATCCACTTTATACTGTTTGCGGCTGTTTGATCCCGACAATTTCGAGGAAACGAAGGCACCAACCGGTGGCACGTTTGAAAAATTTTCTTTTAAAGAGGATATACAAAAACCACAATATAAGGCATATTATAAATATTGATGTCCAACTTAATTGTGAATCAGTCGAATTGGAAATATAAATATTGAGAGATTGCTTGTTACGCCACGACCATACTGTTTCATCGTCACTATCACTATTGTCCCATAACTTGGAAGGAGGTAAAGCTAGAAATATGAAGAAACATAATTATAATAGGTAAGAAAATAAAATTTTATAAATTTAATGAATTGAACAAGCATTCTGGGTATATCTATTTAAAGTACTGAATTAGCTCGTATATTATAACGCAATATATTTCAACCATTTAGTTTCTCTTAAAAAATGGACTTGACGGAAATTAGTTACTGATGAACTAGAATTTTATCTATCTGTCAGAATCACCATAGATAGACCCAAAATTACTCGAGATAATTTGCTCAATAAATATGTAGCTCAGTATGTCTATAAAGAGTGACAATTAGTCATTGATGAACTAAAATTTTATCACTCACGCAACACATAAATTTATGATTTTTTGTTCAAACACTTCGACATTTATATGTATTGAATTGAAGGCATAGTATGTTTATTTAAGCACTCCACAGAGCGATTTATTCTTTTGTTGACAATGATTCGTAATATAATATTAGGAGTCGAGCATCTTGACTTGTTTTTACATGGTACCCTCCATTCTGTTTAGGGTGCCATTGTGGACATAAGTCATAGTTTGAAAATTCCTTATTTTATATTTTGGCAGTTACATTACTTTACTACATAAGCAGTTGGCATACAAACGACAGTAGCGCCCCAAATTATTTTCTACTCTTTATAGACAGACAGTCTCTTTCAGAGGTTGAAACAACATCAAAGTTTTTGACAAGCTGATAAGTCATTTAGTGTACAAGACTTGAGAATATAATGTAGATCAAACTCACCTTTGATAGGTTCAATTTGCGATAAGATAACATGTGGACGGTACAATGAAGAGGATAATGGACAGGTAATGTTGAGCGGAGTTCCTTTGAGAATTTCTCTGGAGGGACAAGTTGGCAGAGGTCGTGTGGCGCCACTCAAGTTATTTTCCAGCACTCTAGAAAACAGGTGTAGGCGATTTCCCTCCATACGGTGGGGAAGTTCTGAAACAGATAGTTAGGTATACCTACTATTAATATAGTGGATAATATTTTTTTTGTGCAGTGCAAGTTGTTTTTAATACTCTATGCAAAAAAAAAATCGAATAGGTTAGTTAAGCACATGCCAAACAGGTCAGTCAACCTTGTACAAGATTTGATATTGTAACTCCCCTCATTTTTTTTCAGGGTGCACGCGAATAATTATTTCCATGTTCAGCAATAGAACTGTTAAATTAATTATTGTACTGGAATTAAAACAAAAATGAATTATATTTATACCTGAAGGGATTATATTAACTTCTCTATGTGGAATATTATTGTCTGTAAATACTTTGGGCAAATGGCCAGTCGAAGTAAATCCTAAGATTGCATCCAGCATCCAAAAACAAGGCTTTCCTGCATGACTTCCATCCAAACAATTGGAATCGCCATATATTGCTATTCTACCGGATGTTCTTCCAATGTTTGTAGTCACTGTCTGATTGTTGTACACGGTTACATTTTCAGCAGCTTGGACTTGATGAGGTAATTCCTGGTTCCGAGAATTGGTTTGTAGAAGACCGAGCACAGGCACCGATGTTGTTTCGTCTTCATTAAAAGTGGTTTTTGCATCTTTGGTATCAGCCATTAAAATCTAGCAAGAATTAAACACGAAAATTAGAAAAATATGTACATACATTATAATAATTGATAACTAAGAAGTTAGATTACCGGGAAAATATTGCTTAATTATGAATTCTTGGGCCATTTTCGACAAACAGAACTCATGTATAGAACAAACTATTATTTGACGCATTCATCAATTAGATTTTTGTAATTTAAAGATGTAGTTTTGGAATTTACAACCATTTTATTAAAAGTTTTAAGGCTGGCTTAGTGTGATCATGTAGCCATTCAGGTTTCATTTCAAATTCGTCGAATCCCCGATACTAACCTAACCTAATATTCCCATTATGGGAATTTTTGACATATTATGCAACATCTGGAAAAATCTCATGCCCATGGCAAAACTCGAACAGCCGTCGTTTGAAGTGGTTGGTAGCTTAGCGGTTATGATGCCGGTTTCCATTCTGTTTTGTACTGGAGATCGTGGGTTTGATCCCAGATGCCGACCATTTTCCTCTTTCGTGAAATAAATGTTTAGTAGCTTACTGTGAAAGTGTCAAAGTGTATTTGCGTTCACTTTCATATGAGCACAGAATAATTTAAGAAAAAAAGATTGATACAAATTTTGAAGCAAAGAAGTTCGCCTACCTGTTGGCCCTGATCTTTTAGAGGAACCGAAACTAGAATTCCATCCAACGGGAAAGAGTGGAGATGTGTACCACTTGCATAATACATGGAATGATCACCAATTTGAAAATTGCCTTCAAAAACTCTGTCTCCAAGAGCAATTTGAAACATACTTAAGAGGTCATTCAGTGCCGGTACATTAGCCCCGCCAGTTTCTGGCATCCACCTACATTAACAGAAAAATCTGAATTATGATAGGTCACTTATGGCCGGTTTCTATGAAATATCCATAGTAATCAGTTAAATGCTATTTGAAAACTAACACAGGTTACAACTCTACCATTGCCCATGTTTCAATAAACAAAGAAATCCGTTCTAAATATATATAAGATTTCTATCTGGTAGCCCTCTGAATCGCGGGTAAAAATTGAGAAGTTTGTATGAATGTACGTCAGAGGTCTATGGTCTATTATGGTTATATGGGTTACGGTACAAACTTGAAGACAATTTACAACTATTTCTGTTAGCCGAAACCTGTACACTGAAATCTAACTAATTGGTGAATATTCTATCCAAGGATATTTATACTCAAAGTCAATAATTGTTCTCGTTGCTTGATAAAGTCTATTTAAAAAAAAAAAAACAGTTTTTTGTAACTACAGAAACACAGAAATGGCAGAAAATTGGAGAACAGGCCGCTAGAGTTAGATAATTGAAATTATTTATTGCTGATTTATATAGGATGCATAGCTGGCGGTAATCTGAAAGATAGAGACAAAATTCAGATAGAAATTATATCTAATCTTTGTTTTATAAAACACAAAACAGGAAAATAGGTTATTGAAACCGGCTGTTGAAGAATAAAAAAATATGACTAGTTTCACTTTGAATGTAAATATTTACCATAGCCTTGTATTCTCGTCATAAAAAGTAACCTTTTTCATGACCGATGTGTTATACCAATCTGCGAACACGATGAGCGACAATCCATTATCTACATCCCTCTTTAATTTTGCTATTTCTTCGGGAAAATATTCTTCTTCAGGATCGACTAGAAGTAAGGTTCCATACTCGGATGCATCAAGACACGTTAATGGAACACCTGAAATAAAATGCGACAGTATTTTTAGATATTCCTAACTACAAACCAAGTCCTTTTATGTTTCGTTGAGATTCACAGAATTCATAACTACAGTAGACCTTCAGTAAGCCGGTTCCTAGCTAATCTGGCGCCCCTTGTAATATGACATGCATATCACTTGATTGTGCATAAAATTTCGGCAAATCTTCCTCACCTCATTTTTATCACACTCTACATTCACGAAATCTTCTTTTGTAGTCAAAGGCCAAATTTCAAAGTGTCTACGGGGGCAGTTGACTAGAAAACTTGCTTCGGCCAGTAATTTAGTATGAACAAGAGTAGCCTCGTTTATTATTCATCTTCTTCTTCGGTAATCCCTCGATCTTTACTTGTTTGAGTGTCAAATAAATACTTACTTAATAATTATAAAACACATTTTTAACTTACCAAGGACTTCTACATAGTATCCAGAATTCCTCAAATTTTGATACATGTCTTTGAAATTCGTGTGAATATGATCGGCATTCCAATCTAAAGGATCGTTTTTGATTTTCAAATTGTCCCTAGGGAAATATCCTGGTGGATATCTCAAACTATGAAATTGGTCCCAAACTATTCTTCTATGTCTTGGAGGTTTTGGTATAATTTTTGCTCTGAAATTGACAAAACATCATATTATTACAACTTCTAAATGTTTCAATAACTCATTAACTGCCAATGTAGTCTTACACAAAAGTGTTTGGCAACCATAAAAAGAGATAGACTAGCTACGGAGTAGTACAATGTGACAACATCGATAGAAATATCCAACATCCTATATAAAGGTGCGTTTACACCAGACGAACATACAGCCAGAGCTGGAAAATAAGGTATATTTTCTTGATCGTTGATATGGACACCAAGCTGTCGTTGCCCATTAATTAGTTCTTGCTTGTTGTTGTTTCTCTGGTGTCCAATATAACAATAAAAGAAAGCATACTCTACTTCCAGCTCTGACACTATGTTCGTTTGGTTTAAATGTTTTTGGTTGAATTTCCATTATTGAAAATTGAATTTGGTATAATATGTTGTGTTGTAGTTACATACATACACATACTCCCTTTATGCCCCCCCCCCCCCCCCCCCCCGCACAACGCAAGCCAGCTCGGAGGAGACCAATCCGGAGCAAACCCGACACACACGAAACTGACCCCCTAGCTCGATCAAAGCAATCAAACGGAAAAGCCGGCCCCACACAAATCAAGCCCGCCGCGGATCCTCTCCCAAACCAACAATGCGGGATGCCTGAACCCCACTCAGGAGCATAGGGAGGCATCAGAGCTCTCCATTGCGCTCGAAGGCGTCCGAGGGTCATTGTGCCTTTTCTGAACGGTTGAGGTTTAAGGACGTGAGGTGGTCAACTTCACGGTCCCGATCTGATTTTTCGATTTCCTGCCTCTTACAGGATGCTCGAAAAACCAGAAAAAAGAACAGAGGTGCTATTCTTAGCCGGCAACCCCACGGCGGTTGTAGTTAGACGGAGTATAAATACAGTAGAGATGAGAAGAATATGTGGAAAGACTCTGTGGGAGATGGAAAGGAATCTGGTATGGATGTGTTGTTACAATGATAAAAGTTTACAAATTAAATGGTTTGAGCATGTTGAACCTAATAGGATTACAAAAAGAATTTATAAGGCTGAGAGGAAATTTCTAAGAAGGAACACATCGGTTCCATCCTCAAGCAAGGTCAGGGGGGTTACTCTATAAACTCAATCCCGATCTCACTATCGACCATCAATACATGGTATAAATCCTTATTTATACCACATTTTTTTTACGTAAAGCAACATCGGATTTAAAATAGACCTACGTGGAACAATTTTTATACATAGTAATCAAAATCTATGTGTGATAATGCCATTGTTATTAAGATTAAAATTGGATCGGAATTGCGATTGAATGCAGAGTTGCAGTAACCTCAAGCACCACAGGTCAGAAGTACAAGTTAAGTTGAGATGGTTAAGGCATGTTGAAAGAATGGATGCAAACAGAATGAGAACTTATTAGGCTGAAAGGAAAGGTGTAAGAAGGCGTGGTTCACATAGTGTAAAATCAAGTGCATTGATTCCATTCTCAAGGAAGTCCACGTCAGTAGCAAAAAGAGGTTGTAAAAGAAATATAATGATGGTAAAAGGAGCGAATGAAGTGTACTAGGTCCGTTTTCTCTTAAGAGACGTAGATTAATGGGTAAAAAAGCAAGAAGATGTGAAAATACAACTATACCTAATAGGCAACTGCAGTGTAACATTTTTCATCCTTTCTCCGATACTGGATATTGTAACATTCAAATGACCTTGGGCTGTACCTTCGAAGTTTTTAGCATCAGGATCGACAGTGAATGCTATGGCTAACCATCCAGACCAAGGCCATATTGTTTGACTGTGAGTGACCGAGACTTGTAATTTTGAGCCATGTTGAGAAATGTATGGATACCATTGAACATCAACCTGAAAATCAGAAAAGAACAAACTATGAAATAATACAGATTTGATATAAAACTTTACCTCTCTTATTAAGACTTTTTTTGGAAGTAATTTATTTTATTTATTAAATTTTAAGAAAGTTCCAAATACAAAAAATATAAATGCATCTTATATAAACCATAAATAATATATCTCGAAATAAAAATATGGTAATTCTATTCTAATACATTTTCCTTATGCTAAAACAATAATATGATTTATACCATTTCCACAATATCTTACTTCAAAACTATTGGTTACAAAAAGGCTGCAGCTGTCAAAGACTGTCCCTTCATTCATTTTCTTTCATATATTTGATATAATTCATTCGGAAAGAATTATCGTTAGGGACATTTTTTATATGATTAGGTAGGCTGTTGAACGTTTTCAATCCTCTATAAAACATACCCTTTTCTGTGCTTTGCAACCTTGCTGTAGGTACTCTTATGTTTTCGCGGTTTCGTGTAGGATAATTATGTACTTGGTGGTTGTATTTGAGCATACTCAGATATTTAGGCATCATCCCTTTTTTTATTTTATATATAAACAGCATTGAATTTAATTTAAGTATTAATTGTCTTACCGTTAGAAAATCTAATCTTTTCAGCATTACCTTAATTTTAGTGTACCTATTACAGCCCGTAATAGTCCTCATACCCTTATTAAATATTATTTGTAACTTATTGAGCTGATTTTCGTTACTCATATAGAATATAGTGGAACAGTAATGAAAATGAGGCAAAATTATGGAATTGAAAACCAATTTTCTAGAGCTTACATCTAATTTTTTCCTTATTCTATATAGCAATCCTGTTTTCTTACTTATTTTTTAAATTATATATTCACAATTTTTATTAAAATTAAGCTTTTTATCCAAAATCACACCCAAATATTTTATATTAGATACTATTTCTACCTTTTGTTGGTCTACTATTAAGTACGGTACATTTTCATTAATAGTATTCCCTAGTATCATGCATTTGGTCTTTTTAACATTTAACTTGAGCTTATTCGCATTTAACCAGTTCATGACTACGTTTAATTCACCTTGTAATTAAACTATACAGAAACATAAATTAAGTCCTACTTAGAATGTGTGGAAAGATTCAGCTAACAGAAAAATGTGAAAAAATACAAAGAAAAGGTGGACTGCTCCATTCTCAAAATAGGTTAGGTCATGAATAAAAAAAAACATAGAAGTTCTACGAGGAAAGGAAAGTTTCTTTCTTCAGCTCTGATTTCCTAGAAAAGAGGTGTCATCAGATAGCAGGTGTAATTTTACTGGTCACATCTTGCACAGAGTAGAGAGTAAGTACGGACTTCCATTCATTTCTAATCCTGAAAACCTTTTTTGCTTCATTGAAGAGCAAAATAAGGTTCCTTTTACTCCAGACTTGGTCCTCCTTTGAGATGGCACCAATATGATCGGCCTATGTCAATCGAGGTCAGCCACGTCTCAGTGCACCCATTCCTTCAGATTTATAGATCCATTTTGTCATTCTTTCATCATTCATTCTCTCAACATGTCCAAACCAACTTAATTTATTCACTATCATTCTAGTCACTATGCTAACATTCCTTTCTAATATCATCATTCCTCACCCTGTTAATCAGTCTTTTTCCACATATCCTGTGTTCTAAGATCTCATTTCTACAGTATTTATACCAACTTCCATTTTTCGTCCATGTCCAAGATCCATTCCGTTACATCATGAGTGGATCAGGTTTGTATCACACATCAACTGTTTTGATTGCGCCGTTTTGAATGCACTTACTTACTTTCCATAACGGCCACCCGAATACCACTATAATTTGCCATCAGTGCGTCTTGGTGTGTGCATGACATGTGAATAGGTGTGCATTGTCCTGAACAGAACCACACTCACACAGGTGTCGTCTAATCTATAACCCCATTTCTTGAGGTTACTGTTACATCGGGAGACACCTGTTCTTAATCTGTTCAGTGCCCTCCAAGTAGGATATGGCAGGTCATGTCCTGCTGACATTTCCTCTGCCGGAGGTAGAGGTGCGTGGGGCTAACAACATCACGCCACATAGATAGCCTTCGAGTATCGGGCGAGCCGACATGGGGGAGGTCGTCTCCAGGATGCTGTTTCTTAATTTAAGTCTGATCCGTTGTCTTGGTTGGGAACCATGCATGGGGTGTATCGGATCATTAATCTGGTTATTTCGCACCACCTCCGCTCCAACCTGCCATCTGATGGAAGGAGGCAACGCCCACAATCGGGTTTTTTTCTTTCACTCTATGTTATTGTTTTCTGTTTACTTTGTATGCGATACAGGGAGTATTACGGCCCATATAGAAGGGCCCTGCTTTTATAGGAAATCAGAGTTTTACAGGTAAAAATCATCCTCACAGTACCACAAGTATGGCTGGGTTTCTACTGTTTAGGGTTTTGTTTTCTACTGCATCACTTAGAATCGCGTGGTGCCGGTGACTTTCACACGTAACTACGATCCCTCCACTATAACTACATTAGAAATTTCTACAAGGTTGCCTTTTCGGGATTCTCTAAGCATGATGCTTCCATCGAGCAACTAACGTTTTTGTCGTAATGTTTGACATTTTTGACGTTATATTCACTTAGAAAGTTTTAACGAAACTTAAAAAAAGATCTTGTTGATTAATTGAAAAAAAAAAAAAATACAATACTAGGTAGTTCTTCAAAAAACATGTAAGATTTCTTGACAGATGATTTATCATGAATTTATGCATATGAACCTTGAAGTAAGCAGCAGTCCCCTGTATGGGTCATTCAAGATGAACCAAATCTAACAAAAGTTACTCGTACCCGAAGCACTTCAAATCAAATGGACACCTGTTTTTTATGGGAAAATCGGACATGTCATAACAGTTTCTTAAGAAAAACGTAAGACATTCAATTCTGAATAATTCCTTATTATTTTTGTACCAAAAATCTTAAAAAACCAATAGCCGAAAAGGAATCTCTCTCTGCCACGATAATTTCTAGCTTTCATCGATCCGTTCAGCGAAGTGCCTTTTTGAACAGTCAAAATGACGGTTTGATGAGTCATCCACCATAAAGTCCTGATTTTGTAAACAAATTCCCAAATATTAAAAATAATTGAGAGGGAAACGTTTTTGGACCCCGAAGAAGTATTTGGTGCGTTCGAAAGCATGTTTTGGAGGTGCCCCAATCAATGTGGGAAAATGGCTTCGAAGGTTGGATAAGTCAAATGCAAACTGCATTGATCATCACAGAAATGATTTTGGGACATATTAAGCAATATTTGTTAAAAATTTACACTCAATTATTGCAAATCCCGAAATATAAATGGCAACCCTCATACTATGTACAGTTGTTATAGGTCGACAACTATAATAATACCACTCCTAACACTAAAATCTGTAGGTGCGGAATCAGGGGGACGAAGTAAGGGTAGCCGAAGACGGGCTAAAAAGTCGCTACTGATGCAGGTATACGGCATTTATACATTTTAGCTGGGATACTCGTAATACTTAAAGTGTACTTACAGTTACAGGTAAATTCTAAGAAAGTTTATTATGCTCATCTCAATAGGGTATTTGACACTATGAAAAATAAGATACAGATTGTGGTCAT
Organism: Mystacides longicornis; assembly: GCA_963576905.1. Lineage (NCBI taxonomy): Eukaryota > Metazoa > Arthropoda > Insecta > Trichoptera > Leptoceridae > Mystacides > Mystacides longicornis. The sequence goes on along the minus strand of OY756429.1, from coordinate 5,756,481 downwards.
CCTGTTTGAAAATGGCCCAAGAAAGCTTATTTCTTTTATTTTACAACTTAAATAGGCTTATTTTTTATAAAAACACGTAATAAAAATCCAAATATTTCTATGGAACTAGTCACCGATGAAAACGCCTTGTGATTAGTTGTGGTCCCCGTGACGTCAAGGTGACGTCACCCCATGGTAAATGATAGTCATCAACCTCATACCAATACAGAAGTGTGACTAAAATGCACCACGTGACCAGCGCCATTATACAAGACAGCGTTTTACGCGCGTTTTTGGATATTTAAACTTTAAACATGATTTTCATATAAAATATGGCATATCTTCAGAAAATATAAAGAGAATGTGCTTATAATGTATCGTAGAATAATTTAAAACGGTTTCTGGAAATTAGTCAAATACCCTATTAGACACCATTTTAACGGGTTAATTAAAAAAAAATAGTACTTAGGTTTGAAAAATTTCTAATGGGTTGAAGGTTGGCTCTAAGAAATTGTATTTTGGCTACTCCTCCGTTTGTCGTATTCTTCGTAATAGGTATGCTTTCTGTTAATTTGTTATTATGATGCTGCGATATAAAAAGATATAAGGTTGATAACTGTTAATAGAACATTATTTAAAGAATTCGTTTTGTAGGTTGGTACCTACTTATGTTTTCTGAATTAGTCTTTTAGAATCTTCTCCATTTATCAATTTCTTTTTATGCTTTGTGTTTATTATAATATATATGTCATCATGTCAGAGTAGAGAAAAAATAATTAAATCTGTTATATCTACCTAATATCAAAGGGGAGAATCGAAATCGTAGCTATTTATTTTAAAATGTAGATTTAACCGCTGCTACTTTTTGTTTGAGCTACTTTATATTACCTAATATATTGCATAACATGTAAAACGATTAAATTTGCAATTCTATTTAATCGTTTGAAGTCGGTACTCATTTTGCTTGTTTGCAGACACCTTAATAAATAAAAAAATACAAAGAAGCGTTAGGCCCCAACTCAGACGACCTTCTCGTTGCGAAAGCAGCGGGAAACTGAAATACCCGCACGTGATTCGTCCTAGCGCTGTCCGCTACCCCCTGTTACCACCAGTCCCCAATGCATTTTCAATGTATGGAATGGTATTTTTATAGTTGTCGACCTATAGAGAAGTAACATTTAAATATGGTAAACAGCAATTTTATGACAAAAAAACCCTAACAAATACTCACAACTTGCCCCGATACACCTAGCCCATTAATAATGGTGACATTTACAATTGTTTTCATAGCACCAACAAACAGAGGCTGGGTGCAGTAGGGCCACATATACTGACACTCGGACAAATCTATGTAAGATGGACTCAAGATGACTTGGGGCTCGTAGTTTTTGAGGATCTGAAACAAAAAAAAACAACAGTTTTTGTACTCTTATCAAATTAATAATTCAAACCAATCTTTTCATCGCAAGCATTACAATAATTACATTCGTTTGGTGGTGTAAAAGAGTGTATGCATACAACTGCAGGACTCGAATTGGCAATTGTGTCAACTTTTATAATGAAAATATCATGAATGTGATTACTTGACAAAATCCAGACGGTGTTCTACCTGGGACATGTCTAATTTTGAAGGCAAAATAAAGAGTTAAGAAGCGTAGATGTAGGACAGACCTCTCGCCTCCATAATATCAAAGGTTAGACTGGAATTAAAACAGATGGAGCGAAAATGATACTTAAAGAAGAAGAAAGATATTTTGGAATATTGATGATATCCAAATGTTTTTGAAAATTACAGTTCAGTTGACTAGTAAAACTATAGTAGTATTAAGAAGAATATTAGATTCTCATTTTTAAACTCCAGAAGTTACCTCCAAAAACCATTACATACAGCAGGTGATTGACAACATGCGCTGTGATTTGTATGAGTAGATAGAGAGTGATGGGAGGTGTGGAAAGGGAGAATGATGCTTGAGACTTATCAAAAAATCGAGATCGGCAGGTTACTTGGGGTTGGATACTAGATGGTCTCAGATTAGACGGGCCCGGTTGACTGGTAGGGAATGCTTCAAGCATTAAATTCCACTGGCTATACTCACATTTATGTATAGAAGAGAGTTGTTTTTATTTAGTGTTTGTTAATAAGTGTTTATTAGTTATCTACTAGTTAAATTTTTGACGCAAGATTATGCTAAAGTTGTAAAGTGTAAAACGAATGTGATATCAAAACTCGCAAGCATTTTAAATCGCATTTTTTATTGTTTACTTCTTACAAATATACCTGATAAGCTCTAAGTAAATCCAATTTTCCATGCCCTTGTTCGAACATATTCACACCAGGAAGACGTCTGGCTGAAGCCATGAGAGCTTGTTTCATCGAAGCTGGGGTGAGTTTTTTCTTATCGACACCACTTGCTAGCAGGGCAACAGCTCCTGCCACAACGGGTGAGGCAACGCTGGTACCTGGTAAAAAAAAAACGTTTTTATTTTCTTAAAAGTTTGCACAATGACAAATTCTATTTACAGCCGATTTCAATAACGTGTCCGTAATAATCTGTTAAATGCAATCTAACATTTTATCACGAATACTACTCCAGACACTTGCGTTTTTATAAACAAAGATAGCTATTCTACAGATAGATAGGATTTCTATCCAGTCGCCTTCTGGGTTGTCATAGAAACATGTATTTTGTACTTTTATAGTGTGTTGGAAATCTATGGTCTATTATATTATACAGGTTAGGTTACATATCAAGCGAACATCGAGTGTAAATTTGGCATTATTTCGATCAACAAATCATTTACGGCTATTTTAGAATGCTTAGCTTGTGTTATGGGGTTGCCGGGATAGAATAGCACCTCTGCTCTTTTTGCTAGTTTTTCGAGCATCCTGTGAAGGGCAGAAAATGCAACAAAACAAAGCCTCGGACGCCTAGACACTACAAGCGGGAGGTTGGTGTCTTTACTGATATAAAGAGTGCAATGGAGAGCTCTTGTTGCCTCTCTACACTTTTAAGTAGGATCAAAAGGGAGAATTGATTTCATTGATTGATATGTGGTAGGTACTCCGAAAGATAGCTACGATAATCGGAGAGAATTTCTATCTTATCTTTGTTTATTGTAACACCAAAAGGAGAAGATAGATTGAGTTAAAAAAAAAGATAGGAGAATAGATGGCTTATTGAAACCGACCGTTAAGATTTAGTAAAAACAAAATCATACAAACCAGAAAGAGATCGGCACCCGCCTTTTACATTTGAACCCTTCACGTTGCTGCCGTATGTTACAATATCGGGTTTAACACGCCCATAACCCTGCGAAAATACAAGCCGCATTATTTCATATGCAAAATTTATGATCTTTTTTTTTTATTTTAAAATGAATCTGTGCTCACTCGAAGTGAACACAAATACACTTTATGACATCTTTCACAGTAAGCAAATGCTTGTGTCGTGAAAGCGGAAAATGGTCGACACGGCCGGGATTCGAACCCACGACCTCCGCACGAAACAGTGCGAAATCCGTAAAGCGTCGTAACCACTGGTCTATCAACCACCTCTTCTATCTCTATTTCTGGAAAGAATGCCCAAAAAATATGACTGAAAGTTTTTTGCGCAATTAAAGGCCTATAGCGGCAGTTCTGTCAAACAAAAATCCTCAGATTTCTATGATGGGTGTGACCCACCTTTATTTGCTCAAAAAGTTTTAAACTGGTATACTGTTTATTCTCTCTAGAAATAGAGTTAAGTATCATAACTATTGTATTTGCAGTTCAAGAATAGATATTTTTTTTACCTCAGGCAGTTCCCATGTGGTCATACCTCTGGAGGAGAACTTTGCAATTTGATCCTCAAAGTTGATTCCACCAACACCTATAACATCCATCTGATCGGCAGGATTATTTAAAGTACCATACAAAGGTCCATCATTGCCAATTGCCGAAACCATTATAATCTAGAAAGAAAAATTTGAAGTCAGTTAGAAATAAAGGGATGCCAACAATTCGTAATTAACAGATTCACGAAAATGAGTGTGAAACTAGGGCGCGGAACAAAAAAGACATACTCTACATTATATATTCCTCGGTATTTTCATTGAAACACTTTAACCCCACGCGTCAAATTATGTGCACATACGAGAAATATTTTTCATACTTGGAAAGACCTTATGAGACATGGAAAAAAATGAGAATAATATGAAGGAATGTGGTATGGAATTGAGTGTTGTAGGATTGTAGAAGTAAAATAAATCGAAGAGAATAAGGGACACTAAAAAAATCGATAAGAGGGATTAAACAGTACAATGAAGCAATACTATTGACGCTTACTTCACACATGTACTTTTTGAAGTGTTGGTACTGTAAACGACATTGATTCCTTACCCCATTAGCTGTTACCTCCCACACTTTGTCCACAAATGGTTGATCCATAAAATCTGGCCCACCAATACTCAAATTCAATACGTCAATTTTCTTAAGGATTGCGTAGTTGAAGGCATCTAAGAACCAGGATGTGTACGAAATCTACAAAAAAAAGGAAGAAAATTTTGTTTACTTCTATTGAATACAAGAGAATCAAAGCATTATGCGCAAAATTGAGAATGTTGTAAGATGTAGAAGATAGAGAAGAAAGTTCTGGAACAACCATATCTCACGAATGGTAGAATAAGTGCAGTAAAGGCATTCAGAAAACAAATACCCGAGGGTATAAGGCCTCGTCAATGGCCACTGGTATTCTACTTCCCAGTTGTCACTTAGCAAGACTGCAGGCCTAGTCGAAGAGCAATCATACCTATATATATATAAATTCATACCTGATTGTTAGTGAAAACTCGGAAAATATGCAGCTCAGCATCAGGCGCGAACCCTAGACATTCTTTACTGGACGCTATTACCCCGGCCACAAATGTTCCATGCCCCAAACCATCGTCCAAAGTCTTTTCATTTGTCCAATTAGTTCGTTCCTTAATTTTCTTGAAATGTGGATGTGATTTTCCCAGGCCGGTGTCAAACACGGCAATCTTTACTCCTTTTCCTACAATAAAACGTCATAAAATTTTAACATGATAAAACACTTTTCTATACAAAGGTGTCATTGAAATGTGGATGTGATTTTCCCAGGCCGGTGTCAAACATGGCAATCTTTACTCCTTTTCCTACAATAAAACGTCACAAAATTTTAACATGATAAAACACTTTTCTATACAAAGGTGTCATTGAAATGTGGATGTGATTTTCCCAGGCCGGTGTCAAACACGGCAATCTTTACTCCTTTTCCTACAATAAAACGTCATAAAATTTTAACATGATAAAACACTTTTCTATACAAAGGTGTCATTGAAATGTGGATGTGATTTTTCCAGGCCAGTGTCAAACATGGCAATCTTTACTCCTTTTCCTACAATAAAACGTCACAAAATTTTAACATGATAAAACACTTTTCTATACAAAAGTGTCATTGAAATGTGGATGTGATTTTCCCAGGCCGGTGTCAAACACGGCAATCTTTACTCCTTTTCCTACAATAAAACGTCATAAAATTTTAACATGATAAAACACTTTTCTATACAAAGGTGTCGGTATAGCCGGTCAAACTTATCTCCTGAGGCAATTGTATGCAAGTTGAAACAACACCTGGTATTTAGCCAATTATGGGCCCTTCAAGTAATACGTAGCGCAATTTCATGAGAATATTGACTCCCCTCCTACCCTATAAAACACGCTGTTACGTTTTTCGGTACCACAGTTTTGCCTAAGCGTAGCATCCATGTGAGTATCACTTATACACAGTTATTATATAATTTGCGCTAAGTACTAGAAAGTCACTTAAATTCCTTTATTCGAATCCCCCTTCCCACCCCAGTAGTACATAGTAACGGATTATAAGACACCAAATTGCCCCCCTACCAACAAACTTTTTAACTTTATTTTGGAAAAGTGGAACAATACTTCATAAATATTGATTCCATTGTTATGAGTGTAAAGATTTAAAAGGAGCATTTACCTGTTATCCCCAAACTCCACAATGTATCTGCCTGTAAAATTTTAGTAATCTGAACAGGCATTACTCGAAAAAGCTTTCTCCTCTGCTGAAGTGTATCCTAGAATGAAAAAATACGCCATAAGAAAATTTAGTAGAGTGGTCAAAAAATCGCATGTAAAAAACAAGTAGATATTTAATATTAATGGGATATAGTGATAAAAATTAGAAATTATTGAGAACAAGAGAGCAACCAAATTTAAAGACTGCTATCATGTATTTGGTGCCAGGATATATCCATTTTTGATAATGTCTCATCTTTATTGCCTAATGACTTTGTTGGTTCACATTCTAATTATGTCTAAATTTTCTTTTAAATAGGATTTTTGTGCACATTTTGGTCCAAACAAATAAGATTCCAGTGGGTTAAGAAGGTCAGGTCAGAAGCAAAAGAAAGTAAAGGTTGTGTAAGAAATGGTATGTCGGTGGAAGAAGTGTGCTTGGATAGAAAGTAATGAAGGTCTGTTTTCTCTGCCTACTTCTTCTTAAGATAAAAACTTTTGATTCTATAAAGCAGCTGATTCTTTTGACCAGTCATTTGGCACCTGATAAGATTAGATGCATAACAGTTTAGACATTTTGATTTACCTTTACATCCGTTGCAGTGTGAGATTTTATTTTTCTACCCTTCTGGTTCCAGTACTTAGGTAAGTAGCAGTTAAACCCTAAGCAATCGTCCATTATGGAGCTATGCAATAACTCCTCATCTTCATCTTCTTCAACCAACACTTCTTTAATTGTTCTTTGAGTCATCTGTTGCGAAGTAACATACTTAACAGCGGGGTGTTCCATGAGAGCAGCGATACCAGTCTCTTTGTACTCTTTGCTCAATAATATTACATCGAAATCACTCGGATAATCCTTGAGAATGTTATCTTTCTCCAAAATCCGCCACTGCGAAATCTGAAATCAAAATATTTGAAATATATTTTTTAAGGCCACTCTAAAGAGGAGAACCATAATGGGACAACCACTCCCCATATTCAAACATAACTACAATGGAACAACCACTCCCTGTATTCAAACATAACATACTCCTTTTGTGACTATGCAATAGGAAGGCAACAAGAGCTTCAATGACCCCCCCTCCCACACCATGTCCAAACCTCTCTGATCTGCTTCCAAGGAACATAATACGGTGTGTGGAAGGGTCTTACTCATCTTAAAGGACTTTTCATTCAGTATTCTTAGCACATATCCCAGTCTAGTCCAACTCCTCTCATCATTTTTGATGCGGTGATACTAGCCAGAAGTAACATCATTAGTTACCTGAAGAAAAAGACGTTCTGCCTTCGAAAACCATTATGGTTAAAAAGAGTTAGGGTTGAAAAGATAATTTATTTAGTGTATTGTATAAAGTAACCTAAAAATCTAAGAAGTGGTGGAAGAGTTTTATATTTTTTTAGATAAGCGAACAATAGACAAAGCTATTATTCATATTAAATACGTTTCTTAAAAAAAAAATATATATATATATATATATATAGATTGTGATATAGATACAGTTGTATTCAGCTCTTGAAAAGGACCAGTGAGATCTGGTCGAAAGCTCGAGCATCGACTCAAAAACTATGCGGAGAACCGAAAATAGGTAAAAATGTCATATATATATAGGTATTATCATTAGTGAACACGGGAGTTCTATATGATCCAAAAATGCCACTCAAATTGAAAGGAAAAATCTATCAGACAATTGTCAGACCGGCACTCCTGTATGGTCTCATGTTGGACAATGTACAAGACCTATAATAGACAACTAGAGACAGCAGAAATGCGTATGCTGAGATGGTCCACTGGCGTGTCCTTAAGATAAAGATCAAAAGTGCTCACATTGGTGGAAGCCTAGGGGTGACAGAAGTCAATAGTAAACTAGAGGAACGGCAGATGAGATGGTATGGACACATAGAACGACGACCGCAGGAGCATACGTCCAACAGGCAATAAACTTGAATGTTGCATGTTCTGTGACTAGAGAGAGACCTAAGAATTTCTGGGTGATGCAAATGCGCGAGCAGATGCAAAGATGTGGGGAAGAGAGTTTACACCCTGAGGACGAGGAGAGCTGACCCTAGCAGTGTTCATAGACGCTAAGCTGGGAGCAAGCCAGGGAGAGAGAGAGAGATAGGTCAAATAAAAAATCGTGGATTTTACCATGTGCCTATTAAATCAAAATATGAAGACTGAAAATTTTCGATGCATACAGCTGTGATAAAAAAGTTATTTTTTTTTATTAAATGAATCTGTGCTCACTCAAAGTGAACACAAATACCTACACTATTTAACTCTTTCACAGTAAGCTACTTAAAGCTTGTGTCGTGAAAGAGGAAGATGAAATCCAGCGTTGTGACCGCTAGTCTATCAACCACATCAAAATTAGTACATCAATTAATACAAATCACAAGCATTTGCTTACTGTGAAAGATGTCAAAAGTGTATTTGTGTTCACTTCGAGTGAGTACAGATTAATTTTTTAACAACAAAAAAAATACAATTACAAAATATATTGTTTTAGTGAAAATTATCACATTTCCTGATTATTCGGTAAAGATATGAGGAGTTTTGCTTGTATGAGTGCTTCACTATTAGATACATCCCATGTGTTCCGTCTATAAAAGGTAGCTTATACTAAAACATTACTTTATTTGTAATATTAGTCCAATGTATTGGGAAATAATCTCAACAGACAATCCGATAGACTCATTGTCTGTTGAGATTGTTTCCCAATACATTGGGTTGATTACCTATGTTACTAGGAAAAATCCAGTCTTCAATCCGTGAGGATATAAACAAGATATATAATATTTTCAAATGATAATTATTGATTTTGAGGGCTGAGTCGATTTTTAACAAACCTAACCTATTCTATACAGGGTTGCTATTAAATCCCCCAATCTATCCAAATTGAACAACTACCAGCCACATAATATTCGTTATCCAAACAAAAACACCCACTTGAGAACAGAAAAATAAAATGTCACTCCAAGCAAGGAAAAGTTTATAATATTATGAATAAATAGACAACTTTAAAAATTTGTTTATTATTTCAAAATTCGTTGATAAAATACTTCAATTTTTATAATTAATTAGGCATTCCACCCATAGAGGGTGATTTGTGAAAATACTTCAAATGTTATCAAATCAACAAATTTGATATGCGATTCATATTAAAAATGTGAAAAATTGAATCAGCCCGCCAACTTAATTTTGCTGTAATCATTACCTTTCGAATTAACAAGAACTCACCTCAGAATAGTTAAATGCCGCCGTGATAAATCTCTTTCTAGTCTCTGTGCTGTAGTAACTCCTAAAAGATACAATATATTCGTTCTCAACAATATTAGACGAAAATGAGACGTGCGAGTAGACATCCTCTGTGCTATTACAAGCTAAATCATCCACTGAATAACTTTTATGACAATATATCGGAAAACACGTTATAAGACACTGCACAAAGTATAATATCAACTTAATCTTCATTTTGTAGATGGAGAAACAGAATCCCTTCGGATTTTTTTCAAAACCAATATCAATCACAAATCATGAGAATGCGTTTGATTTTTATAAACATACGCTTTTTTCATCTTATAATGGGATGCAACTCCGTAGGATGATCCACGAAAATCAGCTTTTGGTAAGTATGCAAAAATACGAAGATACTACAATCGCGAATAGTTTATTTATGTAATGAGAATTAAACGGTAGAAAAATTCACAGAAATACTTTTAATTTAACATCCATATCAAATGAAATTAGTAAAGCAAGCAAAAAGACATTGTCCGTCAGATGATTGGTTTCATGTCAGTTTGCTATTCACGGTAGTGAAACTTCCATACATTCCATAGACAATATATTTGACAGATACTTTTGACACTTCATGGTCCTTGAGCCAGAACTTTTTTTGCGGAAATTATTGGAACGACAAAATGGAATTTTAATGAATGATAATAATTAATAATAATAATTTAATTTTAATTTTAATTAATGGAATTTTTGAATTGACTATTTAACAAGAAAAACAAAAATATACTTATTAATTGAATTATATATAAATTGTGATGAAATGGCCATACGCTAAATAAATAATTGGAACGACAGCCGCGCAGCCGCAATCCGTATGGGTAGAACACGTAGAAAGCCGATTCCGACCCGTTCCGACCGGCGCAAAGAATGTTACTACCTATGCATTTGAATGGGGACACCCACAGAAAAAGTAGGAACCCGCTTTCCGGCATGCCCATTTAAATGCATTGAGACTATTTTCCTACCTATTTTCATGACTGTTAGTCATGAAAATAGGTTAGTTAGAAAACATGCTAACGAACCTAATTGTTTTAATGAATTGGTAGTAATGTCAAAGTACGAGTAGATCTCTAAAGTGCATTTCAACCTAAAATAATAATGGTTAATTAATGAAAGTACGTATACAAAAATAAACTTGTACAGTCATTACTAGCAGTACACAAAAACGATTTCTCGATCAGGTTAGCAAGTGGCAATTACATTGATATTTCCTGTTATAGAAAAAGTATAAATATAGGGTAAAGTTATGAATTTATCTCCAAAGCAACAAAATAAACTAATACATAATAAGTAGGTGATACCCCCAGCACCACTCTAAAGTTCATAAAAAGTCATAGGTTTCTTTATTGTACTCTTAACAAAAAATCCAGATTGGAAACAGATTTATCCTCCAATTATATTCAATGGCTCCATACAGTGGGAATAAGACCCTTGATAACATAATATGTCCCTATTGTTTGGTACAAAAAGACTGAGCAAACAACCGTAAGGAACCTAATAATAATATAATATAGAAAATACCTAATATTATAGATAAATGTCGTGCATGTGGTCAGACAGGAGAGACTCTCACATCTAGTAAGTAAATAATAAAATATATTCAATGAGAAGTAATTCAAGATTCAAAAATAAGTTAAGTTACACAAATCAAGCAGACAAGTTAAGTTACGTTCCATTTAAATTTCCTCGTTTCATAGTTGGAAGCGATATCTCTATCTATACACACAGTGGGACTTCTTTGTCGACTGCTCTACAGTAAAAAAAAGAAACCACACATTTTTTTATTTCAATGAATATATTTTGTCTATACATTGTCATTCATAGAACACATTTATAGTTCAATATATTACCCTCCTTAGACCCGCTTGCACCAAGGTGATTTAACCTAATGTTAAATCTTATTGTTGAATTTCAGAATACGCCGGCGGATATGGAGGAAGTGGCGGTTATGCTGCTCAATACTCTGTGCCCCCACCAGCAACTGGGGTGAGTGCCTCAGGTGCCCACGGCGCCCCAGCTAGAATTGCTCCCAATGGGGAAAACAAGGTTTGTGTATTTTTGATTCTTTTTATTTACAAAATTGGTTTCTTTCTCGTAATTCGCTTAAAATATCATTGGAGGCTTGGTGGCTAATATATAAAATGTATAATTGACCTCCTACCGAGTCCTACAGTGATGTTGAACAATTGGTAGCCTGAGTTGGCTCTCACATAGCTATCAGGGTTGAGATTTTGTTTCAGACATTTTCTCTCATGCAATATTGTTTCCTTGAAAAGTGTACCTACCCGTGCGACCAAAAAGCTAATTTTCAAAATTACTAACAACTATTGCAAAAGTTTTTAAATTTAACAATTTGACGTCGTGGTTCAGAGCATTTTATTTCTTTGTACATGTCTAAAAAAAGACTGTTCGTAATGTTACAGTAGCTTTTCTAGAAAATCAATGCATTATTATCCTTTTATTATTGCCAATGGATGAGTTACTATTGGGCATACTTCCTCATATAAACATGATTTTTCAGGAGCAGACTACAACAACGGAGCTTATAATGTAACACCTAAGGAGGCGCTAACTCTAGAGGGTACGGTGGTGCCAACACCAAGAAAGGACAGTCAGGTGGTTACAGCGGGTCCAATGTCAGCGAAGGTGACAGGGGCTGCAATGCTGGAGATGGCCAGAATGGGTACGGGGCGCCTTTGAAGGCGGAGAGGGTACAGAAGGGCCAGTGAGGCCAGGGGACAATGAGCGTGGGTATGCAGGGGACAACAGGGGGTATATGGAAGTAATGAGAGACGAGTATACAGGAGAGGGGGCGGAGTAGAATATGTGTAAGTTTTCCTGCATCATATTATTATTTTATACACATAATACTCTTAACATGTCATGTTTCCCTAGTCAACTGATAACAAACTTATTTCAATAGCAACCTATTACATGCAAATGTATTTTTATTTACAGAAATGAAACTGAGAAAGAAATCTAAATATTGAAGGGAGCAGTTTGCAGTGGAATTTGGTAAAATGCTACGATCTAGGAATATGCATCAGCGACTGCAGTAAATGGCCTTAAATTTCTCTTAAGGATATAATAAACCCGAGACAATCAAGTGGAATCCTTAGAGGTCCAAATATCATCATCATTCTCCTTTTAAACTCTATGTGAAAATGAAGATGAACGTAATTATGTAGTATGTTCTTTAAAAGTCTTCTTCCATATACAATGAAAAATTATCAGGATCAACTATTATTTATCATTTAGTAGCAGCGTGTAAAAGTTGGTACAAGATTTTGTCTACCAGTCAACATCTGCAACTCCTTATACTTCACAAGGGATTATTAAAATTAATTTATAGTAGGAGAGACCTGTTCAAATTTATTCATTTAAAGGAGATTCAAATATTAGTATCCTTAAAAGTTAAATCTTGTATTGATAAAATTTTTATGAAATGGTATAATTATTTCACTATGTATGTTACAATTTTATACATAACGTGACTAAAAAAACTTAGTAATGGGTTGTTTTCCTACGGATACGCTGCTACTATAAATAGCGGTGAATATGTCAGTTGAGAACATTGTCAATATTGTTTCCGTATTAACAAAAAACAATGACATATAATTTTGAAAGACGCCGTCTTGTCAGACGACACACCGTTCCCTAGGAACTCACTGCATAAGGGATAGTTTTGGCCAAGTATGTGTACAATAATATGATCCATGGAGATCATTATACCCCTTATGATTGCCATATGATACCATAATATATTTGATTAACAAAACAATTAAGTAATATAAAAATTATAATAAGTACTAAGTAAGCATGTTAGAAGGTAAATAACAAGAAATAAAGAATATGTAGAAAAATATTCATATTCCTGTTCCTTGGTAAAAATGAGCAATAATTTCTCAAATTCTTTCATGAGCTAAGGAACATTTTTTCTCTTTTACCTCCTTTTTAAGGACATCAATAGTACACTATTTTATACTATGCCCCTTATGTTTTATTTCATTCAATTTGTATTGCCTTTTATTGGTTGCCATAATCTGTAAATAAACGAGAAATCCTACTGTGTTTTTGCTTTTATATCTAACGAACATAGACCCAGAGCTGGAAAATAGAGTTTTAATCGTTGATATTGGACACCATGGAAACTACGAGCTAGAACCAATTAATGGGCGACGACACTTCTTTGTCATTTTGTTTCTCGTTGTTAGTTTCTTGGTGACTATATCAACGATCAAGAACATATGCTCTATTTTCCAACTCTGGGTTTACATTCGTTTGGTATAAACACACCCGAATAGATCTTCAATGCTTTGGGCAGAAGGTGCTTGATGATAATCCATTTCAAAAAAAGAAAGTCTTGTGTAATTCTATCACACAATGTAATTTCAACAAATTTTCTGAGAATGCCATCTCCTTTATGAAATGTAAAAGAGTTTTTTTTTAAACTTATTGTTGTTCATATTATGCATAGCACTTATGTTTATTATTTTTGTAATTAAAGAAAATATAAAAAAAAACAGTGGATAGTTTCATTTAAGCCATAGAGCAGTTGACAAAGAAATGGTGTCGCACAATGAAATATCTTCCAGTTAAAGCGTAGGTTCTCAACGGAGGTGCTAACATACTCCTGTGGGAATTTGGTACTTTCAAGAGGGTAGTAGAAGACCCGGAGAAAATGAAATAGTAAGAGGGTAGATAAAATAAAATTTGAAAAGGAAAAAAGTCATCCTTGTGCATTTAATAATTGATCTCAAAGAATTTCAGGCGAGCACAAACGTATGCAAACAAATAACAAGTCAGATAAACCCAAAATCTAGAATGAGCGTTCTTAACACAACCACATTGAAGATTACAAATCTAATATAACATGAGATATTTGAAAGATTCCGGCTTTCCAAGAAACAAAAATCATTTTGGAACTCGCATTATAATAACTTGACAAACGTCAAATGGTTCTAAACAATAACAACGTTTGTGCGCATGCGTGAATCTAGAGTGACCATAGTAAAATAATTATTTAAATTTAGGATATTATGCTGCCACGTTAGTCTCTAGAGATCATAAAATCACTTTTCGTGAGATTAATTGTCATGTAAAATATAAATATTTATTAAAACTTAATTAAGGTTAATTTTACAATCGATAAAGTTTATGTTATCATAAGTATATTTTTCGATAAATCTCGAGAAGTAACCTATTTATCATTATACACCTGGCATCCCAGAAATAGTAAACCATAGATCAAAAATGGCTGGTGCAAGACAATTTTATCGGATGGCGCAAGCGGGCCTTATAAAGAAAAACTTGTGTTACAGAATATTAAACATTTGATTGAATGGAGACGGTAGTCTCTGAAAAGCGCTTCATGTTTGAATCGTTTTATGATAGAACTATATATAAAGGTCTCCTCAAGAATGTCACTAGGTCCTTGAGCTCTTATGGTCTTGAATAATAAGGAGGGTAGACTTTTAGAGAAAGTTAGATAGTTTGGTTTTCTTATAAGGAAAAGGGCTCGGCTTGAGTAAAGAAATTAAATACGAGTTTTAGAATAGAGGTAAGAATTTATTCAGTCTTGTACTTACCGATATTAATTTGACATCACATGAAATTGAGAAAAGAAGGTTTAATTCACTATTAAATAAAAAAAGGCTTGCTTTTTTCCATAAATTATAATGATAAATAAAACTTGTAACAAGGATATTTGAAAAGTTACCGAGGTGCAAAAAATAATTAGATAGCCATGTCTGCAAATGGAGTGTGTTAGATATTCTGTGCAATCTTCTATGAAATAAGGTTTTGTGTGAAATAAACAATAAATTGATATTCATCCCGGTGTTGAATCAAAAGGTAAACTGTTGGTGCTATTAATGTTGTGAGAAATTTTCGGTAGGTGGCGGAATTTCATCTGTAGATGGTGTGATTTCTCCTATAAATGCGATCGTCACCAAGCACTTTCTGCAAAACACAGTAAGACATCTTGTTTATGAATATGGCATAAAACAAAGAAAGACAAAATGTAGAAATAAAAGCAACAATCATGAATAAAAATTATATGCACCTATTTAAAAATATGAGTATGGGCTCACTCAAAGCAAACACAAATACACTTTTGACATCTTTCACACTAACCAAAGGGTTGTGTTGTGAAAGTGGAAATGGTCGGCACCGGGATTCGAACCCACGACCTTCAGTATGCTGTGTGTATGCAAGCCATCGACTGATACCATTGGACTACCAATCACCTCCATACAAATTAAATTTCTTCTAAATAATGTTCTTCCAAATAAACATCTTCGCTAATATGTATCTCTATTGATAACACATGTACTGGGTGATTGTTATAAATCCCTTGTGAAGTATAGAGTAGGAAATGTTGACTGGTATACACAATCTTTTACTAATTTTTGCAACCTGCTTCTAAATGATAATAGATTCTTAATATTTATTTGCTTGGAGACACTCTAACTTCTGCTTCAGGAGTTAATGTGTTCAAGTGTGGACTTGACAGACTGAACAAGTGAATACTGTTGTGAGATCAAACATATCAGCATATAGCTGTCCGTCTGATAACATTAATAGTAAAAATAATAATATCTAATGAGTAATGACTTGTCGTACTTACATATTTGATGACATGCATCTTTTCCTGCAACTGCGGAATGCTTGCAGATATATGTGGCATGTCTTCCTGCTCCGACCATAAAGAAGACTGTAATTTGGAAATTTACTGATAGCTCTTAGTTGAGAAGACAGGAAGCTATCATTTGGGGATTCTAAAACAATATTTGCATGTGTATTTGGACCTCTTAGATTTCCACTTGACTGCCTCGGTTTTACTATATCCCTAAGAGATAAGAGCGATTGATAGTACGGCCATTTATGTACATTGTCGTTGATGGATCTTCTGAGCTAATGGTAGAATTTTATCATATTCAACTGCGAACTGGCTCCTTAAATATTTCCATTTTCTTTCTCAGTTTAATTTCTGTAAATGAAAATACCATTACATGTAATAACTTGTTATTGAAATAAGAATGATTTATTATAAATTTCTACAAAACAATAAAATTCTATACAATTAAATATACAGAGGGTAAGTTTATCATTGGACAGAGATATCTTCCAATTAATTTTCATTAACATTTCAAAAACATTCAGAATAAAACGTTTTAAAATTACAAACAGTTTTATTCCATAGTTCTAAAGGCGCTTCTTACAAATTCATTACAACTGACTTTGGAGGTTAGAGAAACTGTATTTCAAATAAGCTATAGGCGAGCATTTTATAGCTGATGTGCCCATATCTAGCTCAATCAAAATCAATAATTATTCTTCAAATACTCGTCTTATAAAGGCGTCAAAAGTGTATTTGTGTTCACTTCGAGTAAGCTCGTGTTTCCTCAGGTGCGTGACCTGATTCATTGTTAACATTTCACTAAAGCTGGGAATGTGGTGATGCCCATGCAAGATCTTTAAGGTATCTAATAATATCCACACATTCTTATTTAAAAACCATATGTTACTGCAATATGTAGATACATAAACACACTGAATGTCATGTCGAGTGCGAGTCGTCAAAATATTATTATAACTCGATGGATACCGGAAATTTTATTGCCGCGGGTTTTGCTAAAACTCCTATTTAAGATAAAGGAAACAAATTGCACAGCAATAAAAATGCCGTAGACAAAAATGTTGGAGAGAAATCTCGATTGGTAAGTTTTAATAACAATTGATATTCATTGTGTTTATGTATCTACATATTGCAGTAACACATGGTTTTTAAATAATAATGTGTGGATATTATTAGAGACCTTAAAGATCTTGCATGGGATTCACCACATTCCCAGCTTTAGTGAAATGTTAACAATGAATCAGGTCACGCACCTGAGGAAACACGAGCTTACTCGAAGTGAACACAAATACACTTTTGACGCCTTTATAAGACGAGTATTTGAAGAATAATCATTGATTTTGATTGAGCTAGATATGGGCACATCAGCCATAAACTGCTCGCCTATAGCTTATTTGAAATACAGTTTCTCTAACCTCCAAAGTCAGTTGTAATGAATTTGTAAGAAGCGCCCACAATAGCGTTTAGAACTATGGAATAAAACTGTTTGTAATTTTAAAACGTTTTATCCTGAATGTTTTTGAAATGTTAATGAAAATTAATTGGAAGATATCTCTGTCCAATGATAAACTCACCCTCTGTATATTTAATTGTATAGAATTTTATTGTTTTGTAGAAATTTATAATAAATCATTCTTATTTCAATAACAACTTATTACATGTAATGGTATTTTCATTTACAGAAATTAAACTGAGAAAAAAATGGAAATATTTAAGGAGCCAGTTCGCAGTTGAATATGATAAAATTCTACCATTAGCTCAGAAGATCCATCAACGACAATGTACATAAATGGCCGTACTATCAATCGCTCTTATCTCTTAGGGATATAGTAAAACCGAGGCAGTCAAGTGGAAATCTAAGAGGTCCAAATACACATGCAAATATTATTTTAGAATCCCCAAATGATAGCTTCCTGTCTTCTCAACTCCCAAGAGCTATCAGTAAATTTCCAAATACGGTCTTCTTTATGGTCAGAGCAGGAAGACATGCCACATATATAATGCAAGCATTCCGCAGTTGCAGGAAAAGATGCATGTCATCAAATATGTAAGTACGATACGTCATTATATATTATTATTTTTACTATTAATGTTATCAGACAGGCAGCTATGCTGATATGTTTGATCTCACAACAGTATTCACTTGTTCAGTCTGTCAAGTCCACACTTGAAACACATTAACTTCTAAAGCAGAAGTTACAGTGTCTCTAAGCAAATAAATATTAAGGATCATCTATTATCATTTAGAAGCAGGTTGCAAAAATTAGTAAAAGATTGTGTATACCAGTCAACATCTCCTACTCTATACTTCACAAGGGATTTATAACAATCACCCAGTACATGTGTTATCAATAGAGATATTAGCGAAGATATTTATTTGGAAGAACATTATTTAGAAGAAATTTAATTTGTATGGAGGTGGTAGTCCAATGGTATCAGTCGATGGCTTGCATACACACAGCATACTGAAGGTCGTGGGTTCGAATCCCGGTGCCGACCATTTCCACTTTCACAACACAACCCTTTGGTTAGTGTGAAAGATGTCAAAAGTGTATTTGTGTTTGCTTTGAGTGAGCCCATACTCATATTTTTAAATATATAGGTACATATAATTTTTATTCATGATTGTTGCTTTTATTTCTACATTTGTATTGTCTTTCTTTGTTTTATGCCATATTCATAAACAAGATGTCTTACTGTGTTTTGCAGAAAGTGCTTGGTGATGCTCGCATTTATAGGAGAAATCACACCATCTACAGATGAAATTCTGCCACCTACCGAAAATTTCTCACAACATTAATAGCACTAATTTACCATACATGCAAAATAAACAGTTTACCTTTTGATTCGACACAGGGATGAATATCAATTTATTGTTTATTTCACACAATACCTTATTTCATAGAGGATTGCACAGAATATCTAACACACTCCATTTGCAGACACGGCTATCTAATTATTTTTTGCACCTCGGTAACTTTTCAAATATCCTTGTTACAAGTTTTATTTATCATTATAATTTTATGGAAAAAGCAAGCCTTTTTTTATTTAATATTGAATCAAACCTTCTTTTCTCAATTTCATGTGATGTCAAATTTATATCGATAAGTACAAGACTGAATAAATTCTTACCTCTATTCTAAAACTCGTATTTAATTTCTTTACTCAAGCCGAGCCCTTTTCCCTATAAGAAAACCAAACTATCTAACTTTCTCTAAAAGTCTACCCTCCTTATTATTCAAGACCATAAGAGCTCAAGGACCTAGTGACATTCTTGAGGAGACCTTTATATATAGTTCTATCATAAAACGATTCAAACATGAAGCGCTTTTCAGAGACTACCGTCTCCATTCAATCAAATGTTTAATATTCTGTAACACAAGTTTTTCTTTATAAGGAGGGTAATATATTGAACTATAAATGTGTTCTATGAATGACAATGTATAAGCAAAATATATTCATTGAAATAAAAAAATGTGTAGTTTCTTTTTTTTACTGTAGAGCAGTCGACAAAGAAGTCCCACTGTGTGGATAGATAGAGATATTGCTTCCAACTATGAAACGAGGAAATTTAAATGGAACGTAACTTAACTTGTCTGCTTGATTTGTGTAACTTGACTTATTTTTGAATCTTGAATTACTTCTCATTGAATATATTTTATTATTTATTTACTAGGTGTGAGAGTCTCTACTGTCTGTACCCCTATTCCGAATCAACAAGTTTATTTTTGTATACATACTTTCATTAATTAACCATTATTATTTTAGGTTGAAATGCACTTTTGAGATCTACTCGTACTTTGACATTACTACCAATTCATTAAAAAAATTAGGTTCGTTAGCATGTTTTCTAACTAACCTATTTTCATGACTAACAGTCATGAAAATAGGTTACCATACTTCTTCACAAGCACCCCGAATCCATTTTACCCTCTGCAAACCGAACATATTTGAATTTTTGGCTTGAGTAGATCTCTAAAGTACATTTTTACCTTATTATAGAGTGAGAAAGTTAAAAAAACATTAAAAGGACAAAAATGTATCCTTATCAACATAATGAAGCACTAATGCATTCAGTTGATCTCATCGAAGCAGTTAACTTTATTTAGAGAAACAGGAAAGAATTCATATTTCGAAATTGTACTAGGTGAGTAATATAGGAACCACTTCATGTTCATGGATAGCCAGTGATAAAATAAATCCAAATTTAGCATCCTTAACGCAAACACGTCGAAGATTGCACCATAACACATCCTTGAGTACTGGTAGGAATCTTTCCTTGTCGTTCTTTAACTTTGCATATTGTGGTATCCGCCATGTACAAACCGATCACAATTAATGGGATGAACGCTTGTAACTTTTAATTTTATTGATGGGCACTAGATAAGAAAAAAATCATAATTTGAAAAGTTTTTCATTCATTACTGCGGACGACAGCCAATATGTTATTGACAGTTATTAACTTTGACAATATCACAAGCATAGAGTATGGAGTATTTAACACAGATTGCTAGACCACAAACAAACTTTGCCGGCGTTCTCTGTGTCCGTGTACCCAGCGCAAATTTAAGCGGGCAACGGTTTCTTGCAACCGGAAACCCGCCACCTGCTTTCTACGTGTTCTCAGCCATGAGTAGGTAATTTTTGAAATTATTTATATTCGTAAGTTAAGGACAAAATTGAATATTGCGGGGTATAAGATTTGAAAGGGCGCATGCGCGTAATTTTAGTACGAATAACAAAATATGGCGTTGTAATCGTAAGTACTCCCAGTCTACAAAAAAAAACCCTCGAGTTGCCACTCTATTTGAAGTAGTATTATTATACTCTATGATTTGCTACATTATTCTGGGCCCCTTGCGCCAAGCTGATTTAACCCTGGTTAGTGGAAAAGAAGACGACGAAGAGAGAAATAACGAAATTTCGTCTTGCACGACCACTGACCAGAGATCAAACGACCAAACAAATAGCAAAAAGTTAAACCACCAAAATAGAACGGTTAACATCGCTAGTCGGGTACTAAGTTCGGTGATTTCGAGTTGTCAACATGTCAACTGTCAAATACGTTATTATGTATAAGTCAATGGCCGCGGTTTTTGCTAAAACTACAATATCAAAATGACGTGGACAAATGTTGAAGAGAAATTTGGATTGCAAATGAAGATAGTAAGTTTTAATAACATTTAATATTCAATCAATTCTTTTTTGTATTGTTCATAATATGTAGTTATTAGAAACGCAACAATATCTTTCATGTGCATTACCACCTTCCCGGCTTCAGTGAAATGTTTACCGTATATTATATTATTATCTAGTATGTTTACAATAAATGGAACTAAATTCAATTCGGTAATACTCCAGTTTAGTCACTCCTAATGATTTCGAGGTTATCTTATATACGCTTTGAATATGATAACCTAATGTTAAATCTTATTGTTGAATTTCAGAATACGCCGGCGGATATGGAGGAAGTGGCGGTTATGCTGCTCAATACTCTGTGCCCCCACCAGCAACTGGGGTGAGTGATTCGCTTAAAATACCATTGGAGGCTTGGTGGCTAATGTATAATTGACCTCCTACCGAGTCCTACAGTGATGTTGGACAATTGATAGGCCTGAGTTGGCTCTCACATAGCTATCAGGGTTGAGAATTCGTTTCAGACATTTTCTCTCATGGAATATTGTTTCCTTGAAAAGTGTACCTACCCGTGCGATCAAAAGGTAATTTTCTAAATTACTAAATACTATTGCAAAAGTTTTTGAATTTAACAATTTGACGTCGTGGTTCAGAGCATTTTATTTCTTTGTTCATGTCTAAAAAAGACTTTGTTCTTAATGTTACAGTCGCTTTTCTAGAAAATAATGCATTATTATCCTTTTATTATTGCCAATGGATGAGTTACTGTTGAGCATACTTCCTCATATAAACATGATTTTTCAGGAGCAGACTACAACAACGGAGCTTATAATGTAACACCAACTAGCATAGGCTCCTAAGGACACGCTAACTCTCGAGGGTACAGTGGTGCCAACATCAAGAAAGGACAGTCAGGTGGTTATAGCGGGTCAAATGTCAGCGAAAGTGACAGGGGCTGCAATGCTGGAGACGGCCAGAATGGGTACGGGGCGCCTCTGAAGGTAGAGGAGGGTACAGGCCAGTGAGGACAATGAGCGTGGTTATGGAGGGGACAACAGGGGGTATATGGAAGTAATGAGAGACGAGTATACAGGGGAGGGGGCGGAGTAGGATATGTGTAAGTTTTTCTGCATCATATTTTATACACATAATACATGTCATATTTCGCTGGTCAACCGATAACAAACTTATTTCAATAACAACCTATTACATGCAAATGTATTTTTATTTACAGAAATGAAACTGAGAAAGAAATCTCAATATTGAAGGGAACATTTTGCAGTGGAATTTGGTAAAATGCTACGATCTAGGAATATGCATCAGCGACTGCAGTAAATGGCCTTAAATTTCTCTTAAGGATATAATAAACCCGAGAAAATCAAGTGGAATCCTTAGAGGTCCAAATATCATCATCATTCTCCTTTTAAACTCTATGTGAAAATGAAGATGAACGTAATTATGTAGGTAGTATGTTCTTTAAAAGTCTTCTCCATATACAATGAAAAATCATCAGGATCAACTATTATTTATCATTTAGTAGCAGCGTGTAAAAGTTGGTACCCCGTTAACATCTGCAACTCCTTATACTTCACAAGGGATTTAAGACTATCACCATTTTTATTAAAATTAATTTAAATTTATTCATTTAAAGGAGAATCAAATATTAATATCCTTAAAAGTTAAATCTTGTATTGATAAAAATTTCATGAAATGGTATAATTATTTCACTATGTGTGTTACAATTTTATACATAACGCTGACTAAAAAAACTTAGTAATGGGTTGTTTTCATATGGATATGCTGCTACTATAAATAGCGGTGAATATGTCACTTGAGAACATTGTCAATATTGTTTCCGTATTAACAAAAAACATTGACATATAATTTTGAAAGACACTGTCTTGTCAGACGACGCACCGTTCCCTAAGAACTCACTGCATAAGGGATAGTTTTGGCCAAGTATGTGTACAATAATATCATCCATGTAGATCATTATACCCCTTATGATTGCCATATGATACCATAATATATTTGATTAACAAAACAATTAAGTAATATAAAAATTATAATAAGTACTAAGTAAGCATGTTAGAAGGTAAATAACAAGAAATAAAGAATATGTAGAAAAATATTCATATTCCTGTTCCTTGGTAAAAATGAGCAATAATTTCTCAAATTCTTTCATGAGCTAAGGAACATTTTTTCTCTTTTACCTCCTTTTTAAGGACATCAATAGTACACTATTTTATACTATGCCCCTTATGTTTTATTTCATTCAATGTGTATTGCCTTTTATTGGTTGCCATAACCTGTAAATAAACGAGAAATCCTACTGTCTTTTTGCTTTTATATCTAAGGAACATAGACCCAGAGCTGGAAAATTGAGTTATAATCGTTGATATTGGACACCATGGAAACCACGAGCAAGAACCAATTAATGGGCGACGACAGTTCTTTGTCATTTTGTTTTTCGTTGTTAGTTTCTTGGTGACTATATCAACGATCAAGAACATATGCTCTATTTTCCAACTCTGGGTTGACATTCGTTTGGTATAGACACACCCGAATAGATCTTCAATGCTTTGGGCAGAAGGTGCTTGCTGATAATCCATTTCAAAAAAAGAAAGTCTTGTGTAATTCTATCATTCATCATTCATTCATTCTCCCTTAAAGACCCCCCGCACACCGCAAGTCAGCCCGGAGGAGACCAATCCGCAGCAAACCCGACACGCATGAAACCGATCTCCCAGCTCGATCGAAGCAATCAAACGAAAAAGCCGGCCACACACAAATCAAGCCCGCCGCGGATCCAAGTAATTCTATCACACAATGTAATTTCACCTAATTTTCTGAGAATGTCATCTCCTTTATGAAATGTAAAAGAGTTTTTTTTTAACTTATTGTTGTTCATATTATGCATAGCACTTATGTTTATTATCTTTGTAATTAAAGAAAATATAAAAAAAAACAGTGGATAGTTTCATTTAAGCCATAGAGCAGTTGACAAAAAAATATCTTCCAGTTAAAACGTAGGTTCTCAACGGAGGTGCTAACATACTCCTGTGGGAATTTGGTACTTTCAAGAGGGTAGTAGAAGACCCGGAGAAAATGAAATGGTAAGAGGGTAGATAAAATAAAGTTTGAAAAGGAAAAAAGTCATCCTCTCATTGGAGCAGTTTACTATCTGCTAAGAAATAGAAGTTTCTGTTGTCATCACTCATAGTAAAGGCGAAAGCTGTTGAGAGGTGTTTATTTTAACTGTAATAAAGAAATAGGTGAGTGATCTAGGATCCGCTTCATGTTCCTAAATAAGGCAGTGATCGTATAGAGAAACTTCAAAGAATTTCAGGCGAGCACAAACGTATGCAAACAAATAACGAGCAGGATAAACCCAAAATCCAGAATGAGCGTTCTTAACACAACCACATTGATTACAAATCTAATATAACATGAGATATTTGAAAGATTCCGGCTTTCCAAGAAACAAAAATCATTTTGGAACTCGCATTATAACAAAACATAACTTGACAAACGTCAAATGGTTTTAAACAATAACAACGTTTGTGCGCATGCGTGCATCTAGAGTGACCATAGTAAAATAATTATTTAAATTTAGGATATTATGCTGCCACGTTGGTCTCTGGAGATCATAAAATCACTTTTCGTGAGATTAATTGTCATTTAAAATATAAATATTTATTAAAACTTAATTAAGGTTAATTTTACAATCGATAAAGTTTGTGTTATCATAAGTATATTTGTCGATAAATCTCGAGAAGTAACCCATTTATCATTATACACCTGGCATCCCAGAAATAGTAAACCGTAGATCAAAAATGGCTGGTGCAAGACAATTTTATTTGTGGACTTGATCTCTGGTTTACTAGTTCCAGACTACGCCATATTTAGTCCGTCTGATGGCGCATGCGGGCCTCTGTGTTCTAGTCTGTGGCCATCATGGACAAACGACCCGCTTGCACCAAGGTGATTTAACCTTGGTTAGTGGAAAAGAAGACCAAAATAACGAAATTTTGTCTTGCACCACCACTGACCAGAGATCAAGCGACCAAATAAATAGCAAAAAGTTAAACCACCAAAATAGAACGGTTAACTTAACATCGCTAGTCGGGTACTAAGTTCGGTGCTTTCGAGTTATCAACTGTCAAATACGTTATTATAAGTATAATCAGTGGCCGCGGTTTTTGTTAAAACTACAATATCAAAATGACGTGGACAAATGTTGAAGAGAAATTTGGATTGCAAATGAAGATAGTAAGTTTTAATAACATTTGATATCCAATCAATTCTTTTTTGTATTGTTCATAATGTAGTTATTATAAACGCAACAATATCTTTCATGTGCATTACCACCTTCCCGGCTTCAGTGAAATGTTTACCGTATATATTATTATTATCTAGTATGTTTACAATAAATGGAACTAAATTCAATTCGGTAATACTCCAGTTTAGTCACTCCTAATGATTTCGAGGTTATCTTATATACGATTTGAATATAACCTAATGTTAAATCTTATTGTTGAATTTCAGAATACGCCGGCGGATATGGAGGAAGTGGCGGTTATGCTGCTCAATACTCTGTGCCCCCACCAGCAACTGGGGTGAGTGCCTCAGGTGCCCACGGCGCCCCAGCTAGAATTGCTCCCAATGGGGAAAACAAGGTTTGTGTATTTTTGATTCTTTTTATTTACAAAATTGGTTTCTTTCTCGTAATTCGCTTAAAATATCATTGGAGGCTTGGTGGCTAATATATAAAATGTATAATTGACCTCCTACCGAGTCCTACAGTGATGTTGAACAATTGGTAGCCTGAGTTGGCTCTCACATAGCTATCAGGGTTGAGATTTTGTTTCAGACATTTTCTCTCATGCAATATTGTTTCCTTGAAAAGTGTACCTACCCGTGCGACCAAAAAGCTAATTTTCAAAATTACTAACAACTATTGCAAAAGTTTTTAAATTTAACAATTTGACGTCGTGGTTCAGAGCATTTTATTTCTTTGTACATGTCTAAAAAAAGACTGTTCGTAATGTTACAGTAGCTTTTCTAGAAAATCAATGCATTATTATCCTTTTATTATTGCCAATGGATGAGTTACTATTGGGCATACTTCCTCATATAAACATGATTTTTCAGGAGCAGACTACAACAACGGAGCTTATAATGTAACACCTAAGGAGGCGCTAACTCTAGAGGGTACGGTGGTGCCAACACCAAGAAAGGACAGTCAGGTGGTTACAGCGGGTCCAATGTCAGCGAAGGTGACAGGGGCTGCAATGCTGGAGATGGCCAGAATGGGTACGGGGCGCCTTTGAAGGCGGAGAGGGTACAGAAGGGCCAGTGAGGCCAGGGGACAATGAGCGTGGGTATGCAGGGGACAACAGGGGGTATATGGAAGTAATGAGAGACGAGTATACAGGAGAGGGGGCGGAGTAGGATATGTGTAAGTTTTCCTGCATCATATTATTATTTTATACACATAATACTCTTAACATGTCATGTTTCCCTAGTCAACTGATAACAAACTTGCCTCAGGTGCCCACGGCGCCCCAGCTAGAATTGCTCCCAATGGGGAAAACAAGGTTTGTGTATTTTTGATTCTTTTTATTTACAAAATTGGTTTCTTTCTCGTAATTCGCTTAAAATATCATTGGAGGCTTGGTGGCTAATATATAAAATGTATAATTGACCTCCTACCGAGTCCTACAGTGATGTTGAACAATTGGTAGCCTGAGTTGGCTCTCACATAGCTATCAGGGTTGAGATTTTGTTTCAGACATTTTCTCTCATGCAATATTGTTTCCTTGAAAAGTGTACCTACCCGTGCGACCAAAAAGCTAATTTTCAAAATTACTAACAACTATTGCAAAAGTTTTTAAATTTAACAATTTGACGTCGTGGTTCAGAGCATTTTATTTCTTTGTACATGTCTAAAAAAAGACTGTTCGTAATGTTACAGTCACTTTTCTAGAAAATCAATGCATTATTATCCTTTTATTATTGCCAATGGATGAGTTACCGTTGGGCATACTTCCTCATATAAACATGATTTTTCAGGAGCAGACTACAACAACAGAGCTTATAATGTAACACCTAAGGAGGCGCTAACTCTAGAGGGTACGGTGGTGCCAACACCAAGAAAGGACAGTCAGGTGGTTACAGCGGGTCCAATGTCAGCGAAGGTGACAGGGGCTGCAATGCTGGAGATGGCCAGAATGGGTACGGGGCGCCTTTGAAGGCGGAGAGGGTACAGAAGGGCCAGTGAGGCCAGGGGACAATGAGCGTGGGTATGGAGGGGACAACGAGCGTGGGTATGGAGGGGACAACAGGGGGTATATGGAAGTAATGAGAGACGAGTATACAGGAGAGGGGGCGGAGTAGGATATGTGTAAGTTTTCCTGCATCATATTATTATTTTATACACATAATACTCTTAACATGTCATGTTTCCCTAGTCAACTGATAACAAACTTGTTTCAATAGCAACCTATTACATGCAAATGTATTTTTATTTACAGAAATGAAACTGAGAAAGAAATCTAAATATTGAAGGGAGCAGTTTGCAGTGGAATTTGGTAAAATGCTACGATCTAGGAATATGCATCAGCGACTGCAGTAAATGGCCTTAAATTTCTCTTAAGGATATAATAAACCCGAGACAATCAAGTGGAATCCTTAGAGGTCCAAATATCATCATCATTCTCCTTTTGAACTCTATGTGAAAATGAAGATGAACGTAATTATGTAGTATGTTCTTTAAAAGTCTTCTTCCATATACAATTAAAAATCATCAGGATCAACTATTATTTATCATTTAGTAGCAGCGTGTAAAAGTTGGTACAAGATTTTGTCTACCAGTCAACATCTGCAACTCCTTATACTTCACAAGGGATTTAAGACTATCACCAAGGAGATCATTTTTATTAAAATTAATTTATAGTAGGAGAGACCTGTTCAAATTTATTCATTTAAAGGAGATTCAAATATTAGTATCCTTAAAAGTTAAATCTTGTATTGATAAAATTTTTATGAAATGGTATAATTATTTCACTATGTATGTTACAATTTTATACATAACGTGACTAAAAAAACTTAGTAATGGGTTGTTTTCCTACGGATACGCTGCTACTATAAATAGCGGTGAATATGTCAGTTGAGAACATTGTCAATATTGTTTCCGTATTAACAAAAAACAATGACATATAATTTTGAAAGACGCCGTCTTGTCAGACGACACACCGTTCCCTAGGAACTCACTGCATAAGGGATAGTTTTGGCCAAGTATGTGTACAATAATATGATCCATGGAGATCATTATACCCCTTATGATTGCCATATGATACCATAATATATTTGATTAACAAAACAATTAAGTAATATAAAAATTATAATAAGTACTAAGTAAGCATGTTAGAAGGTAAATAACAAGAAATAAAGAATATGTAGAAAAATATTCATATTCCTGTTCCTTGGTAAAAATGAGCAATAATTTCTCAAATTCTTTCATGAGCTAAGGAACATTTTTTCTCTTTTACCTCCTTTTTAAGGACATCAATAGTACACTATTTTATACTATGCCCCTTATGTTTTATTTCATTCAATTTGTATTGCCTTTTATTGGTTGCCATAATCTGTAAATAAACGAGAAATCCTACTGTGTTTTTACTTTTATATCTAACGAACATAGACCCAGAGCTGGAAAATAGAGTTTTAATCGTTGATATTGGACACCATGGAAACTACGAGCTAGAACCAATTAATGGGCGACGACAGTTCTTTGTCATTTTGTTTCTCGTTAGTTTCTTGGTGACTATATCAACGATCAAGAACATATGCTCTATTTTCCAACTCTGGGTTTACATTCGTTTGGTATAAACACACCCGAATAGATCTTCAATGCTTTGGGCAGAAGGTGCTTGCTGATAATCCATTTCAAAAAAAGAAAGTCTTGTGTAATTCTATCACACAATGTAATTTCAACAAATTTTCTGAGAATGCCATCTCCTTTATGAAATGTAAAAGAGTTTTTTTAAAACTTATTGTTGTTCATATTATGCATAGCACTTATGTTTATTATTTTTGTAATTAAAGAAAATATAAAAAAAACAGTGGATAGTTTCATTTAAGCCATAGAGCAGTTGACAAAGAAATGGTGTCGCACAATGGAATATCTTCCAGTTAAAGCGTAGGTTCTCAACGGAGGTGCTAACATACTCCTGTGGGAATTTGGTACTTTCAAGAGGGTAGTAGAAGACCCGGAGAAAATGAAATAGTAAGAGGGTAGATAAAATAAAGTTTGAAAAGGAAAAAAGTCATCCTTGTGCATTTAATAATTGATCTCATTAGAGCAGTTTACTATCTACTAAGAAATAGAAGTCTTTGTTGTCATCACTCATCGCAAAGGCGAAAGCTGTTGTGATGAGAGGTGTTTATTTTAACTGTAATAAAGAAATAGGTGAGTGATCTAGGATCCGCGTTCCATGTTCCTAGATAAGCCAGTGATAGTATAGAGAAACTTCAAAGAATTTCAGGCGAGCACAAACGTACATGCAAACAAATAACAAGTCAGATAAACCCAAAATCCAGTATGAGCGTTCTTAACACAACCACATTGAAGATTACAAATCTAATATAACATGAGATATTTGAAAGATTCCGGCTTTCCAAGAAACAAAAATCATTTTGGAACTCGCATTATAACATAATTTGACAAACGTCAAATGGTTCTAAACAATAACAACGTTTGTGCGCATGCGTGCATCTAGAGTGACCATAGTAAAATAATTATTTAAATTTAGGATATTATGCTGCCACGTTAGTCTCTAGAGATCATAAAATCACTTTTTGTGAGATTAATTGTCATGTAAAATATAAATATTTATTAAAACTTAATTAAGGTTAATTTTACAATCGATAAAGTTTATGTTATCATAAGTATATTTTTCGATAAATCTCGAGAAGTAACCCATTTATCATTATACACCTGGCATCCCAGAAATAGTAAACCATAGATCAAAAATGGCTGGTGCAAGACAATTTTATTTGTGGACTTGATCTCTGGTTTACTAGTTCCAGACTTCGCCATATTTAGTCCGTCTGATGGCGCAAGCGGGCCTTAGTGATAATAATTAACAGAGAGAGAGAATTCAGAAAATTTATTATTTTGATAGCTCAAAAGACTTTTCATTTCAATCAATTAAATTGATTTTGCCATCGAAATTATTCTAGGTAAATATTATGTTTCAACCAACTTTATTACACGGGCCCTAGACAATGTGAATTTTTCGTAGAGAACGAAAAAAATAACTTTCGTAGTAGAGAGCAACATCCAAAGTATGAATCCATTGAACTAAAAGAATATACCTTATACCTCACGGATAGTACTCATAGTACTGTACTACTGTACTAAAAGAGCTAAAGGAACTAATAGAATAGAACTAATAAGAAGCAAAAGAGAAGGCACTATATTCTCCATACAATCATCACGTCAGCTATCTCACTCGCACTCGTCTCCAGTTCCGACGAAAACCGAGTGGCGCCGAACGTCACACTTCATTTCTGTCATTCCGGTTCTGACATCACTAGTTAGCACACCTCCGCTGCGGATTAGCCGAAGCGACGACGGTCACATCTGTCAGTTTCTGCGCGCCATGTTGAGAGTGAGATAGCATGCTCAAACCCGTACTGTTTTCTATACATTCATCTCTCTCTTGCGTTGTTTCGCCATAGATTACTTCAAATTGTATTCACACCTCCGCCTGATATTTCGCGGATCCGTGTGTTTCGCATTCCGCCCGCTTTTGAAGTTGTCAAAATCGACAGAATTTTGGAGCGAAATTGAAGCGAACGTCATGTTTTCCATAGAAATCAAAGATGGAAAACGTTAATTGCGTTTTGTTATGGGATGGTTTGCAGAAGTTGGATGTGCATATTTTCTAAATTGTAAGTAAAAACGTTGTTGATGTTGTAATATTTAAAAATATATATGAAATGTGAAATAATATTGTGGTTTTAATTATTTATATTTCCCAACAAAACATAACCATAGAATACTTACTTATGTGCATTTTTCTTTTTCGCTACTCGTTTACCCGCTAGTGTACTAACACTACCTGCGATTTCGCTTTCTGCAGTTCCGTGTGCCGCGATTCGCGGCGGAGGTGTGCTAACAGCCTCCGTCCGATTAAGGGAATGGGAATAATAATGTACTAATAGTACTAAAGAACGAATAAGAGAGGGAATAGTTCGTTCTAGTTCAGTACTGTGAACTAGTTCCTAATAGTACTTAGTACATGTACTACACAAGCCTAATAACTAATTTGTTGGTGTGGTGTCGATGCAGACTGGATTGAGCAATTATACATCTTGCAGTTCCTTGCCCTTCCATATGACCGCACCATCATGACCAGTCACATCTAGACGCTATTCTGCCTCTGTACTTTCCCTTTTCAGAGTCAAATGGTATCTCAAAAGTGGAGAACACAATTTCAGCTCCTATCCATGTTACTGTAATATATTCATTACAGGATGAACCAATCCCATTCCCTCTATACATTAATTACTTGATAAATCCTAAAACAGATTGTCCTGAAATTCTTGCCAGTCCATCCAGATGATGAGTATGAGTCAAGGACCTTCCTTTTACCATTCTCCAATACTAGGATGTCATAGCCTGGGAAATAAGGTGGGTAGTTTTCCTACATGATAGTTGCATCTAATTCAAAAATGAATACAAATACCTAATATTCATAAATTAACCTCTTGACAATACTGAGTTTCAGTCAAGTTCTTTTCGATCCCTTTATTTTATTTATTCACATTCCTTATGATCTTAGAGCAAGAGAATCTTATGATATTGTACAAGTACAGACACTTCTTATTTAGTCCTATTGATTACTGATATCACTCCTAACCTCAACCTTTCTTCACAATTCTTATTAAGTATTTAGAATAATATTACACATCTAACCTTTAAATATTAATTTGCTGTTTGTATTAATATTTTTGTGTATTTTTATTACTTTCTGTCATTCCGATAATTTTATATTGTTTTTCAAATTGTTAGACATTTAATAGGCTAGCGCGTATATAAGTAAATAAAGTATTGAATTATTTTAATTTTATCATAGCATTTATTCATTACTCCTCCTCTTCTGTCATGTCGATTAAGTATTTAGAATGGAATAAACACCTTTTTTAAAATCTCATTGCTTTTTTAGTATATTAAGCTTATTGTTTTTAGTATGAAATATGACATATTATGTAAAATACATAACAGAACAGTATTATGTTGAAATAATAAAAAACTGGAAAAATATAATTGAAAAAAAGCATGACATGTTGTTTTTACTTTGTGATGAACACATGAAAGAAATAATATGTGATGAACACTAGAAAGCAATAACGACATGTCATTGTGTTATGTGTGATTCAGTTTCTGAATGTGTAAAAATGGCTAGGACACTACATTAGACGTGACAGCCAAATAAAATAGAAGAAGAAGAAGCAATAACAGTACGCCGCATATACCTATGCACACCTATATAAGTATGTATGTATGTACCTGAGATCTATACGCGTGACGTCACAGCTATCCTGCCTTCTGGCCTGTATAGCGGAAGAGAGACAGCAAAACAAAATCGCGGAGGCCTCGGCTGTATCTTCTACACTGCAATCAGCAATCCGTAGTTCTGGCCTGGCTACCTGGTCACAGGGGGATTGCGGGGAATGAGAAGGCAGACAAAATGGCAAAGGAGGCTTCAGTCTCCATGTGTGGGAAGATTAATCAGATTCCATATGCTGACTTGATTCTGAGTTGCAAAGGGAGTGCATTAGAAGAGTGGGGGAGGAGTTGGAGAGAGTCTTTGGCTGTGCGGGGTCGATGGTTTGGAGAGATCCAGCCTCATATTCCCAAAGTTCCCTGGTTCTGGAATATGAATATTCCAAGATGGCAGATTTCTCTGGTCTGTCGACTAAGGTCTGGCCACAGTCTGTCTCCTGCCCACCTCCACAAAATAAATATTTTAGATACACGTCACTGCGTTTGTGGCACAGAATTGGGTGATGCAAACCATTTGATCATGGAATGCTCACACATGAGGGGCGCAGACTCTTTGATGGAGATGCTGGGGCGGGCGGGAGTGGGGTTTCCTACCCAGCTTTCGCTTGTTCTTGCTGATCCATCAAAGAGTATTGTGAAGTCTCTTGGTTGGTTTGCTCGGGAGAACTCTCTAAAACTTTGATTTTAATTACATTCTAGGTATTACTATAATATAATTATTGTAACTACTATAATTTAATAAATAGGCAATATTAAAAAAAAAGATAAAGATATAATATGAACTTGAGACTGATCAAGAACGCCAATAAGGCGAAGGTCAAAAAAAAAAATAACACACGGCCGCATGGCGATTGTTTTGACGTGTCCGTGGTGTCCTTCTATTGTTTGCTGGTGTATTGTTTACCTGGGTTTCGCGTAGGTACATCAAAGGGCTTTCGCTTGAAGTACATACTAATCAACCGTGTTCAGTATTTTTTCACAAGAGTTCTTTTATTTAAATTCTTACATTATCTATGCTTATAAACTTCCATAGACAAAACTTACTTTTGATTGCCATTTAACAAAAATAAATAATAATGAAGTAAAACCATATATACAATAATACTTATACCTATAGTATCAAGTAAGGAGCCCTAATGCTGTGTATCATTTTTATTTTTAGATGTTTTTAGGTTGAAGTTAAAAAGGCCATTGGTCCAATCCGAAAAAACTGGTTGGACCATATTTCACTTTTCACAATAAACACTGTTCAATATTAGTTGGTACTTTTTTATCACAGCTCTAAAGAGTCAATGCTCATAGGTTAAAGATAAATACTTTTACAATGTTTACAATATACTGGGGTTGGGGTTTGAATGGTTGGCTAGGAGCCTGGCGGGACTCTCTCATGCCGATGAGAAGTACCTATAAAGTGCCACGACATGCTCATGTAGACGAACAGCCGCTACACTACCAACAAGTCCGACTCTCTGGCGTCCTCGTGTGGTCCATTGAGATCCCCGCAAACCCCGGGCAATGTGACCTACCCGCTTACCATCTAACATCAGGGTCATAGCAGACAGAGAGAGGGCGAATGGCGATCTTCCAGCGCCACAAAACTGGAACCTTCATCGGCTAAGGGATGGAAAACCCCGACAGAAAACCTGGTTGAGCCGACCACAGGGACTATCCCCAGGCCTCGGGTGCACAGGGCTAATCACCCTGCCACCTTAAAACCACACAGATTACAAAAACTCCACAACAGAGCCTCGGCCTAAGGTCCGACTGTACAATGCCTGTGTCCTACCGGTCCTTCTCTATGGCTGTGAATCTTGGCACCCAACATGCGCTCAAAACACCCGCATAGCAGGATTCGAGAGCAAGTGCCTCAGAAGAATGCTGGGCATACGTTGGAAACTTTGTGCCGAACACAGTTGTCAGGGACCTAACAGGTCAACCACTGGTCACTACCACTGTAAGATTCCGCCGACTGACCTGGCTGGGTCACGTACTCAGGAAGCCTACAGAGGACATAACCCGTCTTAGTCTCAACTACCATCCAGAAGGCAATCGAAGACGCGGTAGGCCCCTCCAAACAATTAAAAGGCTCTACGAAGCTGACCTTCAGGCCGTTGGTGTTGACTGGGATGCGACTGCTGAAATCGCAGGGGACAGGACCGCATGGCGAGGACTTGTGGAGTCCATATGCTCCAACTAGGGAGCGGACATGGACGAAGAAGAAGACAATATACTGATATCTGTGTACACAACCTGGTCACTTGCGAATTCGGAACTAGATACTTGCATACTGTATCCTAAAAAAAAATTATTCTAGTTACTCTAAGTTCTTGCTGCCCAAATAATGCAAGAATAAAATTGAGGGATGGTCTCTCAGGCTAGCATATTAGATGTTACTTTGTTTAATGTATAGGCGCCATCTTGTCTGATAACTTAAGATCCTCTGAGTGAACACAAGACAAGAAAAGGTATTACTCATTACTTAACGTAAAATTTCTCTATTTATTATTCTATTAAAAAAAATTAAATTAGACTTGTGCCGTTCATTAGCTGACCAGCCATCGCGGATCCGAACACAACTGTCTAATATTAGTGAAAACCCATAGTGACACGTAACAATAAAACAAAAACAAATAAAAAACGATCTAACCAGAAGGAGCCCTACATATGTGTGGGAATCCTTAACAATTCAGACAATCGTAAAGATTTATTTTACCGTGACACACTCATGACGTACTTTACAAATTTACACCTTTCATATTCAAACGTAACTTCCCCATTATACTGTCAAATCGCTAAGGATGCGGTTTGAAACTGATAATCTTAGTTCTGCCAATCATACAGGAGTATGGTCATGCTCCCACATTCAGACGATGCGAACTCAAATAAAAAAAAAAAAACTGTTAAAACAATAAAAATTAAATGTGGAGGTTGTTTCATTCCGATAGCTTAAAAATAAACACGGTTTGTTCCATCATTATTTTTCCTAAAACAACAAGTCAGAAATATAATGTGGCCCGTTAAATTGTACTGGAAAATTCTTTCGAAGGTTGAGCAAGTGTCTCAAAAATTTATCGTAAGCTTAATCTACGTCTATCTACGCATAACGACAACTCTCCCGTCATACCCAAACTAACAATCATCCTATTCATTTGAAATTTACAAGTAGCCGCAAGAGGCAATCCAGTTTGCTGAGTCCAACAGGAAACTCGCTGTCAAGAAGAAGAAAAGGAAAAAAAATATTCCGCATAATAATTCCAATAAAAAATTACTCTCAACGGTGCTTTAGTTTATAACAATTACGAATTTGGGGAATTAACAAAAATTAAAATTCAATCGGCAATTTAGGTATCTCTCATAACAGCAAAAAAATTCCTTAAACATGTCCACAATTACCAGACGGAACCCGAAATTACTGAATGCATGCTGACACCAAAAATTACCGAGATTATGACGGACTGACTCTATTTTAGTATCTAATTACTGACTCAGAACCCTTCATTAAAAAAAAAACTATTCTGTGGGATTCTCCTACGCAAAATTATTCAATGGACGAGACGAACCATGATCTAACTATAACATAACGGACTCTCTGTGAATTAGATATTTTAATCCAACAATTTGAAATTCCTGTGTCCATCGGAACCTTCGTAAGGTACCGAATCGTACGTACCCATGCTATAAAATTTTAAAACTTTCTTCAATTATTATTCAAATGGAATCTCGGCACAGAACTATTAACAAGAGTATACTATAATTTACCCTTAAACCATCCTGGCCAACTCGGAATTTAATACGTATTTAATTTAATCTGCAAACAAAAAAAAAAACTCTATATCCATCTTTAATTTGATTTATAAGATCGTATTGTATCGCATCCCATAAGTAATAAGTACATACCGGCACCCATTCAAATAGCTTGCAAAATATACCCCCTGCAAGTCGCACGTGTTACTAAAATGACAAAAAAAATTCAACCTTGAAGTGACGCTTTTATACCCGTGCAGTCCACACAAAGGATATTAGCACCGAATATAGCCAAGAACAAAAATAATAATAATTTCAACGGTTGGTTACGAAATTTCTTGTGGAAAGTTCAGTGAATCTAAAACTGTTTATACCTTTATCACAACAAAATTTTATGTGAAATTTCAACTTAGAATTTCCCGACTGTAAGAACTAACTTCTTTTTCCCAATTACATAATCTAATAATTTATTTATTCTTTAAAATCCCCTATTATTGTATCAAAATGTCTCTCAACTACCGACAACTTTTTTATTCAAAATTTATTACCCAACAATCTTCTGTCCAAATCTGAACGCAATTTTTTGACTAACATTATAAAAAAAAATCACAATTTATAGTTTACTAAATCCATTCTCAGCACTAGTTCAATGACTTTCCTAATTTGACAATCAAGTAGTTACACAAACAATGAAATGAAACGATGATTCTATTATGCGACCATTAACCGACAACCGAGTAGTTACATCAACAATGAATTGAAACTATGATAACATTACATGACTATTATGCGACAATCGAGTAGTTATATTAACAATGAAATGAAACGATGATTCTATTACGCGACTATTAACCGACTTACCACAATCCAACAATATGTAATAAAAAAAACTTTACTTGAAATTAAAATTGGGTAATTTTTTGTTCTACAAAATTTTCGTATCCTAGCAACCACAAACAATGAAATGAAACGAAACGATGATTCTATTACGCGACTATTAACCGACACTTTCTACAATCAGACAATATGCAAATAAAAAAAAACTTTATTTGAAATTAAAGTTGGGGAATTTCTGCTCTAAGTATTCGTAACCTAGCAACCAACTCACCAATACATCCATCGTTCGCGCGCGTATTTCCAACTACAATTCTATAGGTACCTACCCACACATATACTGCTCTGTGAATGCAGGTCTGTTCCCGCTAAAATTTCTATGACGTAACAATGACGCGGCACTCTCATAAGACGTTATTATAAACAGGCATATATAAAAATTCAATTATGGAATATCTATTACGTTGTACATTTACTGATTCTAAAATTTATGAAATGTTACCTCTATAAAATTCCTGTCCCGCTCTATCCCATCAAACAGATTCATTATGCAAGATTGACCAACTTTGTACACATATGAGACATAACAAATTACATTACAATACAAATAGTTACAAGGCAATACGCACTTTTGTCGCACCTCAAGCTGAATTTTTTTATTATTAACTTCTCGCTCGTGGTCCAATTACCGTCCTAAGCTGAATATGGCTTCCTTCATGATGATGGTCTTCAAATCACAGCCCCAAACCTTGGTAGCGCTAACTGTCGTAGAATTTCTTCCTTCCTTTTTCTCCTACTCCATGACTCTTTACTTAAGATGGTTTCTACTTACATGAAGATATAGAAGAAAAGGTCCAATCTTTAGAGACCAACAGGTTGATCGCCACAAGTACCTCGGCTAGTAAAGTTGTACACAGCACACTCTCATCTTCAGGGTTTGTGAAATTCGAGATTTGAAGGATCATCTTTTATTAAATCAAAGTCCAGAAGCACGTTTCACCATTTATTTTTTTTAAGTCTCAAAGCATTCAAATTAGTCACATAGTTCGGTATATAAACAATTTAAATTTACATTTAATTACGTGTTCGTTCAGGGTTTACACTTATCACTCTTTTCAGTTTGTTATTTTTAATTACACTCAACTTTCTAAGTCTATTTCTTTATTGGTTCTTTTATGACTGTTGTAAGGACTCTACACTAAATCTTGCTGAGATGGGGGAAACAAAGTCACCCACTCTGCAGACGCATATGATATAATCACAATACACAGTTAACAAATACACCAATGTAAACGTTATAAATTCTATCTTTAAACTATTCTTAAATGTCTGTGTTAATTACGAAAATTTCTCCCTCAGCACACCAAGGTGCGCCGAGGGAAGAAAAACTACGCACTCCTAGTAAGAAGGCCGTCTATCGAATAATAGTGGTCGCCCAGTGGTCGAAATTCGACCATAATGAATTTAAATTATAATTCAACTTCACATATTTTACCTATTTATTTGTAAATAAAACACACTTTGCAGTATTACTATAATATATAGGTAAGTATTACAAATATTGTGTTTGAAAAATCAAATATTTTATTGATAAATAAAAATAAAAAACACATTGCATAATATACAATAAACAAAGTAATACTTTTTTTATATAAATTTTACCCCCAAAATTGAGCAGAGATCGTGTTGTGAGGAATTACTTATATATAGGATTAATATATTTTATACTAGCTGACCCATCGAACTTCGTCCCGATCAATAAAATATTGCTGGGTAACATAACATAGCCAACTCATTGTGAAAAAACCAAAAGTTATGTGGTTATAATATTATGAATCAGTTATTTCAAAAGCACCAAAACTCACCCATTTCTATATTAGATATCTATATTGAATTTTCATCATCTTACTTATAAAAAGTCATAAATAGTCATATAGGTAATACAGACTTTTTTATAAGTCAGATGATACTAAATTAATTGCACAACCAAAACACCAGAAAAAGGTTCATTAATTGGTTTAAAATGCTTAAATTATGTGTGAATGTTAAAAAAAAAGTATTTCTGAAGCATGAAAGAAAATTTATCAATAAAATCTGCGTACCAATGCGGAATGTTTTGAAACTCGATGGTTATCAGGTAAATAAAAATTATGTTTTAATGGGATTTTTCACAGATGGCGCGGTTGTTGTGAGGAAGCCCGTTCCATACTCACTTAAAAACAGTATTACATATTTTCATACTATTTTCCATCCATTTTTTTATTTTGTAATTATTCTTTTTTCCGGAACGGAGAAGAATCCAATAAATCAAACATCGGAAGAATCTGTTCAGCCGATCTCATATATATAGTAGAAGACACACATAAAATGTCGGTTAAAAAATAAATCATTACCGCCATCTATTGAATCTTTCTACCAAAATATCACTACTATTACAATAGATGGCGGTGGCAGTTCTGTCTAAAAATCCTTTCAATACTAACATATAATGTCTATTTCATATATTTCTTATTCATTTATTCAACTTTTTATTAGTTATTCTGTTATCCGGAGCGGAGAAGAATCCAATAAATCAATCGTGGGAAGAATTTGTTCGGCCGATCTCGAGTTATAAGTGTTCGCACTAACCCGACTTTCATTTATATAGTAGATGTCGGTTCAAAAATAAATCATAACCGCCATCCATGAAATCTTTCTACCAAAATATCACTACTATTACGATAGATGGCGGTGGCAGTTCTGTTTGATAATCCTTTCAATACTAACTTCAAATGTATAATTTATATCTATCTTATTCATTTATTCAACTTTTTATTAGTTATTCTGTTATCCGGAGCGGAGAAGAATCCAATAAATCAGTCGTCGGAAGAATCTGTTCGGCCGATCTCGAGTTATAAGTGTTCGCAATAACCCGACTTTCATTTATATAGTAGATGTCGGTTCAAAAATAAATCATAACCGCCATCCATGAAATCTTTCTACCAAAATATCACTACTATTACGATAGATGGCGGTGGCAGTTCTGTTTGATAATCCTTTCAATACTAACTTCAAATGTATAATTTATATCTTTCTTATTCATTTATTCAACTTTTTATTAGTTATTCTGTTATCCGGAGCGGAGAAGAATCCAATAAATCAGTCGTCGGAAGAATCTGTTCGGCCGATCTCGAGTTATAAGTGTTCGCACTAACCCGACTTTCATTTATATAGTAGATGTCGGTTAAAAAATAAATCATTATCGTCATCTATTGAGTCTTTCTACCGAAATTTCACTACTATTACGATAGATGGCGGTGGTAGTTCTATCTGATAATGCTTTCAATACTAATTAAAAATGTATAATTTATATCTATCTTATTCATTTATTCAACTTTTTATTAGTTATTCTGTTATCCGGAGCGGAGAAGAATCCAATAAATCAATCGTCGGAAGAATCTGTTCGGCCGATCTCGAGTTATAAGTGTTCGCACTAACCCGACATTCATTTATATAGTAGATGTCGGTTAAAAAATAAATCATTATCGTCATCTATTGAATCTTTCTACCGAAATTTCACTACTATTACGATAGATGGCGGTGGCAGTTCTATCTGATAATGCTTTCAATACTAATTAAAAATGTATAATTTATATCTTTCTTATTCATTTATTCAACTTTTTATTAGTTATTCTGTTATCCGGAGCGGAGAAGAATCCAATAAATCAATCGTGCGAAGAATTTGTTCGGCCGATCTCGAGTTATAAGTGTTCGCACTAACCCGACTTTCATTTATATAGTAGATGTCGGTTCAAAAATAAATCATAACCGCCATCCATGAAATCTTTCTACCAAAATATCACTACTATTACGATAGATGGCGGTGGCAGTTCTGTTTGATAATCCTTTCAATACTAACATATAATGTCTATTTCATATATTTCTTATTCATTTATTCAACTTTTTATTAGTTATTCTGTTATCCGGAGCGGAGAAGAATCCAATAAATCAATCGTGGGAAGAATTTGTTCGGCCGATCTCGAGTTATAAGTGTTCGCACTAACCCGACATTCATTTATATAGTAGATGTCGGTTAAAAAATAAATCATTATCGTCATCTATTGAATCTTTCTACCGAAATTTCACTACTATTACGATAGATGGCGGTGGCAGTTCTATCTGATAATGCTTTCAATACTAATTAAAAATGTATAATTTATATCTTTCTTATTCATTTATTCAACTTTTTATTAGTTATTCTGTTATCCGGAGCGGAGAAGAATCCAATAAATCAATCGTGCGAAGAATTTGTTCGGCCGATCTCGAGTTATAAGTGTTCGCACTAACCCGACTTTCATTTATATAGTAGATGTCGGTTCAAAAATAAATCATAACCGCCATCCATGAAATCTTTCTACCAAAATATCACTACTATTACGATAGATGGCGGTGGCAGTTCTGTTTGATAATCCTTTCAATACTAACTTCAAATGTATAATTTATATCTATCTTATTCATTTATTCAACTTTTTATTAGTTATTCTGTTATCCGGAGCGGAGAAGAATCCAATAAATCAGTCGTCGGAAGAATCTGTTCGGCCGATCTCGAGTTATAAGTGTTCGCACTAACCCGACTTTCATTTATATAGTAGATGTCGGTTAAAAAATAAATCATTATCGTCATCTATTGAGTCTTTCTACCGAAATTTCACTACTATTACGATAGATGGCGGTGGTAGTTCTATCTGATAATGCTTTCAATACTAATTAAAAATGTATAATTTATATCTATCTTATTCATTTATTCAACTTTTTATTAGTTATTCTGTTATCCGGAGCGGAGAAGAATCCAATAAATCAATCGTGGGAAGAATTTGTTCGGCCGATCTCGAGTTATAAGTGTTCGCACTAACCCGACTTTCATTTATATAGTAGATTCAATAAATTCGAATAACTTCCCTACTTGATTCATTTTTAACAAAAACATCAAAACTCAAAAAATTAATATTGAGTTATGCCGGAATGAAAAAATGCTTTTAAATCCTTTATAAGTGGATTTTTTTAAATTTATGTTTTTGAACTTTGTTCTGTTTGTGATAATGTATGATGTAGCGCATATAACTCAAAATGCTGAAAAACGTGACTTAATGCCTTTTACCATGCCACCACAGAAAATGATGTTGGCGTGTTAACCACTGTTGATTCCCATGGGCTACTACTAAAATTCCTGTAAAACATGAGGCGTGGGTGTGCTTTTTGAATATTGAATTCGCGTACAGGTCTTGTGGGAAATGGACAGGTCTTCTTATAAAAAGGTTTTAAAAATGCAGTCCAGCGTTTGAAAGAACTTTGTGAGCATTCCATGACATTGAAAGGCTTGGGTTTTTGTCGCGCTCCCCTTATATGCTCAGCCCATTCTTGAGGGAGTTCGATTCTGGCTTTTTGGTTTATGAAGGCCATATTTCGGTCGCATTCCATATAAGAGTGACCTCTTATGGGGAAAATGACTGTGATTGATTCCAAGCGGTTACAGCAGTGAACGATATAGTGTAGAAGTCTGAAAATTGTGTAGTTTTTATTTTGGCCACAACACGAGTCACAAAAAATAGTTAAAGACTTGGCCTTTACATCCATTTCATGGAATATAAAATGAAACAGATGCGACGACACGTCGTCTGCTCCTTTTTTTCCAATGCTCTCATCATATCCGAAGAAATAAGAGGAGGAATCAGAGAGGACATGTATATTGAAGAGAAAATAACTCAACTGTCTTTTGTAATAGACATCGTTAGTTGTGATGTTGGGAATGGGAAGGTTTTTTTGAAAATCCATGGCGATTGCAACTCTAGTGGCATCTTGCCTAGCTAACATGCGGGCTTTTCTTTTCTTCTCATAAAATACGTCAGCTTTCTTTTTATGATCAATGTTATTAATTTCTTGTAGTCGAAGTTGAGACTGAATTTGAGATTTTTCCAGTCCATCAGGTAGGGAGACAATTTTAATTTCATAGCATTTTTTCTCAGCCTGAAATTCATCACAATTATGTAGAACATGTATCCATCCTGGGATAGCCAAACGAAATATTAAAATTATTATTGAAATAATTTCTATACGCCTCATATGAAACTTTGTTTTCCGGATTATTATCATTGTACATTTTGTCTATTTTTGTAATATTCAACTCTTCGGAGAGATATATTTTACGGCTCTCGTGTAAATTATAATGTCCTGTTTTCCCATTCACCGTTTTAAGAGTTTCAATCTGTTTGCGCATCAATTCAACACTTTTTTGAGGAAGCTTTGTTTTAATATGTGCACCCCTTTTATCTTTTTGAATAATTCCATGTTCTGGGAGTGATTTTTGTATAAATTGCAATCTTCTTCCAGTAATGCCATGCAAAGATATAAAAGCTTGGTGGCAGACTGGTATTTCGTGGATGTCATTTCCCGAAATACGAATTTTATAAGAGTAAGACTTATTGTGTAATTTTGCACTTGATTCATCGG
Organism: Mystacides longicornis; assembly: GCA_963576905.1. Lineage (NCBI taxonomy): Eukaryota > Metazoa > Arthropoda > Insecta > Trichoptera > Leptoceridae > Mystacides > Mystacides longicornis. The sequence continues at coordinate 5,712,749 of OY756429.1, read as the reverse complement.
ATCGTGGACGTCGACGTTGCACATTAGAAACAGCTATGAGGCCACTTAACCCATATCTTCCCAGACATAGAAATAGCCGTTAGATTTTCATGAAAATCATATCAGGGACTATTTATGGTCTATGTATTGATAAATAAGTGTCAAAAAAAAATTTGGATTTTTGGATTTTTAATTATAGAACCGTTCCAATAATGGAACACTGGGAAGATACATACATGTAACATTTGGGCTTTTGTATGGGAAATCAAAAACGATATAGAGCGCAGTAAAGTACTTTATGAAGAGATTTTAAAATTTTAATCCACAATTTATAATTTATAAGCCTTGTATAAAATAATACAATAAAAAATCTTCTTCTTCTTCTCTTTTATAGACACGGGAGTCTGTTTTATCAGGGTTATCATCTTGACTTGCCTTGTTCCAGGTTTCTTACCATCGCTTGAAGAGTATTTTTGATCGGCGCAGCCCTTTTAGTACCCTCATGCAGGGCAAGATATAGTATTCTTACTTTTATTTAACTTCTCAATACGTCATGTTAGTGCCAACAAAACATATAATAACAAATTATAACGTACCCACCTGACAACGTTGTTTGACTTATTAGATCTTTCAAATTACTGTGTTTCTAATTCGATCACGCAGAGATTAACCATGGAGTGTTTTCATTTTAGATGTTCTAAGCATGCTTTTTGTTTTGACAGTGCCTGCCCTGGATAAAATTCCATGTGTCTTATAGATACGAACCTTCTGTCTGTCCTCATAGCATTGTTTCTCCATATTATGACATATTTCAAGCAGACTGCTTCTGCGGCAGCTTTATCAACCTGTGACCTTACTAATCAGGCTAGAAGGTTACTTCGCTATTGACTGTAAAGCAAAGCACTTCAATAGCTTGCTGATGCAGGATTTTCTCCTGTTTTAGAGATATAACATCTGCTTCAATGTTATTCATAGCGTTCTTGACCAAAAAAAATATCACCGCATCCTGGTAGTATTGTCACTCATCAAGTCCAATGAATTAATTTTTTTCTGTTTTTGAGCGCATCAGACCTTAGGTCGAATCCGATGGTTAAGATGATTTTGCAGATCCTTTTTGAAAATCGACGTCATTCACCTTCAAAGTAACCATACAAACAACGTTTTCTTACTGTGTAAGGTTCAGTTGTACCAGTTGTGTCCGCATATTTTCTTTACATAAAATACTTTTTTCGTTTCTAGATGTTAAAATATTTAGTACACTATTAAACTACGACAAAAAAAATAAATTTCCAACAATAAATTTTTTTTTTGCATGAAAATAGTACAAAAAATTTACATTGGCATATTATCCAAGTGTTCCAAAAATGGAACGGTTAGGAAAATGGACATGAAAATACCTACTTATAGTCATCTTTATTTTTATTATTTTTTATAATGATAAAAGAGACAACAATAGAACTGGTAACGTATTATTTGAATGTGAATTATAACAAACAAAAAATATACAGACATTTTACAACGAGCAATGTTTTTCCACAAAATCTGCTCTAAAGAATGCTTCATAACAGAAAAAAGCAGATGCGAATATCGTGCAACAATATCTCTAACTATAGCCTATTAATCGAAGATATTAAGCACATAAAAATAAACGAGTTGCGCATTTCCAAAAAAATAATAAAAATTGATAACTAAACCGTTCCAATAATGGAACACTGGGAAGATATGGGTTAAATAACAATCTTGTTCATACCTGGAAGTGAAGCTGTTGAATTGAACAATTAACTTAATTCTCTGCTCCTTATTTACGCAATCAAAACATTTAAAACGATTGCATTTACAATCTTCACCAGTTTCGTGGCTTTGCAACCGAATTTTCTTCAAAACATCACCTGTGGATTTTTTACGTTTAGTGTTTCTGCTCAAATCACCGCTTTCCATTTTAATTATTCTGTATTAAAAAAAAAGTTAAGACACTCACAGCACAACCTCACACGACACTGGTCACAGGTAAACTGAATTTAAAATGTAATACACCAAATTCGGGAGCTAACACAATTTCTATGATGGACATACATCATTATTGCTGTGAACGCGCGTGACATTCATCATTATAGTCGTGTGTATAATATAAAAAAGCGTTTATATCTCGGGACGCTGAGCGATATTGTCGTTGTTATAATTATCAAAAAGTACTATGGAACCAGAGAAAAAGAATGGTGTTCTTAGTTTAAATTTGATAAATTTTGGACGTTCATCATTATTGCAGTGTACCCTTCATATTAGATAATATTTATCACGAAACTATATCGAGCTCAAAATTCTTATGTAGATAAATGCAAACTTATGTTCTCTTACCTTTAATTTATTTTATTTAATGTTATATTCATCACAAAACAAGGTGGGTAATATTTTAAATAAACACAGCATGTTGTTGTATGTTGAAGCATTCGGTAAAAGTTTGGCAGCATTTCTTGATATATCCAAAATCCCTGCAAGGTTCTGAGTGTTCTGACCTAGAAAAAAAACAATTCTATTAATATATGAAAGCAAAATACAGTGATTACATGGCCATGGTTGCAAATATATAAGACGACATTAGAAAATTTTGCTTTTTCAGGGATTTGTTTTAAAAATACATGTTATGAGAATTTGATTAGAATCAATATTAAGGATTTAGAAAGTATATCAAACTACTTATGAACTTCAAATTAGAATAAAACAATCAACTGCTAGATACATATTTGATATGATATGCTCTGCATAAAACCTTCATTCGGAATCTTTCATAGTATTATTTGTTTAAAAGTGTAGCTTTTATACCTTTTTAAGATCTTCATTAAATCCATTTAGACTGCATAATGTATCAGGTATTATTATTTCAGATAGACTGCAACTCCATGCCTAGAAAACAATATTACAAAACAAACATCAAAATCTGTCAAAGTTTAGTTACAGGAGGGACAGCAATTTCAAAGTATCATATTTTATATATACCCATATTTTTACAATTCACAACTAAAAACTTCATGATAGGTAAAAATCTTAATAATTAAATATAGCTTAGGTACCTACTTACAAAAATATATTTCAATATATTAAAAAACTTACAAAATTTTTGAAAATAGAATTCCTGTTGTTTTTGTTTGGCTGTCAGAATATGGTCAGAATAACAATAATTGACAGTAGGTTACCATAGAGGAACTTTTTAATATGTAATTTTTTGTCTTAGCTTCATAATATGAAAACAAAATAAGAATGATTTTTTTAATAATTCTTCTTCACATTTAAAGTGGTTTTTTGTGTGTTAAATTTTTTTTTTTAATAAGTCGAAATATTTTAAGAGACCATTATATAAGTAAATCAAAAATATACATCATAAAATAATTTAATAGTACCTAACTGTGTTGAATTATATTATTATCTTTGGTTAACCATGGATGGTTGATACTTCACTATACCAATACGTCATATTTTGTTGTCAAACAAAAGGTTCGGATCGATAGCGTCGATTATGAAAAATATAATTACCTTATTTTCAATTGAGTTTAATGAAAATAAAACTGGTAAGTCATCAATTGATTAAAATATCTGTAAGCCTATGCCGTAACTTAAAACATTTATGCATTGCTAAAACAATTGCAGAATAATTATGTTATAAGGCGGGAATTAGTGTCTTACCGAAATCACAAAATTAATTTATTTTGTTGATATTTTTTTCAGGTTCCTGAGGCAAACGTGTTTTCAACGAGACTAATTGCTTTCATCCCACCTTTTTGACATAACAATTAAGTACATACTTCTAAGGATCAAATTGATTGATAAAAGTGCATTTCTAACAAAGAAACTCAAAGGTTTAATTTTTGCAAGACAATATGGTAAGCTACCTATGTAAGAATTTCATTAATTATTATGTTTCTTGGATTTCTTTATGTGTATTAAATCAGAAACTTTATATTGCAGATCCATGTTAGAGAACTCATTCAAATTTCCCATTTGGTTGAGAAGGGAAACAATTATATTGAAAAAATATTCAATGGCTGCTTATGGGATGTAAAGAAGATTGACCATAATCAATAACAGTGTCTTGCGGATGCCAGCGATTTTATCAATTTTACCACATATCACTATAAATAAGTTCTCAACCCGTTAGAAGCATATTTATTTATTTATTTATTTATTTTATTTATTTATTTTATTTCCATTAGCAATTACACAACAAACAGTTTACATATATAATTGTTGGAATTTACTGCCCCACTAGACAAAGTCTGTTCTGGGGCAATACTACTTCAAATCAAATCATGTAACCAACCAATCATCTTACAAAAAAGCATAATACCTACAGTGAAGAAAAAAAAACAATAGTAATAAACAAAAGTACAAATAATTATGTCTTTACTAAATAACAAGACTAATAAACAAGATTCCAGTAATAAGGGTCCACTGCACTCCACGTTACAAGCAATCACAAACAATCAATCAGCGCAGGATGTGAGTCAGCGCTCTCTCACATTCACCCCGTCCCCTCTCCAACATCCACCCTGTTACAAGTTTGTTCAGATTGATCCCACTGGGTGAAATTGATTCAATTATATCTGGCATTATGATGTATATTTTGGGACCCAGGAAGGCATAGTGTCTTTGAGCAGATCAGCTTCATAAAGAGCCTAAATTTATCTTAAACCATATTATTAACCACTATTACCGCAAAGGATTACTCTGTAATGGTGAGCAATGCTTAATTTTGACAGAAAATAAATAAATAAATATAAAAACGATAATGCTTCTGGCTCGACACAACACAAGCTGACACAATAGTGTGTTTCTAGCACATAGATTTTCATATATTCTTCGTAGTAAAAAAGTGAAGCCGATTTGGCCGGCAATTTTGACAGTACATTTATAAAGAAACTTAAAAATGATCTAATTTCACTTATTTCAACGTAAAAATATGTTTTATTGTAAAAAACACGAGAAAACTACTGAATAAATATACGCTGTACCACATTCTTTTGGGAACCAAACTGTCAAAAGTTGCAATATTTAGGATTCACTTTTGAACGCGAGTCGGGATTCTAGGTTATTGTATGGATTTCTGTGTTCTAGCATCAGATTTAATTAAACTTTAAATTTTTTATTTCGGTTATGGAATAAAAATGATATAATACTTTTGGGTTAAGAAGTGAATAACTAATAGTTTTTTTTATAACGGTGGGTCGGAATATCTTTTCTGGTTTCCATTTGTTTAAGAGAATATTTTTTTACTCTGCTAGATCTAACAAAAAACTTTGAGATTATACATATTATGTTTCAATTGTTGATTTTATGTTTTATGAATTAAAAAATAATGATTGGAAAAAAAAAACAAAAATACTTTCATTCATTTATTCATACCCATAAATAATAGTACTATTTAAATGGTTCTACGTTGAACAACTTGACATTTTTCAGAAGGCAATAACTTACATTTGAATTTGTTTCCTATGTACATTTTGGTTCAATTTTTTAAAATTTTTAATAGATAATGGCATTTATCAATAAGGATAAGAAGAAATACCTAGATTTGATATTGATATAGGTACCTGCATTGATCCATTGAAAATTTCCTTATAGGTAACTTCATATATTTTTTTAAATTATATTGTAGTGGTGTAGTTTTGTTTTGATTCCAATGCCTTTCTCAAAATGACACTAAATAGTTTTGCTTAATTGCCACATAATTTTTCACCTATAAATAATATAATAATAATACAACGTCTATTGACGTCAAGTGAGTATCTCAGTAGGTTTCGAATCCTACTATGGGCTAAGTTGAACCACCAAAATAGAGAGTATTGTTAAACTATGAAGGTGAGTTTATTTGCATAATCAAGTTGATTTTTATCCGCTCTGTAATAATCTACTAGATGTTGTTACTTGCAACTTGACGTTATAACACAACAACCATTGATGTCAAGTTAGATGCAGAACTCTTCAACAATTTGCGGCGATTATTTTGAGTTTGATATATCCAGATATGGAAATGAAATAAGTACCTGTAGTCAATATTTCATATACAGGATATTTTATTATTTCAATTATGCACCTACTTGAATAGTTTTTTTTAAATATAAGGAATCTATAGATACAGCTGGAGAGAAAGAGTGGTAAACATTGCTGCCAACTATTCCTAGGATTATGACCAGAGAAAAGACGTTGCGTTACAGTTTTTACTTTTGTCGTTGCAAAGCATAAGGGCAGCATTGTTATTATTATGTTTATGGCATCCCATCCCTAGAGGGACGATTTGTGCCAGACGCAGCATTGTATTATGAGCTTATAGTTCACTACAAGTATTTCAAGCATTCTATTAAATGTCAATTGTGGGGTAGGTGTAGAGAATATATCACCACACTACGAATTTGACTCACATGTCTTTCACAGTTATTCTATTTTTCATAGATACAAGCCGGTTTTATGAGTAACTCACCAATTAAAATCGTGATTCATGACAAACGTTACGTAGATTATTCTTAATAAGTCTACAAATTCTACAACTTACTTTTATCAAGCTCTATATTATTATCTAAACTTTCATAGATCAGGTTCTATAAATTCAATTGGTTCTGTAAATTTTCATCTGTTATGGACGGGTAAAATAGCTAGAAATTATAGATATTATATTATTTTTTGACGATTTTTCATCCCAATTTGTTATAAAGGGACGGGTAAAAGCTAGTTCATCATAAAACAAGGTGGGTAATATTTTTAATAAACACAACACACAACACAGAGTGGATGGAAGCATTCGGTTCGGCAGCGTTTCTTGACATATCCAAAATCCTTGCAACGCTCTCATCTAGAAAAAACATAATTCTTTTAATATGTGAAAGCAAAATACAGTGATAACATGGCCATGGTTGTAAATATATAAGGCGACATTAGAAAATTTCGCATTTTGACAGGGATTTGTTTTAAAAATACACATTATGAGAATTTGATTAGAATCGATATTAAGGATTTAGAAATATATCAAACTACTTAAGAACTTCATATAAGAATAAAACAATCTTTGATGTATGTGCTGCTTAAAACATTAATTTAGAATTTTTAGTAATATTATTTGTTTCAAAGTGTAGCTTTTATACCTTTTTAAGATCTTCTTAAAATCCATTTAGACTGCATAATGCACCAGGTATTATTGTTTCAGATAGACTTGAAGAAAGCTGCAACTCCATGACTAGAACATAAAATACAAAATAAACTTCAAATTCTGTCATAGTTTGGTTACACTAGGGACAGCAAATTCAAAGTATCATATTTTATACTTATTTACAATTGTCATTCAAAAATCATTTTTTTTGGGAATAATAAAATAGGTAAGCAAAGTTAATTGAGTAAATATTGTTTCAAAATAATCGCATAATTACAATGCAGCTAGCGTATTATATTAATTTATTTTGTGTAACTATATTTTTTACAGGATAGATATTACGAGATATTTTCAACAATCTTCTTACTTCCACTGTGACAATCCACTCTCGAGAGAGTGATAAAATAACAGAAGTGAATTTCTAAAATGTACAAGTATGCATTTTATTGTTGGAATATGCAAAATCGGTAAGTCCCGTATTATTATTTGATAATTGTACCTCTTTTCTTATTTTTGTCTATATTTAAATTACATAATGTTTTTTTACAGATTAATGTTAAATAGTTCCCCCAAAATTTCTATTGAATGAGGATAGAGTCAAATTATGTATACTGGAAAGTATTCAATGTTTTCGTAGGTGGAATGTAAAAAACACAATCACAATCGGTAAAAATGAACTAGCAGCCAATGCTCTTAAAAATTGTGCCATATGGATACGCTGTTACAATACTAGACGACATTATTTTGATAAATTAATAACCATCGGTAACAGTACCAGAAACAGGAGGTTGGTAGCCCACTGGTATCAGTTGACGGCTACGTACTGTGTACTCAATTGTGGCTTTGAATTCTGTTGCGACCATTTCAACTTTTACAATACAAGCATTGTTTTGTGTGAAAGATGTCAAAAGTGTATATTATGTGTTAACTTTGGGTTAGTTCAGATTCATTTGTATAAAAAAAGTGTTTTGTTGAGCTATGATACGCTAGAAGCAACCTCGGTTTCATACATTTAGTATGATTAGTATAATTATCATTTTACAAAATGGTAGTTGTGTGTTATATTCATTGAAATTAAATAAACAGAATGTTTTCATTTATTTTTAACCAGAAATAAACTGAAAAATATTACATTCTTAGTCTTAGTTAAATAATGCCTCCACGACATATTACTGTAAACGATGAGAATTCATGGATTTTGGTAAGTAATTATTTTCAAATGATGTTTCTGTGTTAAAATATCAAATAATGTGATATTTTAAAACAACTTACTATATTATTAGTGGTGGTCGTACCAGCAAGTCATTTCATTTACATTTCTTATAATAATGTGTCCCATAAACATAGAAGCAAATACTCTCATAAAATGGTACATATTTCTAACTTTTGAAGTTTGCCAATTATAAAAGCATTGTAGTTACCTCCTATAACTTACCTAATAATGACTTATGACGTCAAAAGGAGCATATCAGTTTGTGAGATAGCTACACGTAGGTTCGAATCATACACTTTTCAACATGATTACCTACATCACAGTTAAGCTTGCTGTGATGGGTAAAGGATATCAGATTTATAAGAAGAACCACCTACCGAGAACTTTTTTAATGTAAAAGTAGTCACACCTCAATGTGTAGTTACTGCACTTAAACGCAATAGATCTGTTGATGAAAAAGCTAAACGCAGGTTTGAAACTTGGTGTGGGCCTTAAATTCTTCAACTGTTGCGTTAAGTTTTGAAGATTAGGTGCCGACTTCTAAGTTTACTTATATTTGTAGATATATTCCATAGTGAGAAGCTTTACTTTAACAATTTTTTTATAAAGTTTATGCACAAAGAAGTTGTTGGAAGCCCGGCGGTATCAGTCGATGGTTTTCGTTTGCACAACGCACGTGAAGGCCGTGGGTTCAAGTCCTGCCCCCGTAGACAAATTGAAATTGGCATTCGACTACAAACGAAGATTTCGTCAATGTATAGTGCGAAAAAATGAACTGTCCACTGGAACACATAAACAATTATTTAAACCAAACAAAGACACTTATATAAAAAGGGAACAGATAATTTTCTTCCTACTCTACATTGTCGAAGAATTCGTTGGAAGCCGATCGCCAAATGCAATTTGTCTAGCACAACCCTTTGGTTAGTGTGAAAGATGTCAAATGTGTATTTGTGTTCACTTTAAGTAAACCAAAATTCATTTTCTTAAAAATAAATTATAAAAATCTGTATTAAAAAGTCAAAACTTTTAATAATACAGGTAGATATTTTTATTTTATTATTTTCAAATAAGTGTTAATCCACCTGGACAATTTGTTAAATATAAGGAACATAAAAAGCTTTTTTGGTACTTAATTGCAGAATAATAGAATCAACATTGTGGTGAGAGCCCATAGCTCACCACATATAAATCGAGCACTGTCTTATTAACTATGGGGTAAGCATAGAGAATAAGTCGCCAGGTTATGATTATGTCTTGCAGCGCTTTCTTCTTGCTGATGAGGTGTTACAAAAAAATAAGTACAACTAATTAAATAATAAATAAATAATAATAATTTATTCAATGAAAAATAATACACAATTTAGTGAACATTTAACATTATGTAGGTACACCATACTTTTATAAAGCTCTGTATGTAAACATCCATAGATCAGGTTCTATAACTCCCATTATTCTACAAATTTTTGGTGGACGGGTAAAAAAAGCTAGTTACTAATATTTAAGCCCCTTGATTCAGAAATTGAGCCAATTTTTCTAAAGCTTATACGATTTTCAATGTCTGTTCGCCCTTCTGGCTTGACAGATTTCAGTGTTACCGTGCCATTTTAACAGGAGGTCGTATAATATACTTTTTCTTATAATCTTCGTAATAATCACTCTCCAATTCAAAATAGTTGTAATTTTAAAATGATTTTTTTTACAAAATAGATTTTGATAATAAATTAAAATATATTATGATTAACAATTATTCCATAACCTAAAATGAAAAGACTAATAACATTTTAATGTTCCTAATTTCAAGTTCTATCAATGAGTATTCCTGAAATAAAACAGAATAAAGCCAACACGATCACACTTGCAAGTGTCAATTTTAAATAAAATAATTATTTTATAGTAGAGACATAAAACAAGCACTCTCATTTACCTACAGTGTTTTTCTCTAAGGCCATTAAGGGAATTTCAATAGGGAATCAATTAAAAAAGCACAAAATACTATTGGTACGCATAGTACTCAAAACTTTATTTAAAAGAAATTTTAGTAGGTAGGTACATAATATTTGTAATAGGTAAAAAAACAGAAATGGATATGACATCAATTTTTTTAAAGTTTTACTTAAATAGTAAAAAAAAATCATAATTAAACAAAACAGATTTAAAAACCTTTATATTTATTTACATAAAAAACAAAGAACTTCGTATTTTCTTCTGGAGACAATAAAACTCTTCACTATTTAAATTACCATTGTCATTCAGATCAACCGATAGGCTTTCGTTATAGTTCTGATGACTCCTTGAATAGTCCCCAGTTGACACAAATTCCTGAAATCTTTATACTAGCTTTAATAGGCACCTATTTTTCTAAAATAAGCCTGATCGACGTTCATGCAAGATCCAGATCGAGTTGTTATGCTCGATATTACCGCCTGCTTAAATTCCTACCAATAATTTGTTTTTGAAGAAAGTGAGTTTGGTTCATTTTTCTTAAAAAGTGGCTACCTCACATTGTTCCATTATTATATTTACATGTGAATTACAAGTATTTGGGCATTTTAATATTCCAGAATATCTTAGTAATAGAAAGCTTTATGGTTCATAATTTAGAGCTTATCTTTAATCAAGGCATATCTTTACGTGCCAAACTGATTACATTATGTCAGTCCTTTGGTACATAAATTTTGGCATATTCGGATTCACGTTCAATTGTCTGTACAATGTATGTCGCACTTCATGATTAAGCTATGGTCCAGTTCCAAAATTGTATGATCCAGAGGACATCTATTTCACAGTCTTGTGCAGCAATTTATTATTTCTTCAGAACACTAGTTAAGAAATTACAGCGCAGTGTTTCAAGACTCTGTGACGAAACAGCACGCTTTGACCTTCGAGTCAATGCCAGAAAGATGGAGCTCATGGCGAAAATGCCTACCCTGATAAACAGCTACCGATAACCATCGATGGTCACCAGGTCTCCCGGGTAGATAAATTTAAAGAACTAGGAGCAAAAAATACCACCTCTGGTGACCTAGGGGCTAAGCTCCTGCTACGTATCGGCATGACAAGTGGCGCCATTAACAACATGACCAAGATATGGAAAATGTCGGCGTTTAGTGCCGAGACGAAATGCGTGTGTGTTCTCATTCTGGATGGGTGAGGGGTCCTGGCACTTGACCAAAGCCCTGACTCAAAAAATCTCCGCATCCAATTGAAGTGCCTTTGGAGAATTTTGGGTATAAAATGATGCCATCGCATCACGAACGACGCTATACGCTGGCACACCCATCGCGGGCCCATCATCTCTACCATTGTGGAGAGGAGAGGGAAGTCCCTCTCATCCTGACCACATGACCCCGCCAACTGGCTGGGTCATGTCTCAGGATGATGAATGACAGTTGGCCTAGGAGAGCATTGTTCTTCCTCCCATCAGGGTCCCGAAGACAAGGAAGACTCTCTCAGACTGTGTTCCGCTCCTTCGAAGCAGAGCTGAGGGATTTGGACATGGTGTAGGAGGAGGTCATATCATTACGCAAGACTGATCGCAATGGAGAGCTCTTGTTGCCTCCATAAATGCCCCTGAGTGAGTGTAAAAGGGAGAGTTAGTTATTTAGCTAGGATGTAACCAGTGTAACCAACAAAAATACAAACGTCCGTTCGTTAGTAGGTTGATACGTATAGGTACTGAGATGGTGTTCGCCCGGTGTTTAGGAAAAATATTACATGCAAGCATTAAAATTACAGGGCGTATGTACGTTCGCCTTTATGGCACGACATTATTACACAAACATATTCTGTTAAGTCTGCGGCGTATGTTCATACGCCCTTCTGGCTCAACATGATCGACAATACCATAGCATATGCCCATAATTATTTTTTTCAAAATCTTAAAACATACTAAATCGAATGCTCTTATTTTTTTAGGAGAGGTGGAGATGATGTTCAGGCATCGAATGGCATTAAAAACGAAAAATCGCATTTTTGCATGTTCGCCCTTCTGGCTTGATGCCCGCGATATGAGCGATAGAGATAACAGGAGTCTGTATCGTGGCCAATAACCATACCCGTCACCTAATTCTTTGACAGATCATTATCTACTCAGAGTCTTGGATTCATAAAAGATCAAAATCCAATATCAATCAAGCTACCAACCGACTGCAGCGCCATCCTGTAATCAATAGAGAGCGCGCATATCAACTGTCGCGGTTGTAGTTCCGACTTCAGTGACACATCTTGACCAATCAGAGACCTCCGTGAGGTGGCAGTTCGCGTCAACTATCTGTCATATATGTTACATAGTTTCAGGAGTATCCACTAATAATCTCGAAAATTTCAATTTTATTTAATAATGTCGAAAATCAACACTAGATCAACCCAATCAACTGAATCAGGTTCTGAGACATCTAATAGAGCTGATATTGTTGAGAGAATCAATGCTCTGCGAGGTGAATTCAAAAAGATGATGATAGAATTTTAAAACTTCAGGCTCAGCTTAGAGTCCAATGCAAAGGCAGTGGAATCAATGTGTGGGAGAATGGAGAGTAGGTATCGAGACGAGACTGGGCGAGCTAGATAAATTGGAGCACAGGGTGGTGGCCAATGAGACGGTTTTAACTGATGTGTGTAAAACACACCATGTCTATGTCCATTTTATATAGGTAGGTATACCCACCTAGTGGAGAAAATCTTAATGTGCTTCAATAAGTAATCTCTAATCTTCTTTGATGAGGAAATCATGATTAAACATACAATATAACAAACTAATATAACATACTAATACCTACACCTAATTTAAAAAAAAAAGCGCAGAAAATAAATATAAAGTAGGTACCTACCTATCACCTCAGCCAATCCAAAATCCAAACTCCCTTTAGACCCCACTTAGGGGCATAGGGAGGCAACAAGAGCTCTCCATTGCGCTCGATCTTGCGCAACGGTGATGACCTCCTCCCACACCATGTCCATGTCCCTCAGCTCTGCTTCGAAGGAGCGGAACACAGTGTGAGAGGGTCTTCCTCGTCTTCGTCTTCGGGACCCTGATGGGAGGAAGAACAGCGCTCTCCTCGGCCAACTGTCATTCGGCATCCTTAACACATGTCCCAGCCAAGTCCATCTCCTCCCCACAATGGTGGAGGTGATGGGCTCACGCTGGGTGCGCCGGCGTATAGCGTCGTTCGTGATGCGGTGGTACCATCTTACGCCCAGAATTCTCCTTAGGCACTTCATCTCAAAGGCTGAGACTTTTTGTGCCTGGGCCAGAGTCAGGTGCCAGGACTCACACCCATAAAGGAGAATGGGCAACACACACGCATCAAACATTTCGTCTCGACGCTAAACGCCGACGCTTTCCATATCTTGGTCATGTTGTTGAAGGCGCCACTTGCCATACCGATAGGAATCGGGAGCTCAGCCCCGAGGTCACCAGCGGTGGTAATGGTTGCTCCCAGGTACTTAAATTTATCCACCCGGGAGACCTGGTGACCATCGATGGTTATCGGTTGCTGTTTATCGGGGCACCTCAGCACGAGCTAATAATAATAAGACGGGCTCTTGCCTAGTGGGGTGATAAATTTATAATAAATTTTAAAGGCTATAAAGGATTTTCCTGTTCCGAAACACACAAAAATGTTCGACAATTCCTCGGTAAGATAAACTTTTATGGAAAATATGTGCCAAATATATCAATTATACTGGATCCTTTACATAATTTACTAAGAAAAGAACAAAAATTTATTTGGTCAGATACTTAAATGTCATGAATCCTTCGAGACGATTAAAGAATTACTTTGCTCAAAACCAATTTTTGGAATTTTTGATCCAGATTTATCAATAAATATTTATACAGACGCAAGTACCTACCTACACAAGGCATGGGCGCTGTATTGAAACAACCACAATACAATGGAGAAGAAAAACCTTGTGCATATTTTTTGAGGAAATTAAATGAAACACAGAAAAAGAGAAAGGCAATATACCTGGAATGTTTAGCAATAAAAGAGGCAGTAAAATATTGGCAAAACTGGCTGATAGGAAAAAAAATCACAGTTTTTTTCAGATCATAAGCCTCTTGAGAAAATGAATATCAAAGCAAGAAGTGACGAAGAATTGGGAGACCTGACATATTATCTATCTCAGTTCAATTTTGACGTGGTATATTCTCCAGGAAAATTTAATTTAGAATGAAAAATAGCTTGATGCTTGATGTTATACAGTTGTTCTAGACATTTGATGTGAAGATGTTGGAAATTTAATTTCTCAACACTTAAAAATGTATGTGGAAGTGTGCATTCAAAGAGAGCAAATCCAGGCCCTCTCAAGTCTGCTTAAAAAGTAATATTGGTTTATGTATCAAGTCACACATTCCGTACCGTAGAGAAATGATAATATTGTAATTCTTGTTAAAAAAAATCCATATGTGCCTAGAAATAAATAAATACTTATCCAAACAATATGTTCCTTTTTGTACTCACATCTGCCCAACCTACTAAATATAGTATGTTGATAAATAACTGTGTGCAGAAAAATAAATAAATGATTTGTGTATTTCAAATAACTTTTAAACAGAAGATACATTTATATTCTTTAAAATGAGATGAAAATAAAAAGTAAAAACTTATTTAAAATTCTCAAAAATACCTACTTGGTAACAGACGAATTCCTGACTTAGCGACAGTAATCGACAAATTGAGGAATAACTAACATTATTTTGAAGTTAACTCTTTCCAATTGCTGCTAAAAATGGTGGTAAAAGTTCTACTGTTTATTTAAATACAAAATCAATCCGAAAATTTTTCACAATTTGTACTCACACGAGTTTTAAAAGTGACCTACTATGTTTAGTAGGTTGGGCTGATATGGGTTAAATAAGCTGGCAAAAGGAGACATTTGCAAAAATGGTCTGTTTTGCCAAAGTCAATTTTTCGAGCATACAGAGATGACCCCTTCTGCAGTTTTGTTTCTATTCACAGGACGGTTATATCCTTTTGCCAGCTTGTAGATATGATCATTTCTATCAACTTGTAGAAGAAAATGTGAAAACGTCAAAAATTGCAGATGACCCCTTCTGCCTTTTGACTACTGGTCACTTATTAGAAGGAAAAAATATTCATGTTCTACCAGATGAATTAAAAAAAGAAATAACAAAAAATAATTTATTACAGGATAGAAAAATTGCATTAGAAAATACAATAAAATCACATGCGTATAAATTTAAAATAGGAGATTCAGTGTATGTTGAAAACGGAAACCGGTTAAATAGAAAAAAATTAGACGAATTAAAAATTGGACCGTATAAATTGGTAGAAAAATTGTCTAACTCAATATACAGAATAAACACAGGACATAAGAAATGCGAATCAAATCTTTTCCATATAACTAAACTTATTCCGATACCAAAAGAAATCGTATGGAATGTGGATGACCGGGATTATAGAAATAAGATGGTCAGAGAGGAGGCTCTGTTGGAGGTTGTAAAGAAAATGAACATCGAGGGGTTTAATATACAGGTGGCAAGGAATAAGATACGAAGCTTGAGAACTGTTTATTGGAGCGAAGTCGCCAAAATACAAAACAGCCCTCCGGATAATCCGTATATACCTAAACCAATTTGGTTCTCGATTGCAGATTCTTTTCTTAAATTGACAAAACCCAATGTGGTAAGAATATGTCGTTTGGAAGATTCTGGGTCATGGAAGAATCGCACAAGGTGACTCTCAACCTGTTCTTCAAGAGACCAAGCTGGGCTGGATACTCGCAGGAAGTATGCCGCAGCACTCTTCACACTCTCAACAATCAAGGAAAGTATATGCTAATGTTTAAATAAATCAATTGAATGACAATATAGAAATATTTTGGAAGTTAGAGGATGTTTCTCAGAAGGATATATTATATTCTCATGAGGAGAAAATATGTGAGAGGCATGTTTCAAAAACCATATCTCAAAACAAAGGTGGAAGATTTGTTGTTAGTCTACCCTTCAAGGTACAACCTCCTAACATAGGAAACTCAATAGAAATAGCTAAACGCAGATTATTCTCTGTAGAGAAGAAGTTCAGATCAAATAAGGATTTATATATTCAATACTCTAACTTTATGCAAGAGTATGAAGATCTTCACCACATGACAGAATGCTCACCAAGTGAAAATGCTTGCTATTTGCCTCACCATGCAGTCTTTAAAGATAACAAAATTAAATGGTCGTTCCCTCAATGATAACTTGCTAACCGGTCCAGTGATACAAAATGATATATTCACATTGTTATTAAATTTCAGAAAACATCGATTTGTATTGGTAGGAGATATACGTCAAATGTATCGTCAAGTGTTAGTTTATAAACAGGCCGTCTATCTCGTACATTAATGATGCACGTTCATTTCCAGGTAGCCGTCGCATTTTTAATGCCAGTAAATTGCAATACATGTCGCACTCGTCTTCAAATGCAAATGGCACTTGACTAGTTGAAGCAATTGGAGATTGCGGCATTTGAGATTCTACAGTCATCCTTGATTCTTCTTCAATTTCAACAGCTTGTGAATTGTTCTCCTGAAATGCAAATAGAATAATATATTTTATTTGTTTCAGATACCGTCTAGTGCCCAGGAGTGGCTAGAGATAGAAAAAGGATTTAAAACAAAATTTCCTCACTGTGTTGGAGCAATTGACGGCAAACACATAGTTTTACAATGCCCTGTTGAATCTGCATCTGAATATTATAATTACAAACATACATTCAGTATTGTTCTCTTGGCATTAGTTGACATTAATTATCGCTTTATTTTCGCTGACATTGGAAGCCAGGGAAGAATCAGCGACGGCGGAGTGATTAGGAAATCTTTACTGTGGCAAAAAATTTGCACAAATAATCTTAACTTGCCAACACCATCTGCCCTTCCAGATTCAGATAAAAATGTACCTTATGTATTTGTAGGAGATGGTGGGGTACCATGGGCAGAAATGGCTTAAAAACAAGGATGAACAATGGATATATACCAAGGACATTCAAATAGTTAACACACAATGTTGTCACACTGCAAATGTAACTAGAAGCCATAAACGAATTAAAAACATGAATTTATTTATTTTCGGTTCCAAAGACCAAATTAGTTATTTATATTATTTGTTGAAATAAATGTTTATGTTCTTTCGCAATAATTATTTTTCTTTATAAATTAACTACTTATTAACATTTTTATAAATAAATAAATAAATAACACTCTTCTATACATATAGGTGTCAGTATAGCCGGCGGAACTTAATGCTTGAAACATTCTCTACCAGTCAACCGGTCCCGTCCAATCTGAGACAGGATTCCAACCCCGAGTAGAAATTTCAAGTGAAAAAACACTTTGAAAATTTCTGACCCGACCGGGAATCGAACCCGGGACCTCTTGATCAGAACTCGGAGCCTTTGCCACTAGGCTACCGAGGTCGGCGGCTATACTTATAATATGGCGATTAGAATTTTATACTACAGCTACAGCATGCCACACTGCTTCACTCCGCTCATCGTGAGGTGAGTTTTTTTTTTATGGGAATCGCATGTTTGGCTTTTCGACCCTCAAAAACTTAAAAAATGATAAACGTCCGTGGCTACCCTACACTTGCTGGAGAATTGGCATACTGTACCCCTATTCTGTAGCAAGTGCAGGGTAGTCACTTGAAAAAAGTGACTATTAGGCGATACATTCTGTATGAAAAACGTCTATACGTATCGAATGCGACAATCGCATATAGACGTTTTTCATACAGAATATATCGCCTAATAGTCACTTTTTTTAACAGGGGTCCTGATCTAAAATAATAATTAATAACTCATTTCAATATTGAAATATATACCTGTAGCACTTCTGGTTGAGTTTCCAAGCCGACAGCCGTTTCATTCCTCATCAAGAGCAGGACTCGCTGTTCCAAATCATTCAGCATTAAGCTCGTACCGAGCCCACCACCTGTTGCATTGAAAGATGCAGCTATTTTGCTAGCCTTCTTCTTAGTTTTTGACTTAAAGTCTGTCCACACCTTAAAGAAAATCATTAAAACTTGACAGAAACACCATATGATTTGTACCTATCACTTAAAAGGTTATTTTACGAATAGCATCATTGTGTGGTTAGGCCTCCTTGCATATATATCTATATTATTAGAAAAGATCATATTTTAAAAGCTTACCTTTCTCCATTTTATATGATCTCTAGACACCCCAGATCTATTGAGCTGAATAGTTAATTGCTGCCAGTGGTAAGCCACAATATTTCGCCCACCGGGCTCTCTTCTGGGCTTATTTAAATCTCCGTGCCTTAGAAAAAATATATAACAATAAATATTTATTCGTATTTGACACGTAAGTTAACATTTTACAATTAGTTTAACATACTAACCTCTCCATGTATGAAACCATAATTTGTAATTGCAAATATGAAGTTTTCATTATAACAATATTAAACAAACAACGCAGAAAAGAAATGTCAAATGTAACTCTCTCTTTGAGTCACAATCCTAGGATTGGTCTGCACCAAGCATGCTGACTCTTCTTCTCCACTCCCGAAATATGAAGTGACAATAATTTTGTACGATGAATTTGACGAATGAGTAAAACAAAATGAAAAACGTAAAAAACTCGAATTTTAAAATGTTTATAAAAAGACAATAATATTATCAAAATCACTATTGTTAGCGCGGTAGGTCCACAGAACAATAATACCCTAACAGCTGTATTTAATATATTACTAGTGGTCGCCCAGTGGTCGAAATTCGACCATAATGAATTTTAATTATAATTCAAATTCACATATTTTACCTATTTATAAATTAAACAAACTTTGCAGTGTTAGTATAATATATAGATAAGTGTTACAAATAATGTGTTTGTAAAATCAAATATTTTATTGATAAATAAAAAAAAACCGACTAACTTTCCTACTTGATTCAATTTCAACAAAAACATCAAAACTGATACATTTTATGAATTTGACTTTTTTGTTATATTTTTTGAAAGACAGATATAAAGACAGTGATTATACAAAAAAAAAACATTGCACTGTTTTAATGGTTAACAAAACAGCAGTAAAAAATAATTTCATGGTTTATATTTTTACGTACCTAATATTTTCACATCGAAGATTGCCTCTTATATTTCGGGATTCTCTTTTAACTTAGTCTTGGACTCTAGAAACTAACGTTTCTGTTTTGACATTTTAACACTTGGTTTACTCCGAAGAAGCGATTTATACGATTGAAAAAAAAAATGTTTTTACGGATGCCCAATCAATGTATGAAAAGTGCTTGAAAGATTAGTTCAATCATATTATGAGAATATTCATTGGTCTTCCTGGAAATAACTTAGACATACGAAAAACCAATATTTTTGGGAAATATAATTGTGGTATTTTCATACAGATCCCGAAATATAAAAGACAATCTTTCTAATTCAAATTCAAATAAAAAAAATCTTGGCCCATATTCCCGATACTACCATTTCCATGGCCTTTATTCCTGTCCCCAGTGATTTGTCAAAAATATTATGTCTCTGCCTGTCCCCATCAGTAAAGAACTGTCCGTAAAGAATCTTTAAACTCTATTATGCGTGAAAATTCATCAAGCTAACCTTCTCCGTCGTTTCCTCGCCTAAAATTATATCATGAAATCAAACTATTGATACGTTGAGGTGATAAAGTTTATTAAAAAAATCATATCGGTACAGGAGATAGACATAGCTGGAATATGAAAGACAGTTGGCTGTGAAGTGCGTCGTTCTTCCTCCCATCAGAGTCCCGAAGACGTGGATAATCCTCTTATACCGTGTTCCACTCCTTCGAGCCAGAGCTGAGGGAGTTAATGTGCAAGGAGGTCATGAAAATTGCGCAAGGTCGAGCGCAATGGAGAGCTTTTGTTGCCTCCCTATGCCGCTGAGTGGGGTTCAAAAGGAGTTTTGATTTGCTTTGATTGAGAGCTTAGAGTATTTTATTTTTATTATTTTTTATTGATATCGGTACACTGTGTTCCGCTCCTTCGAAGCAGAGCTGAGGGACATGGACATGGTGTGGGAGGAGGTCATAAACATTGCGCAAGATCGAGCGCAATGGAGATCTCGAGCTCTTGTTGCCTCCCTATGCCCCTGAGTGGGGTGTAAAAGGGAGTGTGTGTGTATCGGTAAATACTCACATCTCAACTTATTTAACCTCTTGATGTTGAAATTAAAGGAACCTATTCATCCGATTCTCTTTTGTGTAGTTCAACGTATTGATTGTAAAGTATATAATTTATGTCCATTTATATTGTGTATCTTCTAGTTCTTTTGCAATTTTCCCATTCGGTGGTGAGTTTATGATTTTCTAAAAAGATCAGGTTCTTCAAATCTCATTAAAACTTCCCTAAAATATCCTATGACACCCACACAATGTGTTGGATACCATTTGAAAAATAAAAGCAAATTCAAAAAAAAAAAAAAACTGATTGGTACAGGAAACACTCCAAAGAAAATTTATACAATCATAAATTTTAGTTTTTGACAACCGAAGAAGCGATTATAAAGCATGTTCTGAGGTTCCCCAATCGTAGAGATAAGAGCTCTTCGAAAAATAATGTGGGATATCGATATAAATAAGAATATTAGGAAGGAATATGGTATCAAAGTTAAAAATAAAAAAAGTATGTCTGTCAATAAAATAATTTTACTTCTGTTTCATTTATTTATTGTACAACAATTTTACAAAACATTATTTTCATCACTTATGGTTTTGTTTTTCATTTACCTTGAAATTTGTTTGAAGTCAACACATGAAGCATTTCTTCTTGCGCATTGAAAAAAAGATTCTTATTGCCAACTTTTTGCCCTTGTTGATGTGATTGTGATGCTTGAAGATCGGCCACACTATCTCTTTCAATGCACTTTCGTATTTATCTACAATCTTCAAAATTTCCGATGACACATGACACACGTTTCACAATTAATATTAGGTGTATCAGACTTAGCTCGCCTCTATGTATTCACTTTGCGCAATAAAATATTTGTAAAATCTTAAAATATCAGCTTACGTCCTTAAAACTCTATTGCAGGTAGCAGGTATTTAAAAAAATGCACAATAATATCCATTCAGTGGAAGGTATATCAGATGAAAAACATATTAGGTACATAAATAACGTTTGAATGAAATTATGTCAACAATCAGGGTAAATTCGTTGCTAACACGTTACCAAGTAAATAAAGTTCCTATCATGCGCCTATTTGAGTGATTTCACAATTGGAATAAAAATTATATTTTAAAAAGTACTAAAAAGGTTACCTACTTAGAGTTTTCTTTAATTTTATAATTTTCCACGCAACTTTCTTTATTTTTTCATTCATAAGAACCTTCTTCTGATAAAAGCCAACACGACAAAAAAAGAATTGACGCAATCGGTCCAGCCGTTTAGGCGTGATGCGACAAAAAATATTAATCTTTTCTCTATTTAGCCACAGAATGTCAAATACATCGATGTGTGTGTGAGTAGTAGTGTACATATATAGTATAGATATATATTAATATATTAATACGTGAGGCAAAAACTTTATGTCCCTTTTTACGAAAATTGAGCGGACGGAGGAGTATGAAATTTCGCACACTTACAGTTTATATAGAGGAAGGATAGCGAATGCTAATATTTTTATTAAAATCATACATAAAAATGGATTAAATCAATAATAAAAACATTACGCACACTAATGTAATGTTTGTACACTACTACTCACACACACATCGATGTATTTGACATTCTGTGGCTAAATAGAGAAAAGATTAATATTTTTTGTCGCATCACGCCTAAACGGCTGGACCGATTGCGTCAATTCTTTTTTTGTCGTGTTGGCTTTTATCAGAAGAAGGTTCTTATGAATGAAAAAATAAAGAAAGTTGCGTGGAAAATTATAAAATTAAAGAAAACTCTAAGTAGGTAACCTTTTTAGTACTTTTTAAAATATATTTTTTATTCCAATTGTGAAATCACTCAAATTGGTGTATGATAGGAACTTTATTTACTTGGTAACGTGTTAGCAACGAATTTACCCTGATTGTTGACATAATTTTATTCAAACGTTATTTATGTACCTAATATGTTTTTCATCTGATATATCTTCCACTGAATGGATATTATTGTGCATTTTTTTAAATACCTGCTACCTGCAATAGAGTTTTAAGGACGTAAGCTGATATTTTAAGATTTTACAAATATTTTATTGCGCAAAGTGAATACATAGAGGCGAGATAAGTCTGACACACCTAATATTAATTGTGAAACGTGTGTCATGTGTCATCGGAAATTTTGAAGATTGTAGATAAATACGAAAGTGCATTGAAAGAGATAGTGTGGCCGATCTTCAAGCATCACAATCACATCAACAAGGGCAGAAAGTTGGCAATAAGAATCTTTTTTTCAATGCGCAAGAAGAAATGCTTCATGTGTTGACTTCAAACAAATTTCAAGGTAAATGAAAAACAAAACCATAAGTGATGAAAATAATGTTTTGTAAAATTGTTGTACAATAAATAAATGAAACAGAAGCAAAATTATTTTATTGACAGACATACTTTTTTTATTTTTAACTTTGATACCATATTCCTTCCTAACATTCTTATTTATATCGATATCCCACATTATTTTTCGAAGAGCTCTTATCTCTACGATTGGGGAACCTCAGAACATGCTTTATAATCGCTTCTTCGGTTGTCAAAAACTAAAATTTATGATTGTATAAATTTTCTTTGGAGTGTTTCCTGTACCAATCAGTATTTTTTTTTGAATTTGCTTTTATTTTTCAAATGGTATCCAACACATTGTGTGGGTGTCATAGGATATTTTAGGGAAGTTTTAATGAGATTTGAAGAACCTGATCTTTTTAGAAAATCATAAACTCACCACCGAATGGGAAAATTGCAAAAGCACTAGAAGATACACAATATAAATGGACATAAATTATACACTTTACAATCAATACGTTGAACTACACAAAAGAGAATCGGATGAATAGGTTCCTTTAATTTCAACATCAAGAGGTTAAATAAGTTGAGATGTGAGTATGTACCGATACACACACACTCCCTTTTACACCCCACTCAGGGGCATACGGAGGCAACAAGAGCTCGAGATCTCCATTGCGCTCGATCTTGCGCAATGTTTATGACCTCCTCCCACACCATGTCCATGTACCTCAGCTCTGCTTCGAAGGAGCGGAACACAGTGTACCGATATCAATAAAAAATAATAAAAATAAAATACTCTAAGCTCTCAATCAAAGCAAATCAAAACTCCTTTTGAACCCCACTCAGCGGCATAGGGAGGCAACAAAAGCTCTCCATTGCGCTCGACCTTGCGCAATTTTCATGACCTCCTTGCACATAAACTCCCTCAGCTCTGGCTCGAAGGAGTGGAACACGGTATAAGAGGATTATCCACGTCTTCGGGACTCTGATGGGAGGAAGAACGACGCACTTCACAGCCAACTGTCTTTCATATTCCAGCTATGTCTATCTCCTGTACCGATATGATTTTTTTTTATAAACTTTATCACCTCAACGTGTCAATAGTTTGATTTCATGATATAATTTTAGGCGAGGAAACGACGGAGAAGGTTAGCTTGATGAATTTTCACGCATAATAGAGTTTAAAGATTCTTTACGGACAGTTCTTTACTGATGGGGACAGGCAGAGACATAATATTTTTGACAAATCACTGGGGACAGGAAAGGCCATGGAAATGGTAGTATCGGGAATATGGGCCAAGATTTTTTTATTTGAATTTGAATTACAAAGATTGTCTTTTATATTTCGGGATCTGTATGAAAATACCACAATTATATTTCCCAAAAATATTGGTTTTTCGTATGTCTAAGTTATTTCCAGGAAGACCAATGAATATTCTCATAATATGATTGAACTAATCTTTCAAGCACTTTTCACACATTGATTGGGCATCCGTAAAAACATTTTTTTTTTCAATCGTATAAATCGCTTCTTCGGAGTAAACCAAGTGTTAAAATGTCAAAACAGAAACGTTAGTTTCTAGAGTCCAAGACTAAGTTAAAAGAGAATCCCGAAATATAAGAGGCAATCTTCGATGTGAAAATATTAGGTACGTAAAAATATAAACCATGAAATTATTTTTTACTGCTGTTTTGTTAACCATTAAAACAGTGCAATATTTTTTTTTGTATAATCACTGTCTTTATATCTGTCTTTCAAAAAATATAACAAAAAAGTCAAATTCATAAAATGTATCAGTTTTGATGTTTTTGTTGAAATTGAATCAAGTAGGAAAGTTAGTCGAATTTATTGAATATAATAATGAACCCTATACTTAATTTATCCCTCACAGCACGAGCTCTGCTCAATTTTGGGGGTAAAATGTATATTAAATATATTATGTATAAGTTTGTTTATTGTAGGTACCTATATGCAAGGGTTTTTTTTTATTTATCAATAAAATATTTGATTTTACAAACACATTATTTGTAACACTTATCTATATATTATACTAACACTGCAAAGTTTGTTTAATTTATAAATAGGTAAAATATGTGAATTTGAATTATAATTAAAATTCATTATGGTCGAATTTCGACCACTGGGCGACCACTAGTCTGTTCGTTCGCCATTAGGTGGTAATGTAAAGTCTCCGTAACTCATTTAATGGAAGTTTTAGAATACACACATATTTACTTAATTTAGAAACAAATTGAGTAAATATTGCAAACCATTCTTTATATCTCTTGCGATTCTAGTTGCATTTTGATAATTAATATTATAGGTACTCTTCTTACCGTAATTTGACTTGATTCAACTTCTTAGCTTCGTTTCTAATGGCGGAGGTACCTACTTTTCGACGCAATATTACTGAAGCAATAATGATTGACGAAATCGTAGCAAATAGTTCTGTTAAATAAATAAAGCTTTATTACTCATAAGTACAATGTGGCAATAAAAAACATTTGAACAGTAGAAAGGGCGGACTTATCCCGAAGGATCTCTGCCATCCAATTCATCAGTAAAGAACTGTCCGTAAAGAATCTTTAAACTCTACTATGCATTAAAATTCTTTGAGCTAACCTTATTCGTCGTTTCCTCACCTAAAATTATATCAGTGAAATCAAACTATTGACACGTTGAAGTGATAAAGTTGATTAAAAAAAATATTCATATCGGTACAGGAAATGGACATAGCTGGGATATGTATTAAGGATGCCGAATGACAGTTGGCTGTGAAGTGCGCCATTCTTCCTCCCATCAGGGTCCCGAAGACGTGGAAAATCCTCTTATACTGTGTTCCACTCCTTCGAGACAGAGCTGAGGGAGTTAGTGTGGTAGGAGTTAATAAGCATTGCGCAAATTCGAGCGCAATGGAGAGCTCTTGTTTCCTCCCTATGCCGCTGAGTGGGGTTCAAAGGGAATTTTGATTTGCTTTGATTGATATCGGTACATACCTACTCACCTCTCGACTTCATTGAAATCAAAGATATTCATCCAATCCACTTTTGTATAGTCCAACGTATTGATTGTGAAGTGTATAATTTATGTCCATTTATATTGTGTATCTTCTAGTGCTTTTACAATCTTCCTATTCGGTGGTTAGTTTATGATTCTCTTAAAAAAATTCTCATAAAAAGATCAGGTTCTTCAAATCTCATTAAAACTTCCCTAAAATATCCTATGATATCCACACAATATGTTGGATACCATTTTTGAAAAATAATATCAAATTCAAAAAAAAATACTCTCGTCGAAGAATATATGGTTTATCGATAGGAA
The DNA here is from genome assembly GCA_963576905.1 of Mystacides longicornis. Classification (NCBI taxonomy): domain Eukaryota; kingdom Metazoa; phylum Arthropoda; class Insecta; order Trichoptera; family Leptoceridae; genus Mystacides; species Mystacides longicornis. The sequence goes on along the minus strand of OY756429.1, from coordinate 5,686,658 downwards.
TAAGAATATTAGGAAGAAAATAATGTTAGAAATAAAAAAATATCTGTCAATAATTTTTTTTTACTTGTGTTTCATTTATTTATTGTACAACATTAATTTATACTGTGCGTCTTCTAGTGGTTGGGATTCGGAGTGTAATTCAGTACCTGCAAAGTAAAAGAAAAACTCTTATAACTTATTTAGAACCACCAAAAGAAAATAAAGTTTATTATTAAAATCACTCATGGTTTTGTTTTTCATTTACCTTGAAATTTGTTTTAAATCAACACATGAAGCATTTCTTCTTGCGCATTGTAAAAAAAAATCTTATTACCGACTTCCTTCTTTGTTGACGTGATGCTTGAAGATCGGCCACACTATTTCTTTAATTTCAATTTCGTATTTATCTACAATCTTCAAAACTTCAAGTGACATACGGCATAACGTTTCACAATTAACATAAGGTGTGTCAAAAGCTCGCCTCTTTATTATATATTCACTTTCCGCAATAAAATATTTGTAAAATCATAAAATATCAGCTTACGTTCTTAAAACTCTATTGTAAGTAGCAGGTATTTAAAAAAATGCACAATAATATTAATCCAGTGTTAGGTAAATCAGATGAAAAACATATTAAATAACGTTTGAATGAAATAATTATGTCAACAATCAGGGTACTTTCGTTGCTAACACGTTACCAAGTAAATAAAGTCCCTATCATACGCAAATTTGAGTAATTTCACAATTCGAATAAAAATTATATTTAAAAAAATAGCAAAATGTTTACCTACTTAGAGTTTTCTTTAATTTTCTAATTTTCCACACAACTTTTTTAATTTTATCTTTCATAAGAATCTTCTTCTGATAAAAGCCAACACGACAAAAAAGAATTGGCGCAATCGGTCCAGCCGTTTAGGCGTGATGGGACAAAAACATCTTTTCTCTATTTAGCCACAGAATGTCAAATACATCGATGTGTGTGTGTGTGTAGAAGTACAAACATTACATTAGTGTGCGTAATGTTTTTATTATTGATTTAATCCATTTTTATGTATGATTTTGTTGATATTTTAAAAGGTAGGAAACAAAATATTTTTATACTGCACAATGAACAACCATCTTTTTATTGAAGAAAATAGAAACAAAAGTCAAATGAAAAGAACACTTCCAAATTCAAATCAAATTATACATATAAACAAAACAGTGTTGCCAATATTTAAATTTATTTAGATTGATTTCCCAACACTCCCCCGCAATCGAATATATGTGTATGTATGAAAAACAAAAAAATTTAATCACTCATTCCAAGATTTTTTAAACACTTGTAATGTTTCTGTTTATTCACTCCTTTAGTAAGAAAATCAGCTGGCATTTCCTCCGTGCTCATGTAGGATAATTTTATCTTCCCATCCTCGACTTGTTCTCTAATGAAGTGGTACTTTATATCTACATGCTTGATTCTATTGTGGAAAACGGTATTCTCAGCTATTCTTATGGCGCTTTGATTATCATTATATAGATTTATTGAGCTCTCTTCTTTATTCAATATTTCAGCCAATAATCTCTGTAAGTAAATTGCTTCCTTGGATGTTTCCGATAAGGCCACATACTCTGATTCGGTAGATGAATGACATACGCTCTTCTGTTTTCTGCTCATCCATGAAATTGGGCTGTTTGCATATACAAAAGCATAACCAGTAAACGAATGTCTATCTATATTATTAGCATAATCTGCATCTGAATATCCTTCTAATGGTTTGTTAGTCTTCCTATAACACAGGGAATAATTAATAGTTCCTTTCAAGTATCGCAGTACTCTCTTGGCTATTTTCCAATGTACATCTGTATGGTTATTATTAAATTGTGATAAATAAGATGTAATATATGCAATATCTGGTCTACTTTTAACGGACAAATACATCAACATGCCAATCAATGACTGATAGGGTACATTTGATAATTTTTGTCCCTGACTTTTCATTAAACTTATATCCACAGGCGTCGAGACTGGTTTACAATTTTCCATGCCAAATCTTTTTAATATTTCATATATGTAGTGCTTTTGATCAATTCTAATTTCATTTGTATTATTCCTTGTAAAATTCAATCCAATAGCATGTTTAATTTCTCCCAAATCTTTAACTTGAAAATTTCTTTTTAATTCATATTTTAATCTTTCTTTCAACTCATTACTGTTGGTAAAAATGAGTATGTCATCGACATAAACTGTTACATAAATCACCTTATCTTGGACTCTTTTACTAAATAAACAGGGTTCATGTTTTGATTGAACATAATTTTCTTTACTAAAAAAATTTTTCATTGTTATGTTCCATACCCTTGAAGCTTGTTTTAAACCATAGATGGATTTCTTCAAAAAACAAACATCATTTCCATTTTTGAAATATTCTGGTTGCTCCATAAAAATGGTTTCACTCAGTGATCCATTTAAAAAGGCTGTTTCGACATCCAAGTGGTCAATGCTCATATTACAATTAGCTGCTAATGCAATCAACAATCTAATAGTGGAGTCTCTGACAACGGGTGAAAAAGTTTCATTATAATCAATACCATATGTCTGTGTAAAACCCTTTGCCACTAATCTTGCTTTGTATTTTAAAATGTCTCCTTTTGAATCTCTTTTTAATTTAAAAACCCACTTGCAAGGTATAACTTTTTGTTCATCCTTTCGTTCTACTAATTCCCAAGTATCATTTTTCATAAGGCACTTGTACTCTTCTTGCATGGCCTTAACCCAATTATCTCTGTCTTTTCTAGATAAAGCCTCTTCTACAGTTAGAGGTTCACTCGATAATTTTGATTCTACTTTATAAAGTACATAATCATTATAGTTTTTATTCTTGCGCTCTCGTTTTGGATATTTGTGTTGCTGACTACTCGTAGATGGGTCGTCATGTCTAAATTCTGCTTCATTCAGGTTGGTATCTAGAGATGTAGATATATCAGGGTCAATTTCCTGATCTGATACGTCATCTTCTTCACCTGATTCACAGTCTTCTTCTGATTCATCATCTTTTGTGGATGAATCCTGTGAATCTACAACATCCTCATTATGGGTTGCATTATCATCATACAATTTTTCAAATCCAGTAGAAATGTTACGATCTCCAGAAACTTTTTCCTTTGAAGAATGATCATTTTTATTACTATCCTCCTTATTACTAGAGAAATTTTCTTCCATAAAAGTGACATCTCTTCCATGCACTATTTTTCTAGGATATATTATATCTCTAAATTTATATGCCTTTTTATTTTCACTGTATCCAACAAAAATATATTCTTTGGTCTTAGAATCCCACTTCTTACGTTCTTCTTTAGGAACATGTAGCAAAGCTCTACATCCAAATACTCTTAAATGTGAAAGATTTGGACGAATGCCTGTCCATTTTTCTTGTGGTGTCGTTTTATATAATGATCTATGAGGGGATCTGTTTTTAATATATACAGCAGTTCTTACTGCATCTTCCCAAAATGCTTGTGATAATTTAGCTCCGTGGAGCATAGATCTTGCCTTTTCTATTATACTCCGATTGGTCCTTTCCGCCAGACCATTCTGCTCAGGAGTCCTCGGTATACTTGTCTGGTGTTGTATACCCTCACATTTTAATAAATTCTCAAATTTATAGTTAACATATTCGGTGCCATTGTCTGTTCGAAGAATCTTGATTTTTCTATCCATTTGTTTCTCAACAAAAGCTTTAAATTCTATGAATTTATCCAATACCTCATCTTTTGATTTAATGAAGTAGGCAAAAATCATTCTTGAAAAGTCATCAATAAATAATAACATGTACTTGTTACCTTCAAAAGATTCAACGCTAAAAGGTCCACACAAGTCTGAGTGTATTAATTCTAATTTGTTTCTTGCTGCTTTATATGGTATATTTTTAAAAGGCTGTCTAGATTGTTTTCCAGCATGACATGCTGTACATATATCTTTATCTTCAACAGGTGTAAAATCCAAACCATCTGCCATACCATTTGATAGTAAGTTCATACCATATCGACATAGATGTCCAAGTCTACTATGCCACAATCTTTGCTTATTTATGTTATAGGCATTATACACCTTTTCACTATCATTCACACTGAATTTGTATAGCCCATTATGCAGGGGTGCTTTTAATATAACATTTCCTGTAACTTTTGTTTCGTTTGACATAATATGAGCTCCATCTTTATTAAATAATACTTTAAAACCTTTGGAAATACATTTAGACACTGATAAAATATTGGCGTTTACTTCTGGAACATACAGAACATCACTTATTGACTTTATCTCACTGTTAGACTTTGAAACAGGTACATCACCTTTTCCTGTACTAAATATTTTCTGGTTATTAGCCACTGTTATTTCTAGATTATCTGTTGATGTGAAATTCTTTAATAAACTTTTATTTGATGTCATATGAGCAGTCGCTCCAGAATCCACATACCATAAATCAGATATTTCTTTATAAGTATTCGTATATAATGATGTTTCACCTTTTTTATTATTATTTTTCTTAAGAAGAGGACAATCTGGCCGTTTGTGCCCCTTACGTTGACAATTAAAACAGATTATTTCTTTTTTCTTGAATCTGTCATTCCTTTTATTGAATGTATTTGATGAGAACACTTTTTCATTATTGTTACTTTGATTTTCTCTGCCCATATCATTAATCAATTTATTTTTAATAATTTCTGTCGTGATTTTTACATCTGAACTTTCTAGAGCTAAAATCATGGGATCGTACCTTTCAGTCAGCCCACCAAGTATTATTGCGGCCAAATCTTCATCTGGAATAACTTTACCTATATCTGAAAGCTTTTGTGCTGTTGACATGATGGCTGTGAGATATTCTTCAATGCTTTTAAAATCCTTTAAATTAAAACGGTATAATTTCCTTTGTAGGTGTAGCTTCGAGCCCATACCACTATCTTCATAGGCGCCTTTTAATTTGTCCCATGCTGCTTTTGCATTTTCGCAATTGTGTATATGTGGAATAGCGGATTGTCCTAATGTAAGACAAATCTTTGCTAGAGCTCTTTCATCTTTTCGATTTTTAGTAATTTCATCAGTTTTATCACTTTCTGGATAACCATTTACTGCTTCCCACAAGTTACAATCTATCAAATATGCTTTCATGCGAAACTTCCATGTTGCATAATCTTCTTTTCCATTTAACACTTTTAATGTAAATCCACTTACTGGGTCCATGACCTGTTGATATTTTAAAAGGTAGGAAACAAAATATTTTTATACTGCACAATGAACAACCATCTTTTTATTGAAGAAAATAGAAACAAAAGTCAAATGAAAAGAACACTTCCAAATTCAAATCAAATTATACATATAAACAAAACAGTGTTGCCAATATTTAAATTTATTTAGATTGATTTCCCAACAGATTTTAATAAAAATATTAGCATTCGCTATCCTTCCTCTATATAAACTGTAAGTGTGCGAAATTTCAGACTCCTCCGTCCGCTCAATTTTCGTAAAAAGGGACATAAAGTTTTTGCCTCACGTATTAATATATAGACTAGTGGTCGCCCAGTGGTCGAAATTCGACCATAATGAATTTAAATTATAATTCAACACATATTTTACCTATTTATTTGTAAATAAAACACACTTAGCAGTATTACTATAATATTATATAGGTAAGTATTACAAATAATGTGTTTGAAAAATCAAATATTTTATTGATAAATAAATAAAAAACACATTGCATAATATACAATAAACAAAGTGATACTTTTTTTATATAAATTTATTGTCTATATTTAAATTACATAATGTTTTTTTACAGATTAATGTTAAATAGTTCCCCCAAAATTTCTATTGAATGAGGATAGAGTCAAATTATGTATACTGGAAAGTATTCAATGTTTTCGTAGGTGGAATGTAAAAAACACAATCACAATCGGTAAAAATGAACTAGCAGCCAATGCTCTTAAAAATTGTGCCATATGGATACGCTGTTACAATACTAGACGACATTATTTTGATAAATTAATAACCATCGGTAACAGTACCAGAAACAGGAGGTTGGTAGCCCACTGGTATCAGTTGACGGCTACGTACTGTGTACTCAATTGTGGCTTTGAATTCTGTTGCGACCATTTCAACTTTTACAATACAAGCATTGTTTTGTGTGAAAGATGTCAAAAGTGTATATTATGTGTTAACTTTGGGTTAGTTCAGATTCATTTGTATAAAAAAAGTGTTTTGTTGAGCTATGATACGCTAGAAGCAACCTCGGTTTCATACATTTAGTATGATTAGTATAATTATCATTTTACAAAATGGTAGTTGTGTGTTATATTCATTGAAATTAAATAAACAGAATGTTTTCATTTATTTTTAACCAGAAATAAACTGAAAAATATTACATTCTTAGTCTTAGTTAAATAATGCCTCCACGACATATTACTGTAAACGATGAGAATTCATGGATTTTGGTAAGTAATTATTTTCAAATGATGTTTCTGTGTTAAAATATCAAATAATGTGATATTTTAAAACAACTTACTATATTATTAGTGGTGGTCGTACCAGCAAGTCATTTCATTTACATTTCTTATAATAATGTGTCCCATAAACATAGAAGCAAATACTCTCATAAAATGGTACATATTTCTAACTTTTGAAGTTTGCCAATTATAAAAGCATTGTAGTTACCTCCTATAACTTACCTAATAATGACTTATGACGTCAAAAGGAGCATATCAGTTTGTGAGATAGCTACACGTAGGTTCGAATCATACACTTTTCAACATGATTACCTACATCACAGTTAAGCTTGCTGTGATGGGTAAAGGATATCAGATTTATAAGAAGAACCACCTACCGAGAACTTTTTTAATGTAAAAGTAGTCACACCTCAATGTGTAGTTACTGCACTTAAACGCAAATAGATCTGTTGATGAAAAAGCTAAACGCAGGTTTGAAACTTGGTGTGGGCCTTAAATTCTTCAACTGTTGCGTTAAGTTTTGAAGATTAGGTGCCGACTTCTAAGTTTACTTATATTTGTAGATATATTCCATAGTGAGAAGCTTTACTTTAACAATTTTTTTATAAAGTTTATGCACAAAGAAGTTGTTGGAAGCCCGGCGGTATCAGTCGATGGCTTTCGTTTGCACAACGCACGTGAAGGCCGTGGGTTCAAGTCCTGCCCCCGTAGACAAATTGAAATTGGCATTCGACTACAAACGAAGATTTCGTCAATGTATAGTGCGAAAAAATGAACTGTCCACTGGAACACATAAACAATTATTTAAACCAAACAAAGACACTTATATATAAAGGGAACAGATAATTTTCTTCCTACTCTACATTGTCGAAGAATTCGTTGGAAGCCGATCGCCAAATGCAATTTGTCTAGCACAACCCTTTGGTTAGTGTGAAAGATGTCAAATGTGTATTTGTGTTCACTTTAAGTAAACCAAAATTCATTTTCTTAAAAAAAAATTATAAAAATCTGTATTAAAAAGTCAAAACTTTTAATAATACAGGTAGATATTTTTATTTTATTATTTTCAAATAAGTGTTAATCCACCTGGACAATTTGTTAAATATAAGGAACATAAAAAGCTTTTTTGGTACTTAATTGCAGAATAATAGAATCAACATTGTGGTGAGAGCCCATAGCTCACCACATATAAATCGAGCACTGTCTTATTAACTATGGGGTAAGCATAGAGAATAAGTCGCCAGGTTATGATTATGTCTTGCAGCGCTTTCTTCTTGCTGATGAGGTGTTACAAAAAAATAAGTACAACTAATTAAATAATAAATAAATAATAATAATTTATTCAATGAAAAATAATACACAATTTAGTGAACATTTAACATTATGTAGGTACACCATACTTTTATAAAGCTCTGTATGTAAACATCCATAGATCAGGTTCTATAACTCCCATTATTCTACAAATTTTTGGTGGACGGGTAAAAAAAGCTAGTTACTAATATTTAAGCCCCTTGATTCAGAAATTGAGCCAATTTTTCTAAAGCTTATACGATTTTCAATGTCTGTTCGCCCTTCTGGCTTGACAGATTTCAGTGTTACCGTGCCATTTTAACAGGAGGTCGTATAATATACTTTTTCTTATAATCTTCGTAATAATCACTCTCCAATTCAAAATAGTTGTAATTTTAAAATGATTTTTTTTACAAAATAGATTTTGATAATAAATTAAAATATATTATGATTAACAATTATTCCATAACCTAAAATGAAAAGACTAATAACATTTTAATGTTCCTAATTTCAAGTTCTATCAATGAGTATTCCTGAAATAAAACAGAATAAAGCCAACACGATCACACTTGCAAGTGTCAATTTTAAATAAAATAATTATTTTATAGTAGAGACATAAAACAAGCACTCTCATTTACCTACAGTGTTTTTCTCTAAGGCCATTAAGGGAATTTCAATAGGGAATCAATTAAAAAAGCACAAAATACTATTGGTACGCATAGTACTCAAAACTTTATTTAAAAGAAATTTTAGTAGGTAGGTACATAATATTTGTAATAGGTAAAAAAACAGAAATGGATATGACATCAATTTTTTTAAAGTTTTACTTAAATAGTAAAAAAAAATCATAATTAAACAAAACAGATTTAAAAACCTTTATATTTATTTACATAAAAAACAAAGAACTTCGTATTTTCTTCTGGAGACAATAAAACTCTTCACTATTTAAATTACCATTGTCATTCAGATCAACCGATAGGCTTTCGTTATAGTTCTGATGACTCCTTGAATAGTCCCCAGTTGACACAAATTCCTGAAATCTTTATACTAGCTTTAATAGGCACCTATTTTTCTAAAATAAGCCTGATCGACGTTCATGCAAGATCCAGATCGAGTTGTTATGCTCGATATTACCGCCTGCTTAAATTCCTACCAATAATTTGTTTTTGAAGAAAGTGAGTTTGGTTCATTTTTCTTAAAAAGTGGCTACCTCACATTGTTCCATTATTATATTTACATGTGAATTACAAGCATTTGGGCATTTTAATATTCCAGAATATCTTAGTAATAGAAAGCTTTATGGTTCATAATTTAGAGCTTATCTTTAATCAAGGCATATCTTTACGTGCCAAACTGATTACATTATGTCAGTCCTTTGGTACATAAATTTTGGCATATTCGGATTCACGTTCAATTGTCTGTACAATGTATGTCGCACTTCATGATTAAGCTATGGTCCAGTTCCAAAATTGTATGATCCAGAGGACATCTATTTCACAGTCTTGTGCAGCAATTTATTATTTCTTCAGAACACTAGTTAAGAAATTACAGCGCAGTGTTTCAAGACTCTGCGACGAAACAGCACGCTTTGACCTTCGAGTCAATGCCAGAAAGATGGAGCTCATGGCGAAAATGCCTACCCTGATAAACAGCTACCGATAACCATCGATGGTCACCAGGTCTCCCGGGTAGATAAATTTAAAGAACTAGGAGCAAAAAATACCACCTCTGGTGACCTAGGGGCTAAGCTCCTGCTACGTATCGGTATGACAAGTGGCGCCATTAACAACATGACCAAGATATGGAAAATGTCGGCGTTTAGTGCCGAGACGATGCGTGTGTGTTCTCATTCTGGATGGGTGAGGGGTCCTGGCACTTGACCAAAGCCCTGACTCAAAAAATCTCCGCATCCAATTGAAGTGCCTTTGGAGAATTTTGGGTATAAAATGATGCCATCGCATCACGAACGACGCTATACGCTGGCACACCCATCGCGGGCCCATCATCTCTACCATTGTGGAGAGGAGAGGGAAGTCCCTCTCATCCTGACCACATGACCCCGCCAACTGGCTGGGTCATGTCTCAGGATGATGAATGACAGTTGGCCTAGGAGAGCATTGTTCTTCCTCCCATCAGGGTCCCGAAGACAAGGAAGACTCTCTCAGACTGTGTTCCGCTCCTTCGAAGCAGAGCTGAGGGATTTGGACATGGTGTAGGAGGAGGTCATATCATTACGCAAGACTGATCGAAATGGAGAGCTCTTGTTGCCTCCATAAATGCCCCTGAGTGAGTGTAAAAGGGAGAGTTAGTTATTTAGCTAGGATGTAACCAGTGTAACCAACAAAAATACAAACGTCCGTTCGTTAGTAGGTTGATACGTATAGGTACTGAGATGGTGTTCGCCCGGTGTTTAGGAAAAATATTACATGCACGCATTAAAATTACAGGGCGTATGTACGTTCGCCTTTATGGCACGACATTATTACACAAACATATTCTGTTAAGTCTGCGGCGTATGTTCATACGCCCTTCTGGCTCGACAATATTACACAAACATATTCTGTCAAGTCCACGGCGTATGTTCATACGCCCTTCTGGCTCAACATGATCGACAATACCATAGCATATGCCCATAATTATTTTTTTCAAAATCTTAAAACATACTAAATCGAGTGCTCTTATTTTTTTAGGAGAGGTGGAGATGATGTTCAGGCATCGAATGGCATTAAAAACGAAAAATCGCATTTTTGCATGTTCGCCCTTCTGGCTTGATGCCCGCGATATGAGCGATAGAGATAACAGGAGTCTGTATCGTGGCCAATAACCATACCCGTCACCTAATTCTTTGACAGATCATTATCTACTCAGAGTCTTGGATTCATAAAAGATCAAAATCCAATATCAATCAAGCTACCAACCGACTGCAGCGCCATCCTGTAATCAATAGAGAGCGCGCATATCAACTGTCGCGGTTGTAGTTCCGACTTCAGTGACACATCTTGACCAATCAGAGACCTCCGTGAGGTGGCAGTTCGCGTCAACTATCTGTCATATATGTTACATAGTTTCAGGAGTATCCACTAATAATCTCGAAAATTTCAATTTTATTTAATAATGTCGAAAATCAACACTAGATCAACCCAATCAACTGAATCAGGTTCTGAGACATCTAATAGAGCTGATATTGTTGAGAGAATCAATGCTCTGCGAGGTGAATTCAAAAAGATGATGATAGAATTTTAAAACTTCAGGCTCAGCTTAGAGTCCAATGCAAAGGCAGTGGAATCAATGTGTGGGAGAATGGAGAGTAGGTATCGAGACGAGACTGGGCTAGCTAGATAAATTGGAGCACGGGGTGGTGGCCAATGAGACGGTTTTAACTGATGTGTGTAAAACACACCATGTCTATGTCCATTTTATATAGGTAGGTATACCCACCTAGTGGAGAAAATCTTAATGTGCTTCAATAAGTAATCTCTAATCTTCTTTGATGAGGAAATCATGATTAAACATACAATATAACAAACTAATATAACATACTAATACCTACACCTAATTTAAAAAAAAAAAAGCGCAGAAAATAAATATAAAGTAGGTACCTACCTATCACCTCAGCCAATCCAAAATCGATACCGATACGAATCGGGAGCTCAGCCCCGAGGTCACCAGCGGTGGTAATGATTGCTCCCAGGTACTTAAATTTATCCACCCGGGAGACCTGGTGACCATCGATGGTTATCGGTTGCTGTTTATCGGGGCACCTCAGCACGAGCTAATAATAATAAGACGGGCTCTTGCCTAGTGGGGTGATAAATTTATAATAAATTTTAAAGGCTATAAAGGATTTTCCTGTTCCGAAACACACAAAAATGTTCGACAATTCCTCGGTAAGATAAACTTTTATGGAAAATATGTGCCAAATATATCAATTATACTGGATCCTTTACATAATTTACTAAGAAAAGAACAAAAATTTATTTGGTCAGATACTTAAATGTCATGAATCCTTCGAGACGATTAAAGAATTACTTTGCTCAAAACCAATTTTTGGAATTTTTGATCCAGATTTATCAATAAATATTTATACAGACGCAAGTACCTACCTACACAAGGCATGGGCGCTGTATTGAAACAACCACAATACAATGGAGAAGAAAAACCTTGTGCATATTTTTTGAGGAAATTAAATGAAACACAGAAAAAGAGAAAGGCAATATACCTGGAATGTTTAGCAATAAAAGAGGCAGTAAAATATTGGCAAAACTGGCTGATAGGAAAAAAAAATCACAGTTTTTTTCAGATCATAAGCCTCTTGAGAAAATGAATATCAAAGCAAGAAGTGACGAAGAATTGGGAGACCTGACATATTATCTATCTCAGTTCAATTTTGACGTGGTATATTCTCCAGGAAAATTTAATTTAGAATGAAAAATAGCTTGATGCTTGATGTTATACAGTTGTTCTAGACATTTGATGTGAAGATGTTGGAAATTTAATTTCTCAACACTTAAAAATGTATGTGGAAGTGTGCATTCAAAGAGAGCAAATCCAGGCCCTCTCAAGTCTGCTTAAAAAGTAATATTGGTTTATGTATCAAGTCACACATTCCGTACCGTAGAGAAATGATAATATTGTAATTCTTGTTAAAAAAAATCCATATGTGCCTAAAAATAAATAAATACTTATCCAAACAATATGTTCCTTTTTGTACTCACATCTGCCCAACCTACTAAATATAGTATGTTGATAAATAACTGTGTGCAGAAAAATAAATAAATGATTTGTGTATTTCAAATAACTTTTAAACAGAAGATACATTTATATTCTTTAAAATGAGATGAAAATAAAAAGTAAAAACTTATTTAAAATTCTCAAAAATACCTACTTGGTAACAGACGAATTCCTGACTTAGCGACAGTAATCGACAAATTGAGGAATAACTAACATTATTTTGAAGTTAACTCTTTCCAATTGCTGCTAAAAATGGTGGTAAAAGTTCTACTGTTTATTTAAATACAAAATCAATCCGAAAATTTTTCACAATTTGTACTCACACGAGTTTTAAAAGTGACCTACTATGTTTAGTAGGTTGGGCTGATATGGGTTAAATAAGCTGGCAAAAGGAGACATTTGCAAAAATGGTCTGTTTTGCCAAAGTCAATTTTTCGAGCATACAGAGATGACCCCTTCTGCAGTTTTGTTTCTATTCACAGGACGGTTATATCCTTTTGCCAGCTTGTAGATATGATCATTTCTATCAACTTGTAGAAGAAAATGTGAAAACGTCAAAAATTGCAGATGACCCCTTCTGCCTTTTGACTACTGGTCACTTATTAGAAGGAAAAAATATTCATGTTCTACCAGATGAATTAAAAAAAGAAATAACAAAAAATAATTTATTACAGGATAGAAAAATTGCATTAGAAAATACAATAAAATCACATGCGTATAAATTTAAAATAGGAGATTCAGTGTATGTTGAAAACGGAAACCGGTTAAATAGAAAAAAATTAGACGAATTAAAAATTGGACCGTATAAATTGGTAGAAAAATTGTCTAACTCAATATACAGAATAAACACAGGACATAAGAAATGCGAATCAAATCTTTTCCATATAACTAAACTTATTCCGATACCAAAAGAAATCGTATGGAATGTGGATGACCGGGATTATAGAAATAAGATGGTCAGAGAGGAGGCTCTGTTGGAGGTTGTAAAGAAAATGAACATCGAGGGGTTTAATATACAGGTGGCAAGGAATAAGATACGAAGCTTGAGAACTGTTTATTGGAGCGAAGTCGCCAAAATACAAAACAGCCCTCCGGATAATCCGTATATACCTAAACCAATTTGGTTCTCGATTGCAGATTCTTTTCTTAAATTGACAAAACCCAATGTGGTAAGAATATGTCGTTTGGAAGATTCTGGGTCATGGAAGAATCGCACAAGGTGACTCTCAACCTGTTCTTCAAGAGACCAAGCTGGGCTGGATACTCGCAGGAAGTATGCCGCAGCACTCTTCACACTCTCAACAATCAAGGAAAGTATATGCTAATGTTTAAATAAATCAATTGAATGACAATATAGAAATATTTTGGAAGTTAGAGGATGTTTCTCAGAAGGATATATTATATTCTCATGAGGAGAAAATATGTGAGAGGCATGTTTCAAAAACCATATCTCAAAACAAAGGTGGAAGATTTGTTGTTAGTCTACCCTTCAAGGTACAACCTCCTAACATAGGAAACTCAATAGAAATAGCTAAACGCAGATTATTCTCTGTAGAGAAGAAGTTCAGATCAAATAAGGATTTATATATTCAATACTCTAACTTTATGCAAGAGTATGAAGATCTTCACCACATGACAGAATGCTCACCAAGTGAAAATGCTTGCTATTTGCCTCACCATGCAGTCTTTAAAGATAACAAAATTAAATGGTCGTTCCCTCAATGATAACTTGCTAACCGGTCCAGTGATACAAAATGATATATTCACATTGTTATTAAATTTCAGAAAACATCGATTTGTATTGGTAGGAGATATACGTCAAATGTATCGTCAAGTGTTAGTTTATAAACAGGCCGTCTATCTCGTACATTAATGATGCACGTTCATTTCCAGGTAGCCGTCGCATTTTTAATGCCAGTAAATTGCAATACATGTCGCACTCGTCTTCAAATGCAAATGGCACTTGACTAGTTGAAGCAATTGGAGATTGCGGCATTTGAGATTCTACAGTCATCCTTGATTCTTCTTCAATTTCAACAGCTTGTGAATTGTTCTCCTGAAATGCAAATAGAATAATATATTTTATTTGTTTCAGATACCGTCTAGTGCCCAGGAGTGGCTAGAGATAGAAAAAGGATTTAAAACAAAATTTCCTCACTGTGTTGGAGCAATTGACGGCAAACACATAGTTTTACAATGCCCTGTTGAATCTGCATCTGAATATTATAATTACAAACATACATTCAGTATTGTTCTCTTGGCATTAGTTGACATTAATTATCGCTTTATTTTCGCTGACATTGGAAGCCAGGGAAGAATCAGCGACGGCGGAGTGATTAGGAAATCTTTACTGTGGCAAAAAATTTGCACAAATAATCTTAACTTGCCAACACCATCTGCCCTTCCAGATTCAGATAAAAATGTACCTTATGTATTTGTAGGAGATGGTGGGGTACCATGGGCAGAAATGGCTTAAAAACAAGGATGAACAATGGATATATACCAAGGACATTCAAATAGTTAACACACAATGTTGTCACACTGCAAATGTAACTAGAAGCCATAAACGAATTAAAAACATGAATTTATTTATTTTCGGTTCCAAAGACCAAATTAGTTATTTATATTATTTGTTGAAATAAATGTTTATGTTCTTTCGCAATAATTATTTTTCTTTATAAATTAACTACTTATTAACATTTTTATAAATAAATAAATAAATAACACTCTTCTATACATAGGTGTCAGTATAGCCGGCGGAACTTAATGCTTGAAACATTCTCTACCAGTCAACCGGTCCCGTCCAATCTGAGACAGGATTCCAACCCCGAGTAGAAATTTCAAGTGAAAAAACACTTTGAAAATTTCTGACCCGACCGGGAATCGAACCCGGGACCTCTTGATCAGAAGTCGGAGCCTTTGCCACTAGGCTACCGAGGTCGGCGGCTATACTTATAATATGGCGATTAGAATTTTATACTACAGCTACAGCATGCCACACTGCTTCACTCCGCTCATCGTGAGGTGAGTTTTTTTTTATGGGAATCGCATGTTTGGCTTTTCGACCCTCAAAAACTTAAAAAATGATAAACGTCCGTGGCTACCCTACACTTGCTGGAGAATTGGCATACTGTACCCCTATTCTGTAGCAAGTGCAGGGTAGTCACTTGAAAAAAGTGACTATTAGGCGATACATTCTGTATGAAAAACGTCTATACGTATCGAATGCGACAATCGCATATAGACGTTTTTCATACAGAATATATCGCCTAATAGTCACTTTTTTTTAACAGGGGTCCTGATCTAAAATAATAATTAATAACTCATTTCAATATTGAAATATATACCTGTAGCACTTCTGGTTGAGTGTCCAAGCCGACAGCCGTTTCATTCCTCATCAAGAGCAGGACTCGCTGTTCCAAATCATTCAGCGTTAAGCTCGTACCGAGCCCACCACCTGTTGCATTGAAAGATGCAGCTATTTTGCTAGCCTTCTTCTTAGTTTTTGACTTAAAGTCTGTCCACACCTTAAAGAAAATCATTAAAACTTGACAGAAACACCATATGATTTGTACCTATCACTTAAAAGGTTATTTTACGAATAGCATCATTGTGTGGTTAGGCCTCCTTGCATATATATCTATATTATTAGAAAAGATCATATTTTAAAAGCTTACCTTTCTCCATTTTATATGACCTCTAGACACCCCAGATCTATTGAGCTGAATAGTTAATTGCTGCCAGTGGTAAGCCACAATATTTCGCCCACCGGGCTCTCTTCTGGGCTTATTTAAATCTCCGTGCCTTAGAAAAAATATATAACAATAAATATTTATTCGTATTTGACACGTAAGTTAACATTTTACAATTAGTTTAACATACTAACCTCTCCATGTATGAAACCATAATTTGTAATTGCAAATATGAAGTTTTCATTATAACAATATTAAACAAACAACGCAGAAAAGAAATGTCAAATGTAACTCTCTCTTTGAGTCACAATCCTAGGATTGGTCTGCACCAAGCATGCTGACTCTTCTTCTCCACTCCCGAAATATGAAGTGACAATAATTTTGTACGATGAATTTGACGAATGAGTAAAACAAAATGAAAAACGTAAAAAACTCGAATTTTAAAATGTTTATAAAATAAAATAATATTATCAAAATCACTATTGTTAGCGCGGTAGGTCCACAGAACAATAATACCCTAACAGCTGTATTTTAATATATTATTATAAGTGCATATTTTTGTAATAAAAAAATGTTCAAAATATAAAAATAAATTTGACAATTGATTTTGTTTTATTACTTAGGGCCACATCACACTACGGGTGCAGACCTAGCGCGGTTAAAAAAACCGCGTCTGTTTGAAACGCGTAGGTACATTTTTATTTGAAAAGGAAACCCAGCGGTTCAGTCCGCTGCTTTCTTAAGCTATGTCCACACATAGCGACAAAATGTTGATATCAACAGTTGACGGGTATCTATCAACTTTTTGTTGTAAAAAACGCAAAATGTTGACGGATACTTTAAGTCGACCGCCGACTTTTGGGTGCAAAAATCAAAGAGAAATTATGCATGTTGCTTGTATCCGTGTATCCCGGCTGTCCACACATGGCAACAAAAAGTTGATATCAACAGTTGACGAGTTTTCATTGACTTTTTGTTGTGAAGTTGACAGATACTCGTCGATATTTGGCGCCAAAAATCATATGGAAATGTTGCGTATTGCATGTTTCCAAGTTTCCCGTTTCAAACGGGTAACTCGTCAACTTTTCACGTTCATCTCACTGGTCGAGGTATTATTTGTGAATGTTTTTTTACCTTTCTACATTATTTTTATAGGTTTGTTTTGAAAAATTTTCAAGTATTTATTAATTTCAAATTTAAATGGGTACCTACTTATTTAATTATTTAATATTTTCTTTTTACCCATCAAGCCATAATGGACAGGCAGAGAGAACGGACCTCCACTTTTTTCTATTCAGGCATTCTTCTTTTACTTACTCCAATGACATACCATTTCGCACAAAACCACTCCTATTTCTCTAACTTCATACCTGAGCTTCCTTGAGGACGGAATCGATGTGTTCGATCCGAGTTATTACATAAATAAGTAACACTCTTCAATACATAAGTGTCAGTATAGCAGGCGGAACTTAATCCTTGGAGCATCCTCTACCAGTCAACCAGTCCCGTCTAATATGAGACAGGATTCAACTTCGAGAAGATATTTCAGGTGAAAATACACATAGATACATTGAAAATTTCTGACCCAACCGGGATTCGAACCAGGGACCTCTTGATCTGAAGTTGATGCATTTGCCACTAGGCTACCATTCTCCTTTTTTGACCCCATTCGGGGGCAACGGGGGGCAGCTAGAACTCTACTTCGCTCGATCTCGCGCAGTTTTTTTTCTTTATAAAAATGAATCTGTGTTCACTATATATTCACTCAAAGTGAACACAAATACACTATATGACTCTTTCACAGTAAGTTACTTAAAGCTTGTGTCGCGAAAAAGGAAGATGGTCGGCACCTGGGATCGAACCCACGACCTCCGCATGAAACATTGCGAAAGCCGGCGTCGTATCCGCTAGTCTACCAAACACTTCCCATACTCAGAGTTTCGATAACCAACTCCAACACCATATTCAGACCCCGCTCTGCTTCATAGGAGCGGACCACAGTATGAGAGTCTTCTTTGTCTTCGGGACCCTGATGATGAGAGGAAGAACAGCGCTCTCCTCGACCTACGGCCATTCGGCATCTTTAACACATTTCCCAGCCAAGTCCATCTACTCTCCAAAATGGTAGAAGTGATGGGCCTACGCTGGGTGCGCCGGCGTATAGAGTCGTTCGTTATGAGGTGGAACCAACTTATATTAAAAATTCTCCCGAGGCACCTTGTTTCGAAAGAATAGACTTTTTGTGCATGGACTTTGGTCAGGTGCCAGGACTCACAACCATACAGGAGAATGGGCAACACACACGCATCAAACAATTAACATGTTCGTCTTGACACCAAACGCTGATGCTTTCCATATACCTATTGGTCATGTTGTTAAAGGCGCCCCTTGCTATACAGATGCGAATCAACCATACAGGAGAATGGGCAACACACACACGCATCAAACAATTAACATTTTCGTCTTGACACCAAACGCTGATGCTTTCCATATACCTATTGGTCATGTTGTTAAAGGCGCCCCTTGCTATACAGATGCGAATCGGGAGCTCAGTCCCCAGGTCAATAGAGATGGTAATGGCTGCTCCCAGTTGTTTGAACTTATCCACTCGGGATACCTGATTAACAGTCGATGATGTTCAGTAAATGCGAATCAGTGCAGACGTTATTCGCCATGAGCTTCAAATTTGGCAATTTTCTAAAGATTTCCACATTTTTTAAAATGAATCTGAGCTTAGTCAAAGTGAATACAATTACGCTTTTGACATCTTTCACACTAAGCAAAAGGTTTGTATCGTGAAAGTGGAAATGGTTGGCACCGGGATTCGAGCCCACGAGTTGCAGAACGCTTCACTCATCGTTCATTTCCATCGATAACTTTAAAAAACGATCGAAGAATATGTAGGAATACAGGAGGTTTGGTTGATCGTTTGATAAACTGGTATGGTACAAAATTAGATAATTTATTTTGTAATATATTGTACTTACCTACTCAATATTTATACAAAGAGCTCCCTTTTTAGGCGTTTTTACAAAAAAAAAATAGAAATCCCGTAATTTTATCTAGAAGTCACTCTGTAACTTTTTTTATTTATCCAACTATTTTTTCAAATTTCAAATCTTTAGAAAAAATAAGTAATATAATCAAGAAAATGGCTTAATAAAAAATTATATCCCTTCATATTCCAAAGAAACGTCCACGAAATAAGTTTACTTCAGATTTCAAAATTCTCAGAAAAAAATTTGATGGTCACTTTCACCAATGGTTCCTAACTTTTACGTAGCTCTTAGTGTCCTCCACTCCACACTATATAAAAGGCTACGAGCAACTTAAATGTTATGAACCGTTGGTGAAAGTCACCATAAGTTCTTCAAATTAAGTAAAAATTTTCCTTAAATATCAGTAAAACGGAAGAAAAACAGGGTTGAGTATTGGCACACCTTGCTGTGCCACCCGAATATGGCTTGAACGCACTGATCTGAGAGGAAGCAGACAAGACAGAAGTGCATAGAGGAACCTAATGGTGACCAGATGCTCTAACTTGGGAGTGAACGTGAGTTGGTAAGGGTAAGGTTTATATTCTCTTTCAAACAGTATACCTACAACATGTGTGTATATAACAAGCAAAACGTATTTTTATTTCCAAATGATCTCCTCTATGTACCATACCAGTTTGTCTAACGTTTTACCAAACACTCTGTATACCTATTATTCGCATATTTTGATTTTCAACAACAAACGATGTGTGGACGCGCAACATCGCTATCAACAGTATCCAGATACAGTTGACGCAACATTTTGTATCTCCAACATTTTGTTGGAGATACAAAATGTTGCGATGTGTGGACATAGCTTTACTACAACATACGTCGTGGTTTCGAATCCTTGTGCATTTCCACTTTCACAACACAACTCTTTCTTAGTGTGTGTGAATGTTTCCAAATGTATTTGCGTTCACTTTTAATTAGCCCAAATTCGTTTAAAAACATACACCCGTACGTGGCGTATGCAATAGTGCGTATACTATTTCCTAGAGAAATTTTTATTTTATCAAAGTTTTTTTTTATCAATTTATTAAGAAAAAAGAAAACAACTTATATTTAAACAGAGTGCTCCCTAATCATAATTATATATGAAATTTTAGGAATTTCTGCAAACTGAGGTTTTCCACTTTCCATGAAAATTTTGACGAAATCCATGATACCACTGAGAAATCGCCAGCGGTTTTTCCCACAGTGCCGAATTTCAGACGGTTCTTGTTTAAGCCGTGTGTATGAGCCCTTATCTAGCCCGACGAAACTAATTCATATTAGGTATATTTTCTAGAATGACAGATAAGAATTAAACAGAAGTCATAACATTATTATAGA
The DNA here is from genome assembly GCA_963576905.1 of Mystacides longicornis. Classification (NCBI taxonomy): domain Eukaryota; kingdom Metazoa; phylum Arthropoda; class Insecta; order Trichoptera; family Leptoceridae; genus Mystacides; species Mystacides longicornis. The sequence goes on along the minus strand of OY756429.1, from coordinate 5,666,116 downwards.
ATATTTTTTTAAATAGACAAAAATAAACTATACGTTAATAGGTACCTACTTAAAGTGGGCAAGATCTTCATATCGGTAAAATAAAATACCTATACTCTGACTTCATTTTCATGTTCCTGTAAGGGAGTGGATCGGCATCCGAACTATAAAGGAGCTGTTCCGGGCAGCGCTGGACAGGGGAAAATTCTCCAAAGTGACATCCAACGTTGGTGGGACCCGAGAAGGCTCATAAAGAGAAGTACTTTTATAAATCTTGATTTATCAATTAATCAATCAAACTCCCTTTGAACTCCACTCAGGAGCATAGGGAGGCAACAGGAGCTCTCCATTGCGCTCGATCTTGCGCAATGCTTATGACCTCCTCCCACACCATGTCCAACACTTTCAGCTCTGCTTCGAAGGAGCGGAACACAGTATGAGAGGATCTTCCTCGTCTTCGGGACCCTGATGGGAGGAAGATCAGCGCTCTCCTCGGCCAACTGTCATTCGGCATCCTTAACACATGTCCCAGCCAAGTCCATCTCCTCTCCGTAATGGTGGAAGTGATGGGCCTGCGCTGAGTGCGCTGGCGTATAGCGTCGTTTGTGATGCGGTAGTACCATCTTATACCCAGGATTCTCCTGAGGCACTTCGTTGATGTGGTGGTAGTAGCTGGCGAGAGGGGTAGGAGTGGGGCAGCAGGCAGAGATGTGGGGAAGGGGAGGGGAGGGTGCGTACGAGCCAGCATAGTGCAGTCAGGGGGAGGAAACTTCCTAACAAAATGTTTTCGCATTCTTTTATTGGGTGAGGGGAGGATTGAAGGCAAGGAACCCCCCCCCACGACTTCGGGGGCGGGTGAGAGAGGAAGTTGAAAAGAGTAAGCCCCCTCTTGAATAAGTACCTTCGTACCTGTTTGGAAGGTCACGAACAATCACGAAGTTTTGCTTAACCTCTTCACTCCTGAGGTCCACGTGTATTTATTTATTTATTTATTTACTAGAAATCACATTACAATCATCCGTGCTTACATAAGTTATACTAATTAACATTACAAAAAAGAAATAACAGGAAAACGCTACCTCACTAGGTGTAAACCTGTATCGAGGATAGCTAATGCAATACAATATACAATAGAAAAAATAATCAATAACAATATAATACAATAAGTAAATTAGAAATATAAATATGGATCTATATACATTTGATTTCCATTCTTACTGTACAATATTTTATTTTGTCAAAATATTTTTATTTTATTATAAATTTAAAACATTAGTGATGTCGTAACTTGATATGTGTTTGAACTTTGACCTCTGTTTTCAATTATTAGGGTACTTTGAAAGACATAGTAAACGCTCTTAATATAATTACTATCCGTAAGGTATTATATTCTCTTTGATAATTACACGATAAACTTACTTTTTCTGAGATTGAGAATAGATGGGAGAAAGTGGCGTACGGTCACAATAAAATAGTAAAAAATAAGCCTACCTTTATAATATTTTATTTCATTTTTCACCTATATAATATTTTATTTCATTTTTCACACTTAGGTACATCACAACAATAGGTAGCTATAGTAAATGTATTGACTTAGTTTAAATATTTAATTTTCCATGACCCATGGGGTATTTCCGACTCTATGTAGGTACACCCCACCTCTCACTATGACACCTCCAACCCTAATGAGAGTTATATACAGAGTCGATCAGGTAAATAAATAAATAAAACATTATTGAAATAAATTACACATATGATATAGTATAGGTACATTCAGAGTCAAACGGCGGACGTATCCCGAAAAATCTATTCCAGCCAACCCACATGGTAGTATGATGGAAGTTTTTTATATATTTATTAATTCTATAATAAATAAAACTAACAACACATTAGATTTGACATAAAAAAGACATCACATAATCAACATACGTGCTAAACCCAAAGATTATTATAATGTATGCAAGTTACGTGATCAGCCCAACCCATGAAGGAAAGTAAGGTACAGGTAGTAAGAAAACGAATAAACTTTGGACCAAAAAATGTAAAGTTATCAATTTATTAACTTTTACGCCGTGTCCTTATAGGGGTAAGCAGAGAGAAGAGACTTCCACTCTTTCCTATCCACATACTTTTTTTCACTATCATACTATTCCGCATGCATGTATCCTATTTCTTTTATTCTAGACGTTGCATTTCTTTAAGATCACATATCGATATATTCTAGCCATGTCGATCTTCCACCTATCCTTTCAGGCAGGTAAAAAGTCACTCTATTTTCATTCATCCTCTCTATATGTCCAAACTCTCCAAACACCACACTTTGTTTACATTCATTCTTGTTACTACACTATTTTTTTATCTCTCATTATTTCCTCATCTATCATTCCGTTTCCGATCTCATCTTCAGCATTAATAGCGCACATCCTACGCAACATTCTCATTTCTACCGCATTCATACTACTTTCTTCCTTCTTGGTCTACGTCCATGTCTCATTACCATACATTATACTTAGATGGTATAAAAATTGCGTTGAGCACAAGCTAAAGCGAGAAAATCTACACATACGAGTAGGTACATCTCCCTTTAATTTATTTAATTCTTTATGCACAGATTACAGAAATCGATTTTTAAATCATTTTTTATCATCTTATTTTACTGACATTTTGTATACTTGCTTGCTTTGGATGACAGTTTGATATTTTAACATCTACAATACTCTTCTTCTCTTTCCAATGCGGCAATCCACTCTCGACCATAAAGAAGATTTTCAATTTTTTAGTCCAAATGAATAACGTGGTTTATTAAAAAAGATTTTTATACTTACGTATTATTTTATTCTTTTATTTTCAAAGGAATCGACATTGTTTAAATTGATTATATGAGTTTATTTTTAGACTAAATCATTTTTTATTGTAAATTTAGGTATATCAAAATATTATCTACTCACATACCTATAGATCCCTAACCATTACCACCACTGGTGACCTCGGGGCTGAGCTCCCGATAAGTACCTATCGATATGGCAAGTGGTGCCTTCAACAACATGACCAAGATATGGAAGGCGTCGGCGTTTAGTGTTGAGACGAAATGTAAACTGTTTAATGCGTGTGTGTTGCCTATTCTTTTATATGGGTGTGTGTCATGGCACCTGACCAAAGCCCAGGCACAAAAGGTATCTGCCTTTGAGACAATGTGCCTCAGAAGAATCATGAATATTAGATGGTACCACCGCATCACGAACTTTCTTCCTCCCATCAGGGTCCCGAAGACGAGGAAGACCCTCCCACACCGTGTTTCGTTCTTTCGAAGCAGAGCTGAGGGATTTGGACATGACGTGGGAGGAGGTCATTGAAACTGCTAGAGATAGAGCGCAGTGGAGGGCACTTGTTGCCTCCCTATGCCCCCAAGTGGGGTCACAAAGGGAGTATTGATTGATTGATCAAGTGATCATCAGACACAAACCGCCAAGGTCCCGAATCAGCTCATCCTATTATCAATGAAACACAAATTAGCTGGTAGGTATATTTAATTCGCGTTTGTACCTATATTGCGGTTATTTACTATGAATTATAGTATTAAAGGCTTATCTCTTTGCTAAAAATAATAAAAATATACATTAGGGACGCCTAACAGCGTTGTTTTAAATACAATATCAAAAATCTCAACTTAGTTGTTGAATGAACATCACGCAAAATTTAAAAAAAAATATATATTTTATTCATGAATGAAATTGTAAATTGAAAAGTGTAACTTTTAGAGTATTATGTCCGATAAATAAGATTTAATAAGATACTAAGCAGCTTTGATAATTAAACCCATTATAGTACAGTAACTTTATACATTACAGAATGCGTCAAATAAGGTAGTTATGATTTTTTGCAAACTTGTAATATCAAATTTCTAAATATCTCGACTCTGGTGTTGGATGAACTATAATCAATCAATCAATACTCCATTTGTGACCCCACTTGGGGGCATAGGGAGGCATTTGGACAAGACCTCCACCCACGTCATGTCCAAATCCCTCAGCTCTGCTTCGAAGGAAAGAAACACGGTGTAGGAGGGTCTTAGTCGTCTTCGGGATGATGTTGGTCTGATGAATAATCCAAGTTTTTGACCTCGAGCGCCGAATGCACCTTTGTCAAAAATCGAAAAACCGCGAAAAAATCGCTATGTTTTTATTATTTGGCGAATATAACCGTAAAGCACTATTTTTTTTAAAAAAACATTTTAGCGCGGTTTTAAAGAAGAGTAAATTTGCTACAATATGATAACTAGATTTGTCTCTGTAGACCAAATAGATTCCAAGTTAAAGCCTTTATGATTTATTTCTTCTCATCAATTTATAATAAACGCTATTCTCATAAACTTCTCGTTAGAAAAAATCTAAATACCTACTCTAAAATACTTTAAAAAAATATTGTCATAAACGCTAGCCAAGTAAAAAAATATACGAGTCTAAATCACAACAAAAATAAAGTAGGTAGGTAGGTACATATTATAGGTCCTCAATAATACGGAAAATATGAAACCAACAGCGATGTGTGAATATTACGATCAGATATAGAAACCTACCTACCAATTCTACGTCTACAATAGGAGATGTATTATGCTATCGTGAGTGTGTTAGTGAGATCGATTTGGCAACGTTGTAAGAGCTAACAACTCTTGATCAACTAGTGTTCTTTAAAAATAGACAGTAAATAATTGAATATATAAGTGGAGAATAGAGTATATAGGAAGCTAAACATAATCGTAACGCGGGGGTGTAACTTTCAAATTTATGTATCAACCAGGTAATTATATATTCCAGGTAAAAGGTTGATCAAGTTTGGTGTGTTAAAATCAGATGAGCCAACATATGCCGTCTGACATAAATATATATATATATATATATATATATATATATATATATATATATATATATATATATATATATATGTTTGTCAACTAGCACTTCGTGGCTCAAACCGTCTGTGAATTACCGGGGATGTTGGCTCATTTCTACTTGTTGGCTCTTTTGTCACATAGTTGATCAGAGTCAAAATGAGATTTTTACATTTTCGGTATCACCACGTGATCCTGAGCCGATTCCTGCCTATAACTCATTTTGAGCCAATATTTGACATTTTGTGTGACCATATATACACTCCGATATACCTTTTTATCTGAAATATACATTCTCACTTAGGAAATCATTTTGACAATTTATTAAACAACAATAATCGATCAAAAATTGCAACGTTGCCAAATCATATTACTGTATCAATGCCATCCACGAAAGTAAATAAATTAATGTAGCAAGTCCCCACGTTTGTAAAAATGTGATAACATTTGTATTAAGATCAGAAACAACGCCTATACGAACGCGCGAACCTTTTGTTGAATGCGCATATTTTGTTTGGCTCAGTTACGTAACGAAGACATTACCAATACTATTACACTTAAACGTCGCTAGGCTTGGGGGAATTTTATCAAAATGCGAATATAAACAATTAAAACACGTATGAGAGTCGTACAAATGATTAAACATTTTAATAAATACGCATGATTTACATTCTTACAACTTATTTTTTCAATATTACGATTTTATGAATGAATCGTATTTACGCACTTGATTATTATTGTTTTGAATGGGATACGAGAAAGTTGATCAATATTATGTGATATCGTTTTGTGACCAATATTTGATCTCAATGGTCTGCACGTATCTCTTGGTTTCAAGTTACACAAGGCTCTTAATGCTCTTTTTTGAAGTACAAAAACTCTTTGCGCATCCGCTCCTCTGTCCCAGAACAATATTCCATATGACATAAGACTGTGGAAATACGCAAAGAAGACAGTTCTCGCTGTTTTTAACCCACAAGTTTCATTTATCTTTTTATTGCATAAATGGCAGGACTCAGCCTGTTACATAACAGATCTATGTGTATATGCCATTGTAGAGTCCTGTCTATTGCAACTCCCAGAAACTTATATTATTTTTCTGTCATTTCCACATTTCTATTGCTAAGAACTGACAGTACAAGATCATTTTGCAGTTTTTTTTTCAGACAGAAATGCATCGCATTTGTTTTTGTCAAATTAAGAATTAAGCTATTGACTCTGAACCACTCGCTCACCATATCTAGTACTTCAACAACATTTTTTTTGTATCAGATTTATGTCCCATATCCTTGATCATAAGGGTAAGAACACATAGAAAGCCGATTCCGACACGCGCCGACCGGCGCAAAGAATGTTACTATGCATTTGAATGGGGATACCCACAGAAAAAGCAGGAACCCGCTTTCCGGCATGTCCATTAGGCTGGGCCGTTCAAGTATGGAAGTTTAAAAAGTGCTTCTAATCTTAATGTAATAGTGATAATTTGTTGCCTTATGATGTATTATAACTATCTACAAAATTTCATGACAAAAAAATAAGATCTTCTGTCTCCGAATCGACCTTGAAGTTTTGTATGGGACGAAAATATCCCATACTAACTGATATTTTTATAATAATCATGTAAAATGATTACGGCCTTGTTTTTTTTATTTATTTTTATTATTATACTACAGATAATTCATGTTCATACTTCTATTTATTTAATTACACAAAATTAATAAAAAAACTTTTACTTTTTTTATGTAAAGTAAGTATACGAAAATATGTTGTTTTGCCAGTGTTTTGCAGTGATTGTTTTTGATAATTTGGGTTTGATATCTTTTTTAATCGTTGCTTTCTAAGCTTTTACATAATCTTCTCTTGATAAATTTCTGCATACAGTTGGTGAGGCTTCTTTGACAATTTCACAGATCGTCAAACTCCTTCGATATGACGGGGTAAATTCATGAAACTGTATTTATTCATCTTCGCCATTGTATGTAATGAATGCCGTAAGATCCTCGTCGGATACTTGTCGATTGGTGTTTCTGTTACAATTTGCTGTCTATCTATAAGGTAGTTCTCGTAAAAGGATGCTTCAAAGTTTCGCTTCGGTACTTAAAGGATCATAGGTGCGTGTTTTCGGGTGATACGAGCTTTCACTATCCGGCGAGCGGCTTATTCTCTTACTAGTGTAGTTTGAGCGAAATAGCTATTCTTTTAGTAATAACAGTTTATATTACAGATTTGTTCATCCAATAAATATATGGATAAGAAATTAAAATTCCATAGGTAACGGGATCCATCTTAAATGGGAACTCAGTCAGCGCACAAACATTAACAATAAAGATAACTTAGGGCCATCAGATTTTCTGAAAGAAACGCAGTCGCAGAATCCTATTAGCTTAGTTTAGCAATCTATAATGGAACATTTCTTCCTGGAGCTCTGATGCCTTAATCATTAGAAAATGTTGCTATTGCTATGACTGTGATAATTTGGAATAACTATAATTAATCTTTTCGTAGATCTTGAAATGATAAAATAGTAGTTTTTGTTGTAATCACCTGGAACATATCAATTGTTTTTTTTTTTACATTTTTCTAGATGTTTTCCAATTTGGTCAGAATTTGTATGATGATTTGAGAAAGCACCATCAACATTTTATACAAAAACCTAAATAATTGTTACTTGTCGTTTTTTCTAGATTACCGGCGACTCCTTTAATAGGGATTCCTCGTCGTTTGTAATAAGAAAATAATTCATTCCAATGGTTTTATGCGTCTTTTCTCCTGCAAGCTAATTATTCAATCATGTTTTCTGGTATTTTGTATACTTTTTGTCATCACATCAGACGACAAGTAAAATATCAAATGAAATATTGCTTTTGAAAAGAAAACTGTAATCGATCTCTCTATCGGTTTCGGTGTTCCAAATTTTCCATAAATTTAGAATCAGTTACCTTTAGCACTCTCTTTTATTATTGTTCATCTGTATTTTTGACCACTTTTTCTAATCACTAGCCTAAAACTTTGGCTTTACGGCCATCAAAATACAATACTGGTATTTGTAACCCTTTTCTCATTTTATGAGATTTTGTAATGTTTTTCGCAGCACTCTATGTAATTTGTTGACGTCAAAATTGCATTTTTATGCTTTATATCATACAGGACTGATTATTCCATCATTTTTATGACATACAATCTTAAAAAATATTATCGTAAACATATTTTTACTTTCTTTATACCTGCTTCAAAATAGGACAAATTTAACAATTTCTTGAAACTTTGAGCTCAATTCGGAGACAGAAGATATCTTTCGAATTGAAAAATATTTTGCATACGTATTTAAAACAGCATTTAGCACTAAAATATAACTATTACGTTAGCAATAGAGGGAAAAAAGGAAATCGGCCCACACTAATGTCCATTTAAATGCATTGAAACCATAGACAACAATCTATGAGCCGGTCGGCGCGGGTCGGAATCCGCTTTCTACGTGTTCTTAGCCTAAGGGACGTGTCATCAGCAAAGAGAACAGTCTCGGCTATATTTTTAAGATGGAACGGTAAGTCATTTACATATATTAGGAATAATAAAGGACACAGAATAGAGCCTTGAGGAACACCGCAGTTAACATTTTCCACTGATGATTTGATATTTCCTATTTCTACCGATTGTTTTCTGTTATTGAGATAAGATTTGAAGAAAATATTTTCTACGTTTTTAATTCCATAATATTCCAGCTTTTTTATAAGTATCTTATGGTTAACACAAAGGCTTTAGTCAAATCGCAAAAAATGGAATACATATATAACCTTTATCTAAACATTCGAGTACGCTTTTGACTAAGTGCGATATCCCATCACTCGTACCCTTGTGTTTTTGAAATCCATATTGTTGTGGGTGTAATATATCATTTTCTATCAAGTGGTGAGTAAGTTGTTCCGCTATAAGTTTTTCAAAAATTTTACTCAATACAGGAAGCACTGAAACGGGTCTGTAATTACCAGGATCATGTTTGTCTCCTTTTTAGTTTGTCGGTATTACTCTAGCAATTTTGAGGGTATCTGAGAAAACACCTTCTTCAAAGCATTTATTTATTATGAGTACTAGGTCATCCGCCGGATGATCGATTATCCGTTTAATAAACTTTGTCGACGTATACCATAGGTCATTTGAGTCCTTGGATTTTATGTGACTACATATACGAATGATCATAAATCACTCTCGACAGTGGAATGCCGCAGTGGGGGAAGAAGAAGAAGAATATACGAATGACATTAGCTCTAGAATTCATTCTAAACCTGAAATCATTGTTACATTTCTTTGTGGATTTAAGTAAAAATTCAGCAGTCTCAGTTGATTTAGGCATAGTGCTAGTAAGATCTGAAGTCTAAGTTTAGTTCGAAGTTCGAACGAAGTTCGATTCAAACTTTTGTGAATAGGGCTGCTGGTAATAATAATTATTGTAGGCGGCGACTATCTACAGTCTATGTACCTATTCACGGAGGGTTTGAATCGAACTTCGTTCGAACTTCGAACTAAACTTAGACTTAAACTTTTCCGTGAATCGGGCTGCTGAGGCTATATTTACAAAGTAGTTATTAAATCTATTTGCCACATCAAGATTACTAAAATTCTAACTCTCGTTATACTCCCATGTTTTACCCGTTTCTTCCTTTATGACTTTCCAAGTTGTTGTGATTATGTTGTTAGAACTTTCTATTTTATTTCTGATATACATTTGTTTGGCTTCTCTACAGACCCGCCCGAATACTCTACTGTAAGTCGATACAAAATCTTTCGTCGTCCGCGAGTTGTCACGCTCTTTCACTCTATACATTACTATACAAGTCAAACAGTATTTTCCTAGAGATTAATATACCGGGCTTATCCCAGCCTTTAAAAGACTTATTTTGCTTACAATTGATCTTTTTGACAGGCATATAACTATTTAGATTTAACACTAAATTTTCAAAAAACTTTTTGAACATAACTTCGGAGCAATCATTTACTTTAAAGCTTTGACATGCTCTTATTGCATTGCAGAAGGATTTCATGTTGTTATCATTAAACCTTCTTCTGTAGATAAACGTATTATCACAATTTTTTCCTCCGCTACTAATTTCTACGCTAATTGATTGACCAAAATGGTCTGATTTTACAATTTCCGTAAGTTTTACGTCAGAATACTTCATATCAGTGAATATATTATCAATGCAGGAGGAAGATGAGTTTGCAACCCTAGTAGCCATAAATATTGTACGCGATAATATGCCTCATTAGGTCTAAAAGTTTTCCCAAGTATATAAGTACCCATTCTTAATCAAGGACACAGAGAGGCAAAAAGTATTGACCCATGGGGTATTTCCGACTCTATGTAGGTACACCCCACCTCTCACTATGACACCTCCAACCCTAATGAGAGTTATATACAGAGTCGATCAGGTAAATAAATAAATAAAACATTATTGAAATAAATTACACATATGATATAGTATAGGTACATTCAGAGTCAAACGGCGGACGTATCCCGAAAAATCTATTCCAGCCAACCCACATGGTAGTATGATGGAAGTTTTTTTATATATTTATTAATTCTATAATAAATAAAACTAACAACACATTAGATTTGACATAAAAAAGACATCACATAATCAACATACGTGCTAAACCCAAAGATTATTATAAAGTATGCAAGTTACGTGATCAGCCCAACCCATGAAGGAAAGTAAGGTACAGGTAGTAAGAAAACGAATAAACTTTGGACCAAATGTAAAGTTATCAATTTATTAACTTTTACGCCGTGTCCTTATAGGGGTAAGCAGAGAGAAGAGACTTCCACTCTTTCCTATCCAATCCAATCCAAATCCAAACTCCCTTTAGACCCCACTTAGGGGCATAGGGAGGCAACAAGAGCTCTCCATTGCGCTCGATCTTGCGCAACGGTGATGACCTCCTCCCACACCATGTCCATGTCCCTCAGCTCTGCTTCGAAGGAGCGGAACACAGTGTGAGAGGGTCCTCCTCGTCTTCGGGACCCTGATGGGAGGAAGAACAGCGCTCTCCTCGGCCAACTGTCATTCGGCATCCTTAACACATGTCCCAGCCAAGCCCATCTCCTCCCCACAATGGTGGAGGTGATGGGCTCACGCTGGGTGCGCCGGCGTATAGCGTCGTTCGTGATGCGGTGGTACCATCTTACGCCCAGAATTCTCCTTAGGCACTTCATCTCAAAGGCTGAGACTTTTTGTGCCTGGGCCTTTCCTATCCACATACTTTTTTTCACTATCATACTATTCCGCATGCATGTATCCTATTTCTTTTATTCTAGACGTTGCATTTCTTTAAGATCACATATCGATATATTCTAGCCATGTCGATCTTCCACCTATCCTTTCAGGCAGGTAAAAAGTCACTCTATTTTCATTCATCCTCTCTATATGTCCAAACTCTCCAAACACCACACTTTGTTTACATTCATTCTTGTTACTACACTATTTTTTTATCTCTCATTATTTCCTCATCTATCATTCCGTTTCCGATCTCATCTTCAGCATTAATAGCGCACATCCTACGCAACATTCTCATTTCTACCGCATTCATACTACTTTCTTCCTTCTTGGTCTACGTCCATGTCTCATTACCATACATTATACTTAGATGGTATAAAAATTGCGTTGAGCACAAGCTAAAGCGAGAAAATCTACACATACGAGTAGGTACATCTCCCTTTAATTTATTTAATTCTTTATGCACAGATTACAGAAATCGATTTTTAAATCATTTTTTATCATCTTATTTTACTGACATTTTGTATACTTGCTTGCTTTGGATGACAGTTTGATATTTTAACATCTACAATACTCTTCTTCTCTTTCCAATGCGGCAATCCACTCTCGACCATAAAGAAGATTTTCAATTTTTTAGTCCAAATGAATAACGTGGTTTATTAAAAAAGATTTTTATACTTACGTATTATTTTATTCTTTTATTTTCAAAGGAATCGACATTGTTTAAATTGATTATATGAGTTTATTTTTAGACTAAATCATTTTTTATTGTAAATTTAGGTATATCAAAATATTATCTACTCACATACCTATAGATCCCTAACCATTACCACCACTGGTGACCTCGGGGCTGAGCTCCCGATAAGTACCTATCGATATGGCAAGTGGTGCCTTCAACAACATGACCAAGATATGGAAGGCGTCGGCGTTTAGTGTTGAGACGAAATATAAACTGTTTAATGCGTGTGTGTTGCCTATTCTTTTATATGGGTGTGTGTCATGGCACCTGACCAAAGCCCAGGCACAAAAGGTATCTGCCTTTGAGACAATGTGCCTCAGAAGAATCATGAATATTAGATGGTACCACCGCATCACGAACTTTCTTCCTCCCATCAGGGTCCCGAAGACGAGGAAGACCCTCCCACACCGTGTTTCGTTCTTTCGAAGCAGAGCTGAGGGATTTGGACATGACGTGGGAGGAGGTCATTGAAACTGCTAGAGATAGAGCGCAGTGGAGGGCACTTGTTGCCTCCCTATGCCCTCAAGTGGGGTCACAAAGGGAGTATTGATTGATTGATCAAGTGATCATCAGACACAAACCGCCAAGGTCCCGAATCAGCTCATCCTATTATCAATGAAACACAAATTAGCTGGTAGGTATTTTTAATTCGCGTTTGTACCTATATTGCGGTTATTTACTATGAATTATAGTATTAAAGGCTTATCTCTTTGCTAAAAATAATAAAAAATACATTAGGGACGCCTAACAGCGTTGTTTTAAATGCAATATCAATTTTAAAAAATCTCAACTTTGGTGTTGGATGAACATCACGCAAAATTTAAAAAAAAATATATATTTTATTCATGAATGAAATTGTAAATTGAAAAGTGTAACTTTTAGAGTATTATGTCCGATAAATAAGATTTAATAAGATACTAAGCAGCTTTGATAATTAAACCCATTATAGTACAGTAACTTTATACATTACAGAATGCGTCAAATAAGGTAGTTATGATTTTTTGCAAACTTGTAATATCAAATTTCTAAATATCTCGACTCTGGTGTTGGATGAACTATAATCAATCAATCAATACTCCATTTGTGACCCCACTTGGGGGCATAGGGAGGCATTTGGACAAGACCTCCACCCACGTCATGTCCAAATCCCTCAGCTCTGCTTCGAAGGAAAGAAACACGGTGTAGGAGGGTCTTAGTCGTCTTCGGGATGATGTTGGTCTGATGAATAATCCAAGTTTTTGACCTCGAGCGCCGAATGCACCTTTGTCAAAAATCGAAAAACCGCGAAAAAATCGCTATGTTTTTATTATTTGGCGAATATAACCGTAAAGCACTATTTTTTAAAAAAAACATTTTAGCGCGTTTTTAAAGAAGAGTAAATTTGCTACAATATGATAACTAGATTTGTCTCTGTAGACCAAATAGATTCCAAGTTAAAGCCTTTATGATTTATTTCTTCTCATCAATTTATAATAAACGCTATTCTCATAAACTTCTCGTTAGAAAAAATCTAAATACCTACTCTAAAATACTTTAAAAAAATATTGTCATAAACGCTAGCCAAGTAAAAAAATATACGAGTCTAAATCACAACAAAAATAAAGTAGGTAGGTAGGTACATATTATAGGTCCTCAATAATACGGAAAATATGAAACCAACAGCGATGTGTGAATATTACGATCAGATATAGAAACCTACCTACCAATTCTACGTCTACAATAGGAGATGTATTATGCTATCGTGAGTGTGTTAGTGAGATCGATTTGGCAACGTTGTAAGAGCTAACAACTCTTGATCAACTAGTGTTCTTTAAAAATAGACAGTAAATAATTGAATATATAAGTGGAGAATAGAGTATATAGGAAGCTAAACATAATCGTAACGCGGGGGTGTAACTTTCAAATTTATGTATCAACCAGGTAATTATATATTCCAGGTAAAAGGTTGATCAAGTTTGGTGTGTTAAAATATATATATATATAGACATAATATATATATATATATATATATATATATTTATGTCAGACGGCATATGTTGGCTCATCTGATTTTAACACACCAAAGTTGATCAACCTTTTACCTGGAATATATAATTACCTGGTTGATACATAAATTTGAAAGTTACACCCCCGCGTTACGATTATGTTTAGCTTCCTATATACTCTATTCTCCACTTATATATTCAATTATTTACTGTCTATTTTTAAAGAACACTAGTTGATCAAGAGTTGTTAGCTCTTACAACGCTGCCAAATCGATCTCACTAACACACTCACGATAGCATAATACATCTCCTATTGTAGACGTAGAATTGGTAGGTAGGTTTCTATATCTGATCGTAATATTCCCACATCGCTGTTGGTTTCATATTTTCCGTATTATTGAGGACCTATATGTACCTACCTACCTACTTTATTTTTGTTGTGATTTAGAATATTTTTTTACTTGGCTAGCGTTTATGACAATATTTTTTTAAAGTATTTTAAAGTAGGTATTTAGATTTTTTCTAACGAGAAGTTTATGACAATAGCGTTTATTATAAATTGATGAGAAGAAATAAATCAAAAAGGCTTTAACTTGGAATCTATTTGGTCTACAGAGACAAATCTAGTTATCATATTGTAGCAAATTTACTCTTCTTTAAAAACGCGCTAAAATGTTTTTTTTTTTCAAAAAATAGTGCTTTACGGTTATATTCGCCAAATAATAAAAACATAGCGATTTTTTCGCGGTTTTTCGATTTTTGACAAAGGTGCATTCGGCGCTCGAGGTCAAAAACTTGGATTATTCATCAGACCAACATCATCCCGAAGACGACTAAGACCCTCCTACACCGTGTTTCTTTCCTTCGAAGCAGAGCTGAGGGATTTGGACATGACGTGGATGGAGGTCTTGTCCAAATGCCTCTCTATGCCCCCAAGTGGGGTCACAAATGGAGTATTGATTGATTGATTATAGTTCATCCAACACCAGAGTCGAGATATTTAGAAATTTGATATTACAAGTTTGCAAAAAAACATAACTACCTTATTTGACGCATTCTGTAATGTATAAAGTTACTGTACTATAATGGGTTTAATTATCAAAGCTGCTTAGTATCTTATTAAATCTTATTTATCGGACATAATACTCTAAATGTTACACTTTTCAATTTACAATTTCATTCATGAATAAAATATATATATTTTTTTTAAATTTTGCGTGATGTTCATCCAACACCAAAGTTGAGATTTTTTAAAATTGATATTGCATTTAAAACAACGCTGTTAGGCGTCCCTAATGTATTTTTTATTATTTTTAGCAAAGAGATAAGCCTTTAATACTATAATTCATAGTAAATAACCGCAATATAGGTACAAACGCGAATTAAATATACCTACCAGCTAATTTGTGTTTCATTGATAATAGGATGAGCTGATTCGGGACCTTGGCGGTTTGTGTCTGATAATCACTTGATCAATCAATCAATACTCCCTTTGTGACCCCACTTGGGGGCATAGGGAGGCAACAAGTGCCCTCCACTGCGCTCTATCTCTAGCAGTTTCAATGACCTCCTCCCACGTCATGTCCAAATCCCTCAGCTCTGCTTCGAAGGAACGAAACACGGTGTGGGAGGGTCTTCCTCGTCTTCGGGACCCTGATGGGAGGAAGAAAGTTCGTGATGCGGTGGTACCATCTAATATTCATGATTCTTCTGAGGCACATTGTCTCAAAGGCAGATACCTTTTGTGCCTGGGCTTTGGTCAGGTGCCATGACACACACCCATATAAAAGAATAGGCAACACACACGCATTAAACAGTTTACATTTCGTCTCAACACTAAACGCCGACGCCTTCCATATCTTGGTCATGTTGTTGAAGGCACCACTTGCCATATCGATAGGTACTTATCGGGAGCTCAGCCCCGAGGTCACCAGTGGTGGTAATGGTTGCTCCCAGGTATTTAAATTTATCCACCCGGGAGACCTGGCGACCATAAATGGTTATCGGTAGCTGTTTATCGGGGCAGGCTTTATTTGCCATGAGCTTCGTCTTACTGGCATTGACTCGAAGGCCAAGGCGTGCTGTTTAATTGCAGAGTCTCGAAACACTGCGCTGTAGTTCCTCCACTGTCGTACTGAACAACGCTAGGTCGTCCGCGTACTCCAGATCGCACATTTCGCCCACGGCACCATCTGTAGGATTCCTCTGTGTTATTGGTATACCTCTTGCTCCTCGCATGGACTTTCTCAAGAGGAAGTCAAGCTATCAAGCGGTGGCGCCTTGAGACATGAGACACAACTGCATCCAGACTGTCGTAAAAACAGTCCTTAGCTGCAGCATCCGTATCCTCAGTGGGGGCATAATCACTTGATAGTCAATGTTATATCTATATTTGGAAGAATTTCGCGTGTAACAATAATTATTCAGAACCCCGTATCGTAACATTCACAATATCTATAATAATAAAGGAAAGTGCCTGACTGACTCATCAACGCACAGCCCAAACGGCTAATCGTAGAGAAGTGAAATTTGGAAATCAGGTAGGTCTCAATACAAAACCTTCCACTAAGAAAGGATTTTTGGAAATTCCACTCCTAAGGGGGTGAAAAATAGGGTTGAATGTTTTTCAAAGTATGCGAATATCTCGGAAACTAGACATGGTACGAACTTGAGATTTGGCATATGAATTCTTCTATAGAAATGAGTGTTAGCATATTCGGCAATTTTTCCAAAATTTAACTAAAAGGGACGAAAAAGGGCACATATAAAAAGGGATGATTTTTAAGTGGCTCCTAATAAGTTTAAAACTGGTCTTATCGAAATTTCAAAAAAATAAATTCTTCATAAAGATTCAAATTATACTACTTCGTTTTCAAAATATAATATTAATTAATGGGAAGGGGTGAGGGGGCGCTTTTTATTGAACAACCATATCTCTTAGATTAATGAAGTTAGAACGCTGTACATTTACTAAAAGATTCTTACTTTAAAATAAACATAAAATACGTATTTTAAGACTCAATGATTCAGTTTGAGAGAAGAAGAAGGGTTTTTAAAATTTCAAATCTTACGTACGCGTTCAGTGGGAATAATAATACCTACAAATACGTGCCTATAGATGTACCTACACAATAGCCGACCACGGCAGTGTTAGAACATAGGTAGGTAGGTACCTATCGCGAGTATGGCCAATTTTGCCTTGCAACACATAGGTACCTACCTATCTATACCTACGATTATTTCTCACGGCACAAGGTCAAACAATTTGTGCTCTGCATAAAGGATATTTTATCGAACAATTTGTGAATATTTTCTCATAAATATTAATCCGATTTTTTACACATGAAAAATATATAATTTTTAACCTATATGGAATTTTTTACCTATATGGAATGTTGTTTTAAGGTTAAAAATTATAACTTTCTACTGGATCTCTGCTATTTTTTGCTGGTTTTTTGAGCATCCTGTAAGAGGCAGGAAATCGAAAAATCAGATCGGGACCGTGAGGTTGATATAAATTGAAATGTTTAAATAAACGTTTGTAGCTTGAAAAATGCCCAAAGCAGATTGAAATAAGTGTTTTAAAGATCACTAATTTCATTGTTTTTTTTTCATATCCAACAATATAAAATTGATTACAAATGAAGTCATTTAAAAGTTATTCGAGTTATCTTTTAGGATTCTAATAGGACAATGAACGAGGCAGAGCTAAAAACAATAGGACAATGTCAGTCAAGTTAGCCAAATATGGTGATTTATAAGTTCGCGGGCTGATTATTAGAAGCATATATTTTTTAAATAGGTTATATTTTAATGGAAATTTTAAATTGTAAATTAGAAAACAAGAATTATTCAGACTTATCAGACAGTCTTGGAAATGAGACAAGATGCTTCTTATTATAATTAATTTTGATGCGAATATAATTCAGCACTGTTTCGGAAGAGAAAGCAAATACGGTAACATGTGACTGTGAGCGAAGCCACGGGTAACAGCAACAGCTATGATATATAAACTTGAAAGAATGGGTGTAGACAAACAAGGCCAACCTCGAATGACATAGACCGAACAATCCGAACATATCGGTGCCGTATTACAGGAGGGCCAAGTCAGGAGCAATAGAAGAGCATGTATACGGAATGTTATGCGTTTGGATAAAGTGAGACAGGTTTGTTTAGATAGGAAAGAATGGAAGTCCATTCGCTCTGCCTACTCCTTCGGGAATCGCTGTGATGCGTAAAAAAAGTTCAATACGTATTTTGAATCGGTACGGAGAAATTTCTTACTTTGATCAATCAATCAATATCATTTTAACTGAGAAGAATAACTATTAAAATATCGAATATAATGACATAACTTATTTGTTTTTCATCAGAACATCAAATCAATCAAAATAAAAACTCCCTTTGAACTCCACTCAGGGACATAGGGAGGCAACAAGAGCTGTCCATTGGACTCGATCTTGCGCAATGCTTATGACCTCCTCCCAAACCATATTAACAAAGGTTAAGAGTTTTTGCCAATTGCCAAAGTTAATGCCAGCAAATGGTCATTCGTGTTAAATAACTAAAAACCGAATTTAAAGCTCTGTTACATAAAACCTTGAATACCTATACATAGTTAATTCGATACGAAGTGCAACGTCTAGAATAAAAGAAATAGGATACATGCATGCGGAATAGTATGATAGTGAAAAAAAGTATGTGGATAGGAAAGAGTGGAAGTCTCTTCTCTCTGCTTACCCCTATAAGGACACGGCGTAAAAGTTAATAAATTGATAACTTTACATTTGGTCCAAAGTTTATTCGTTTTCTTATTTCCTGTACCTTACTTTCCTTCATGGGTTGGGCTGATCACGTAACTTGCATATACTTTATAATAATCTTTGGGTTAGTTAGAGACCACAACGAAGTTGTGGTTAGCTCGTATGTTGATTATGTGATGTCTTTTTTATGTCAAATCTAATGTGTTGTTAGTTTTATTTATTATAGAATTAATAAATATATAAAAAACTTCCATCATACTACCATGTGGGTTGGCTGGAATAGATTTTTCGGGATACGTCCGCCCAGTGGCGTAACTAGGGGGGGGCGGGGGGGGCGGTCCGCCCCGGGCGGCACTTTTCAGGGGGCGGCAAAATGACCCGACAAATAAAAAAAACTTGGTAATAAACACAAAATTTAAATAGTATAGGTACGAGAATTTATTTCATGCTCAGTCCATAGGTTGCAGGTCACACATAGGAAAGTAACAGTTCATTTTTTCTACTAATACCTCCAAGTGATTCACTATCAATGTCGGCACTGTTGCCTTAACCGGCAGACATGACGGTTGGAAACATTTCATAAGGTACCAATCAGTGGCGGATCTAACGGTACGCGGACTAAGCGGCCGCGGGGGGCCCCGAGCTCGTGAGGGGTTCCGAAATAAAATGAGATAAAAAATCGGGCCCCGAAATTTAATGACAAATAATTCGGGGCCCTGAGCTTGTGTAGGGACAATAAATGAGAAAAAAACTCAGGGCCCCGAGTTTGTAAAGGGAAAATAAATGAGAAAAAAAATTGGGGCCCCGAGTTTGTGAAGGGAAAATAAATGAGAAAAAAATCGGGGCCCCGAGCTTGTGAAGGGAAAATAAATGAGAAAAAAAATCACTAAAATTCTTAAAATTGATAAAATAAAGATTTTTTTCCTTTTAACCTGTCTCGGCGTAAGCTAGTACAAAAAAGTTCCTTTTTTTCTTCTTTAAGTAATTTCGGGTTAAGGTCTTAAAAAAAACTTTTCCGATGATTCCGCAGGTAAGTAGAAAAATCTGTGTCAGAAGTTAGCTCTCTCCCACTACCCAAAAATTGAATTTTGTACTATATTGTAGTGCTGTAAGTATCTATAGACGTGAAGGGAAAACTTTGTGCCCCTTTTTACGAAAAAGGAGCGGACGGAGGAGTATGAAATTTCGCACACTTACAGTTTTTATCGAGAAGGGGTGGCAATTGCTGATATTTTTTTTAAAATCATACTTAAAAATAGATTAAATCAATAAAAAAAACTCTACGCACACTATTGTAATATATTATAGTTAAAATTAATTATGGTCGAATTTCGACCAATGAACTGGACCACTAGTAATAATAAATATGCAAACTTTTTCATTTTGATTTTTTTTCAATTTATGTGGGGGGGGGGGGGAACTTTTTTAGGTAGGTGGGGGGGGGCGCCAAATGTTAATCCCGCCCCGGGCGGCGAAAATCCACGTTACGCCACTGCGTCCGCCGTTTGACTCTGAATGTACCTATACTATATCATATGTGTAATTTATTTCAATAATGTTTTATTTATTTATTTACCTGATCGACTCTGTATATAACTCTCATTAGGGTTGGAGGTGTCATAGTGAGAGGTGGAGTGTACCTACATAGAGTCGGAAATACCCCATGGGTCAATACTTTTTGCCTCTCTGTGTCCTTGATTAAGAATGGGTACTTATATACTTGGGAAAACTTTTAGACCTAATGAGGCATATTATCGCGTACAATATTTATGGCTACTAGGGTTGCAAACTCATCGTCCTCCTGCATTGATAATATATTCACTGATATGAAGTATTCTGACGTAAAACTTACGGAAATTGTAAAATCAGACCATTTTGGTCAATCAATTAGCGTAGAAATTAGTAGCGGAGGAAAAAATGGTGATAATACGTTTATCTACAGAAGAAGGTTTAATGATAACAACATGAAATCCTTCTGCAATGCAATAAGAGCATGTCAAAGCTTTAAAGTAAATGATTGCTCCGAAGTTATGTTCAAAAAGTTTTTTGAAAATTTAGTGTTAAATCTAAATAGTTATATGCCTGTCAAAAAGATCAATTGTAAGCAAAATAAGTCTTTTAAAGGCTGGGCTAAGCCCGGTATATTAATCTCTAGGAAAATACTGTTTGACTTGTATAGAGTGAAAGAGCGTGACAACTCGCGGACGACGAAAGATTTTGTATCGACTTACAGTAGAGTATTCGGGCGGGTCTGTAGAGAAGCCAAACAAATGTATATCAGAAATAAAATAGAAAGTTCTAACAACATAATTTTGGAAATAATATTAAAATTAATAAACTTGGAAAGCCATAAAGGAAGAAACGGGTAAAACATGGGAGTATAACGAGAGTTAGAATTTTAGTAATCTTGATGTGGCAAATAGATTTAATAACTACTTTGTAAATATAGCCTCAGATCTTACTAGCACTATGCCTAAATCAACTGAGACTGCTGAATTTTTACTTAAATCCACAAAGAAATGTAACAATGATTTCAGGTTTAGAATGAATTCTAGAGCTAATGTCATTCGTATATTCTTCTTCTTCTTCCCCCACTGCGGCATTCCACTGTCGAGAGTGATTTATGATCATTCGTATATGTAGTCACATAAAATCCAAGGACTCAAATGACCTATGGTATACGTCGACAAAGTTTATTAAACGGATAATCGATCATCCGGCGGATGACCTAGTACTCATAATAAATAAATGCTTTGAAGAAGGTGTTTTCTCAGATACCCTCAAAATTGCTAGAGTAATACCGACATACAAAAAAGGAGACAAACATGATCCTGGTAATTACAGACCCGTTTCAGTGCTTCCTGCAGCCCGATTCACGGAAAAGTTTAAGTGTAAGTTTAGTTCGAAGTTCGAACGAAGTTCGATTCAAACCCTCCGTGAATAGGTACATAGACTGTAGATAGTCGCCGCCTACAATAATTATTATTACCAGCAGCCCTATTCACAAAAGTTTGAATCGAACTTCGTTCGAACTTAGACTTAAACTTTTCCGTGAATCGGGCTGCTGTATTGAGTAAAATTTTTGAAAAACTTATAGCGGAACAACTTACTCACCACTTGATAGAAAATGATATATTACACCCACAACAATATGGATTTCAAAAACACAAGGGTACGAGTGATGGGATATCGCACTTAGTCAAAAGCGTACTCGAATGTTTAGATAAAGGTTATATGATAATATGTATTCCATTTTTTTGACTAAAGCCTTTGTGTTAACCATAAGATACTTATAAAAAAGCTGGAATATTATGGAATTAAAAACGTAGAAAATATTTTCTTCAAATCTTATCTCAATAACAGAAAACAATCGGTAGAAATAGGAAATATCAAATCATCAGTGGAAAATGTTAACTGCGGTGTTCCTCAAGGCTCTATTCTGGTTCCTTTATTATTCCTAATATATGTAAATGACTTACCGTTCCATCTTAAAAATATAGCCGAGACTGTTCTCTTTGCTGATGACACGTCCCTTATGATCAAGGATATGGGACATAAATCTGATACAAAAAAAATGTTGTTGAAGTACTAGATATGGTGAGCGAGTGGTTCAGAGTCAATAGCTTAATTCTTAATTTGACAAAAACAAATGCGATGCATTTCTGTCTGAAAAAAAAACTGCAAAATGATCCAGTACTGTCAGTTCTTAGCAATAGAAATGTGGAAATGACAGAAAAATAATATAAGTTTCTGGGAGTTGCAATAGACAGGACTCTACAATGGCATATACACATAGATCTGTTATGTAACAGGCTGAGTCCTGCCATTTATGCAATTAAAAGATAAATGAAACTTGTGGGTTAAAAACAGCGAGAACTGTCTTCTTTGCGTATTTCCACAGTCTTATGTCATATGGAATATTGTTCTGGGGCAGAGGAGCGGATGCGCAAAGAGTTTTTGTACTTCAAAAAAGAGCATTAAGAGCCTTGTGTAACTTGAAACCAAGAGATACGTGCAGACCAATGAGATCAAATATTGGTCACAAAACGATATCACATAATATTGATCAACCTTCTCGTATCCCATTCAAAACAATAATAATCAAGTACGTAAATACGATTCATTCATAAAATCGTAATATTGAAAAAATAAGTTGTAAGAATGTAAATCATGCGTATTTATTAAAATGTTTAATCATTTGTACGACTCTCATACGTGTTTTTAATTGTTTATATTCGCATTTTGATAAAATTCCCCCAAGCCTAGCGATGTTTAAGTGTAATAGTATTGGTAATGTCTTCGTTACGCAACTGAGCCAAACAAAATATGCGCATTCAACAAAAGGTTCGCGCGTTCGTATAGGCGTTGTTTCTGATCTTAATACAAATGTTATCACATTTTTACAAATCGTTACCTTAATGCAGAACTATCCTAAGTATCTCAAGAGTAATTTTTGACAGGAGCAGTTTAAAGTTTGACATATGTCATAATAATTAAAATATTTTTAAAATTCAACCCAACTTTTGACATGCATTAGTACATTGTACATGTTAAAGCTCACATTTATTGAAACAATTGTTATCTTTATTTAACATTTTTTTAATTTTATATTTTCACTACATAGTGTGAAATTCTGCAGGAGATTAAAATTAATGCATTAACAATCACGGTGTCATCTATTTAGGATCAAAATGTTTA
Source organism: Mystacides longicornis (assembly GCA_963576905.1). Lineage (NCBI taxonomy): Eukaryota > Metazoa > Arthropoda > Insecta > Trichoptera > Leptoceridae > Mystacides > Mystacides longicornis. The sequence goes on along the minus strand of OY756429.1, from coordinate 5,642,792 downwards.
TGAGGAATTGGTAAAAAAAATAATCAATGTGAGATGGGATATTTCTGCACATAATATATTGGTCTATGCTCGACATTTCCTCATACTCAACTCATTTTGACCAAAACATGAACTTAGGATAGTTCTGCATTAAGGTAACGAAATGTGGGGACTTGCTACATTAATTTATTTACTTTCGTGGATGGCATTGATACAGTAATATGATTTGGCAACGTTGCAATTTTTGATCGATTATTGTTGTTTAATAAATTGTCAAAATGATTTCCTAAGTGAGAATGTATATTTCAGATAAAAAGGTATATCGGAGTGTATATATGGTCACACAAAATGTCAAATATTGGCTCAAAATGAGTTATAGGCAGGAATCGGCTCAGGATCACGTGGTGATACCGAAAATGTAAAAATCTCATTTTGACTCTGATCAAGTATGTGACAAAAGAGTCAACAAGTAGAAATGAGCCAACATTCCCGGTAATTAACAGACGGTTTGAGCCACGAAGTGCTAGTTGACAAACATATATATATATATATATATATAATAATAATAATAATAATACTTTATTTTTTCTTTTTCTTACATTTTCCTTTCCTTTACAATACATTCAATACATCAATCACAGTAAAAATTCTTAAATAAGTAACCTCCCTAGTAGAGACAAGTCTCGTGTTAAGGGAGGGGTTCATTTTTCTAAAACAATAATATAATATCATTTAATTAATACACAATAACATATACAAATTAATATGGATAGAAACTTAAAATGAGGCAATCCTTATAATGATTCGTCAATAAAATAACAAAAACAACAATCCTCTGATGTTAAAACAATATTAATAATTCTCTTAAGTTAAATCAAATAATATAAACAATTCTAAAACAAATAAAATAATACTATTTAATTAATATAGAATATCAAAACACATATAAAATTAAAGAGATAAAAACTTAAAATGGAGTAATCCTTATAATGATCAATCAATAAACAATAAAAACAATATTAATAATTCTACTAAGTTAAAATAAATAATATAAACAATTCAAAATAATACCATTTAATTAATGTACAATATCAAAATATATATAAAATTAATAAGATAACAACTAAAAATGGAGTAATCCTTATATTGATTAATCAATAATACATACAATAAAAAACAACAATCCTCTGATGTTAAAACAATATTAATAATTCTCTTAAGTTAAAAAATAATATAAACAATTCAAATAATAAAATAATACCATTTAATTAATGTACAATATCAAAACATATATAGATTTAATAAGATAACAGCTTAAAATGGAGTAATCCTTATAATGATTAATCAATAATACAATAAAAAACAATAATCCTCTGATGTTAAAACAATATTAATAATTCTATTAAGTTGAAATAATAATATAAACAATTCTAAAATAATTATGTAACTAGCGTTAGAGTAAAAATCAAACAAGCAAAAATGAGTAGAATTTTCAGAATTACAAATCAGAACAACAACAGTAAAGAAAGAGTCCATCAATGAATGAAATCAAAAACATAATTGCCAAGTTAAAATTTCATAAACAATTAAATAACATATAAAACAATATACACAATATACACAAGCATTCAAAATACATAAATCAAACTACAATATCAACAATCACAAGGACATCATCTCAAGTCATCAGTGAAATTGCCATTAAAACTATTCCACAAAAATGATAGCAATAAATTTTCAGATAGGTATTCATTCAAATTAAAACAGTACCCAACAATCGTTATGATCACAAGATAACAAAACACTCTTGCAATTCCAAAACAATTTAAATAACATCAATAAGCTCAAAGCTATTACTACTAGTGTTTATGTAACATTATGTGAAAAGGATAATAACACTCATTTCAAACATTGAACTAGGACATTAAAAATTTAAAAAGAACAAAATAACAATCTTAAAAAGTCAAAAGTTAAAATCTCAATTATTCAATGTGGACCAATAATGACTAAAAACATCCGAACAATACATTCCTGGCAATAATCCCAATTAAACTCTATATAAAAGAAAACAACAAATAACAGTTATAGATCAACCATATCAAGCAACATCGCCAATTCAAGTAAATTCCCTGTACAAGGTAATATCAAGGCAAAACACACTCCAAACAGGTTCTCCACACTAACCCTCAATCAGACCACAATCACACAATACACACCAAGCACCCACCAAACGAATTCACAAGAAGGAGACAAACGTCAAAATATCAATACCCTTCAGCCGTACTGACACAACATGATCAAAATCGCCACATTTCTTTAGTTACTTCCTTTTTAAATTGCGTGTATTGATCGATTGCTCTAACCGCAGGAGGCAATTCATTGATGAATTTTACACCCAAGTATGAGTAATGGTGGTGAGCCACGTCTCTATAGCATCTTGGGATAGGGACGTAATTAAGCACCCTTAGTATTCTGCTTGTTTGCACAGGCTGAGGTGTACTCCTCTTCTCCTTATAAGTCTGAAGAGTTGCTGCCCTTCTGTATATTCGGTTCAATGGTATCACTCTAAAATCGGCGAATAACTGTGTAGTGGGGTAGTCCCTTGGTTTCCTCATAATAATTTTAATAATAAGTCTCTGTGTAATTTCTATGCTCCTTAATGTTGTCTGGTATGCACCACCCCATCCAATTATGCCATACTGCAGAACCGTCTGTGCTAGTGAATGGTAAACCATTCTGAGCCTGTCCGTATCCAATATATCTCTCAATTCTATAAATATGTATATCAGTTTTCTCAGTCTGTCAACTGTCTTGGTAATGTGATCCTTCCATTTAACATTGCAGTCAATCGTGATACCCAAGTATTTAATCGTGTCAAGAGAATTAAGTTTTGCGCATCGTTTGTTACACTGTAAGCCCCCGCACTCGGGAGAGTGTATTGAGATTATAAGGTCTATAGGAGCGCCTACCCTATTTATAGAAAATGGTATGAATGCTGTCTTGTCCGTGTTGAGCGACAAGAGGTTTCTTCCGAACCAGGAGTTAAGTATTGTTAAGTCACGATTGGCACTATTGGCAGCCCCCTCCCATGAGTCTCCCCTAGTGAGTAATACAGTGTCGTCAGCGTAGGCTATTATAGTGCTTTCAATCGGCAAGGAAAACATGTCGTTGATATAGATGATGAAAAGAACCGGCCCCAATACCGTTCCCTGAGGTACTCCGTATTCAGACGATTCATAATCACTAAGATTGTCGTCTAGCTTCACCCGCTGTCGTCTACCCTCAAGATAGCTCTTAATAAAAGAATAAGCCCTGTCAGTGATTCCAATATCTTGTATTTTTTTCAAAAGTAGTGTGTGCGACAGGCTATCAAAGGCTTTCCTTAAGTCAATAAAGGTGCCCACGCATCTACAACCCGTATCCAATGCGCCATATATTTCTGAAGTAAGCCTGGCTATCGCATCCTGGGTTCCGAGCCCAGGGACGAACCCATATTGCTTATCATTAATTATATTGTGATCCGACAAGAACTTGCTCAGCTGATTCTTTATAACTCTTTCGATTATTTTGGAGATATTTGACACCAAGGATATAGGTCTATAGTTACTTACATCACTCGGAATACCTGCTTTATATACTGGTGTAACTACAGCCGTTTTATAATTTTCAGGAAATGTACCGCTTTCTATGCACCTATTAATAGCTGTGGCTAGAGGTTTAGCAATGTACTCTTTTATTTCAGTAAGCATGTTAACAGTGACTCCATCAAACCCTGGCGCAGACCCCCCCTTCATCGAATCTATTATCTTTTCGATGTCTTCGTGCGCAACGGGTGACAGAGCTCTCAGCTCCGGATGGTCAGTCGCAGCAGATCGGTCCGATCCATGCAAAGCCGAGAACTCAGTCTCTGAGTGACTGCTTTTAATATCATCAGCCAGATTTTTACCAACAGAACAGAAATATCTATTAAATATATTTGCAACGTGGGCAGGATCATCTGCCACACGAAGTAGATTACCCTCATGAGTAATACTTTCAATTTGAAATTTTTTTTTCTTTTTATTTAGGACATTGTTGATTGTGGTCCAGATTTTCTTACCATCTTTCTCCGATTCAGCTATTTTCTTTCTATAGTAATCATTCCTAGTATATCTAATCAATGTACAAAGTGAATTTCTAAACTTTTTAAAATAATTAAGAATGTAGGTGTTAAGGGGATATTTTTTAGTTAGCGCAAATAACCTTTGCTTTTGTTTAATTAATGATAATAGATTAGGTGTTATCCAAGGTTTAATTATTCTATTCCTTCCATTTCGAGGCTTTTTATTGGTATTGGATGCACGGTCGATGTGCCCTGCTAGTATGTTTTCAAGGCACTTGAATGAATCGCATACACCAGCGGCTTGGTACAAGGATGTCCATGGCTCAAGCATGATGTTGCGCTTCAGCTCTACGAGATCAATTTTCCTGTAAACATGAACTTCGTTCCGCTGTCTATTAAAGTTACTATGAAAATATTTCAACAAGCAGGCATGATGGTCTGTGATTCCAAGCTTCCAGATTGCGCTCCTTAATCCAGTTGTGTCTCTTGAATTACACCATATATGGTCTATGCACGAAGGTCTTTGACCCGGCATTTCACGTGTATAACCATTAATACAAGACTTAAAATTAAACTGTGTCATCAAGTTCAGGAAATCATCTCTCTCACTTGCCGACGAATCATCTGCAATATTTATGTTAATATCTCCCAATACTATTGATGGAGTCCTACTCTCACATTCCAGAAGATTCCGCATATCAGCAATAAACGCTCCCACAGTGGAAGCATGGGTTCTGTATATTGCATAAATAGTAAAAGTGAATGAATTCTTAACTCTGATCTCTACCCTGAGACAATCACTCATATTCAAGTCTCTACGTTCATTCACCACCACATCACAGAATTCAGATCGGACAAATAATGCTATTCCACTATTTTTATTAATTCTATTTTCTGTATGGTAATAACTATAGTTAGGTATTTCATACATAGAGTCCAACGAATGAGTTTCAGTTAAGACAATGCACGCGGGCATGACCCTGAGAGAGGCCATGTTAACAAGGAATTCGTTAAAAATTTTTCTCATACTTCTAATATTCATATGTAAAACAACAAAATTTCTCTCGTCCGTAGACATAAATCGCTCACAGTCATCGACACTTTCACACACACATTCATCGATTATGTAAGAGTTGTCCAAACAGTCAAATATGTATTCATTATTAGTCATGATTCAATCAGCTCACTATAAACCATAAGGATAAATTGACAACAGCAACCGTGGCCACCACGAACCAAATCTTTCACTCCCCTTTCATCCCTCAGGTCATCTGTCCTCGCCGACAATATATATTTAGTGTCAGCGCAAGACAGCAACCCTGCAATAATTCTCAACTCACAGGAAACGAAACGCATACAAGCCCCACATCCGAGAAGCCACTCGCCAACCGAATCACTCTCCCCGCACAGACAATACGATCCATTAGTTCCATGGAAAGTGGAAAAAACACAGCAATCAGAAAAATTCAAATTCAAATACAACACTTTATCACCACAATTGCCTATAAATTCCATTCCAAACGAATTCATAATAACTATCGAGATCAACACGTACATTACAATATGTTTTAAGCATTTATAACTCCTATGTGTATACTCATCACAACCATGAAAAAATGAATCAAAAATGTTATATTTTAAAATTAACATAACCATGAACCATGAGCATTTTTTTATGCTGATGTAAACAAAACCATGACGTTCTGTTTTACCTTCATCGTAGACTTCAATTATACCGGCCGAGCAGTGTCGGTGTTGTATATAACAATAATATAAAAACATTAATTTGTGTTTTGAAAGACGATCAGTATATACTTTTATACAGTGTAAAACATACCTGGATGACCAATCCTTATACAATTCTAGTCAGTATTCGATATTCTGTTTGGCATTATTAAGCATTCTTCTATAGTAGCCACATGCCTCTTTGTTCAGTGCGCTGTGATTATAATCTAATTTATTCTCTGTTTTGTTGCTTGTGTATTTACAATTTATACAAACCGGTTTGTCCCCTCTCTTGTCGCACACGTCGAAGCTATGATCCCCACTACAGTGGGAACATTTAGCTGGTTTAGCAGAATTTAGACATTTGTTGGCTGTATGTCCAGCACGCAGACAATGGTAGCACATTGTCAAAGGATTAGAGTCTTCTATGTGAATTCTCTGGTAACCCAAGTAAATGCTTCCCATGTCTATTAATCTGCGACGCACAGTTGTTGGAGTCTCAACTAGTACGTGCACGGCTGACCCATTCTTGAGCCGTATTGTTCTTTTCACGGAGAAATCGTCTGCGTTGTTTAAAGCTGGCTTGATTTCTGGATTCTGACTAATTAAATCCTCTTGAATGTATTTCATATCATAGTCTATAGACACGTTCTTAAGTACAATCCATGGTTTTCTTCTTTTGCATATCTCAGCAGTGATCCTGTCCCCAAATCTTTCATTTATTACAGCCGTTAGTAGTTCGACATCTTCCCTTCTAGAGCTCCAAATTACAAGTTCACCTCTTCGAGTTGTTCGTAGTCCACCCATTGAGATACCCAATGGTCCCAGTCTTAGCTCCCTTTTTAGTATTTTTTCCATTTCTTTAGGGTCCATGTCACCCCCAACAGACCTCACAAATAAGGAGAATCTATTGTTGGTATTTACAGAGCGACGGTAGACTTTTTCCTCTCCTCGTTGCGCCACTGTTGCCCAGTCCGGTGCCAGAGCATTCTTTAATCCTTCTAACTGTGCAGGTATATTATCCAATACTGGGGTCAGTTCTCTTAGTCTTCCCTTCATTTCCATATACTCCAGCGTAACCTCGGAGAATATGTTCATTATTTTGTCTATGCGCATATTAATGCCATCTTTAATCGAATGTGATATTTTGTTTTTGGGATCGGTTAGGATTGACCTTATCTCATATATTTCATTCTCCATACGTGTTGCTGGTGGGTGCGGCCCATCCTCTTTGTATGGTCCCCTTTTTGGTGTTACGTCAACTGGCAGTTGTCCGCTGCCCTCAACAGGAGATCTCGGTGTTAACGTTGATACATTGAATGGGCTCGACATATTTCTTCGCACAACCGAACACCCTGTATGAAATTTCAATCTATGCAATATCGATGTTGGATAAAAGAAGTCGCCAAGCCTCTGATTTGATTAGGTATTTATTATGTATAAAATAATATGATATCGCACTCCTCCTGTCGGTATCGGAATTCACCGACCGCGCTAATTAGCCCACCTTTAATATGTGATCCAAACTCAAATACAATGTATCCTCCCTCTCGCTTCGCCACAGTTTGTTATCAATGCGCACGAGCGGGACAAAGTTTATCACAGATCGGGAATGTCATCAGCAGTATTATAATTTGACTTATTTTATGATCTAGTAGTCACCAAGACGCAAGATATAATCTCACAGCGACAATATCACTCAAGTTAATCCTTAAATGCTTCTATCCCTCAGTTTACACTCCTTAAAACTGTTTTCTGATTTTTTATTTCGTTGCACAATTTTTTTCGTTCACAATCACTCAGTGTTGCCACTATATTTTTATATATATATATATATATACAAAAAAACATAAGCATTTTACATGTGTGTATATATATATATATATATATATAATTTGTATAAAGGGTTTATTACCTCACTAGACGAGAGTCTGTGCTGAGGCAATACCATATATGAAGTTTTCAACTTGCATTAGAAAATCGCAAATACAGAATAAGCACGCACACAAAATAGAACACACATACACTCATAATTATTTTGGTAATAAAATTCACTTGATTTATCCACATAAAAATTAATAACAGATATTAGATAATATGTAGGTATTAACGACACTATTCAAAATTCTTATGTAGATAAATGCAAACTTATGTTTTCTTCCTTATTATTTATTTTATTTAATGTTATATCTACATAATATTTTAGTCCGTTTATTTATTTATTTATTTATATTTTTGAAACAGCATCAATCATAGAAAACAAACGTAAAGGTCAGATATTAATATGCGAAAAGCCGTGCAAAATTCCAGAGAGCGTTCTTAAATACTCTTTGATAAATTAACTTTAATATATTTAGAGCTATTTAAAAAACTTTATTTTTTTAAGATCTTCATACAAATTTTTCACAAAAGACAGTAAGCCATCTTTTGGAAACAAAATTACTCATGTAAACGTAGAATGGAATCTTGGTATTACTGTATGAAAATGTAATAAAATAATTGGAGATTGATTTGTTATACATATAAAATGTTATTCAAATCTTATTATTCTCAATAAATAAAGATTTAAAGAAAGATTTTGGAAAAATATTTCCTCCATTTTGTTATTTGACACATTTTAAAAAATTTATGGCCACATTTTGTGTCAAACTGTCGTAGCCAGATAGATGAGTAATTATGTAGCTACCTGATAAAATCATATTAAATGTTGGTAAAAAATAATAAAGATACATTAAATTAAATTCATAATACATTTCAATCTAAAAATTGTTCTTTCATAAAGATTTTAGAGAAAAAATGATATTTGAAAATTGAAATGAGTATGAATATTCTTTAGTAGATTTGATCGGTAAAACAGAACGCTGAAAGAGAGCCAATCTGACAGGAAGTGATGACATTCCTATTTTACAAGATAATGGATTTGTCAGGTATGTGTGTATGTGTTGAAGTATTTTCGCACCTGTCAACACTAATACTACCACTACCGGAAATGCTGATGTGTGTCCGGTGTTGGTTGGTAGAACATCTTTGCTCTTTCCTTTATATACAACATCGTGAAGTGTAGTCTGGTGGAGGTACTTAATAAATAGTTGAATTACTGAAGAACATTGTTTCTTGTTTTTAATAACCTTTTCAACAGGTTATGGGCCCAGGGCTACGCTTGTGACTTGTGACATTCGCGTTAAGTGAGCGAAGTCTAAATTTGACATTCGTATAAAGTGAACAAAGTCGTGCAACGTGTTTGTTAATATAAAATTCTCAAAAGTGAGTGAAAATGGCGGACAACATTAACATTGTTAAATTCAGTGGTAAAAACTTCCAACAATGGAAATTTCAAATCAAATGCGCATTACGAGCAAAAGGCTTGTTCGGTTATGTATCTGGCACGGACAAAAAACCAACTGATGAAAAATTATTAGAGGAATGGTTAAAAAGGGATGCCGCCGCCATGTTTATCATAACGGCGTCAATGGAGCTGGAAATAATCTCTCTTATAGAGAATTGTGATACGTCTAAAGACATTTTTGACAAACTAGAAACAATTTACGAACAGAAATCGGAGATTTCCAAGTTGCTGACACAAGAAAGATTTCACGCATACAAAATGGAACGTGGGGATTCTATCGCTCAACACGTGGCTAAAATCGAAAATTTAGCCCAACAAATTAGAAATGCGGGCGATATAATAAGTGATACTGCAGTTAGAATGAAAATTATAAACAGTTTGCCTGCGGAATTTCGATCGTTCAGGCAGGCGTGGTTAAGTGTACCTGAAGACAAGCAAACCATCCAGAATCTCACTGCAAGGTTATTAGATGAAGAGACCTCTATTAAAACTGCAGAAAATGAAGAAATTGCCTTGACAGCAGCTAAAACTAAACAATATCCACAATATCAAAAGAAAAATGTTGTGTGCTTTAAGTGTCAAAAACGGGGTCACTTTGCCAAAGATTGTTGGTCAAAAAACAATCCTATGTTTAAAACGCAGCAGGAAGGCAACCTGTCTGCTTTTTCTGTAATAAATACTCGGTCCACCTTCGGTGGGAGCAGCGGATGGATAATGGATTCTGGTGCTTCAGCACACATGTGCTATCAGAGAGAAGTCTTTTCTTCAATGCAGCCGGTTAGTGAGTGCACTGTTCGCTTGGGAAACAACACCGAGATGGAGGTGAAAGGCAAAGGGGTTATACAAATTAAAAAACTAATAGGTTCATAGTGGTACCCATCTACAATAAATGATGTACTTTTTGTTCCGGAACTGCGAAAGAACTTGTTTTCTGAAGGTGTAATTACAACAAAAAATATGAAGATAGTGAAGGAGGGCAATGAGGCTCTTATATTTGATAAGAACAAATTAGTCGCAAGTGCCATGCGAGGCGAGGACAATTTATACTATATGGCTTTTAAAGCTGAAAATTGTTTTTACGCCGATCATGTATCACAAAATAACCTAAGAATATGGCATGAGAGACTCGGTCATATTATTAACCATAGAACCCTAAAAGATCTAGTCAAAAGAGGACTTATACAGGCGAGTGACGAAGAAGATTTCTTCTGCGAAGCTTGTGCTTATGGAAAGCAACATCGACTTCCATTTAAAACAAGGGAACCAAAGAAGACGGAGCCGGGAGATGTTGTTTATAGTGATGTCTGTGGACCAATGTCCACCCCGAGTGTACAAGGTGCTAGGTATTTTGTACTGTTTAAAGACGATTGCTCAAATTACAGAGTGTTTTACTTTATAAAATCTAAAAGTGAAGTGTTACAGTGCTATATTGACTACAATCGGAAAATTAAAAATAAGTTTGGTCACAGTGTAAAAGTTTTCCACTCAGACAATGGCACTGAATATACCAACATACATACATACTCCCGTTAAGGTCCTCCACTCTACGCAAGCCAGCCCGGAGGGGACCAATCCGCAGCAAACCCGACCCGCACGGAACCGACCCCCCAGCTCGATCAAAGCAATCAAACCGAAAAGCCGGTCCCACACAAATCAAGCCCGCCGCGGATCCCCCCCAAACCAACCCACAATGCGGGAGGACTAAGCCCCACTCAGGAGCATAGGGAGGCATCAAGAGCTCTCGAAGGCGTCCGAGGCTCTTGTGCCTTTTCTGACCAGTTGAGGTTTAAGGACGTGAGGTGGTCAACCTCACGGTCCCGATCTGATTTTTCGATTTCCTGCCTCTTACAGGATGCTCGAAAAACCAGCAAAAAGAGCAGAGGTGCTATTCTTAGCCGGCGACCCCACGAATATACCAACAAAGACTTTAAATTATTTTTATGTAATAACGGCACTGAATTTGAATCGTCATCGCCTTACACACCTCAGCAAAATGGTAAGGCTGAAAGGGACATCAGAACAATCATGGAAAGTGCTCGCACAATGCTATATGCAAAGGAACTGCCACTATATTTGTGGGCAGAGGCTGTAAATTGTGCAGTGTATATTCTCAATCGCACACCCAACACTCACATGATAAACCATACACCGTTTGAAATGTGGACAGGGAAAAGCTTGGAGATATCCCATTTAAGAACATTTGGAAGTGAAGCATATATGCATGTTCCAGATGAACTCAGACGTAAGTTGGAACCTAAGAGCAGAAAATTAATACTTGTTGGCTACAATGGTAATTCTACAAACTACAGACTCTTTGACCCAGAAACAAGAAAAATTAAGATCTCCCGTGATGTAATATTCAATGAAATAAATAACGCACCAATAGCTAAACAACCATCACAGATAATTTTGTCGAATACTGAACCTGAGCCTATAAATGATGCTGCTCAGCAAAAAAGATCTGTTGATGAACAGGAATTTGAAGAGTTTTTCAATGCCTATAGAAATAGAGAGACTCAAAGTCAGAGAGTAGAACCTGAAACCAATATTGAACTTGTAGAGCCTGATGACGACGTCCAACTCATTGATTCTGAAACATCTAACCAACCCGTAGTCTCAAATCAAGAATATTCACTGCGGAGTAGAGACCAACTTAAGAAACCATCAAGATTTGAAGCACATCATGCCCAGATATGCATACCAAACACATATGATGAGGCAATAAATTCTAGCAACGGCAGCAAATGGAAGGAAGCAATAGAAGAAGAGCTTAATTCTCACAAATTGTGTGGTACTTGGGAACTTGTATCGGCTAAACCTGGCATAAAAATTATTGATAATAAATGGGTTTTCAAAATAAAATATGAAGACCAGATCCGCTACAAAGCTAGACTCTGTGCCAAAGGCTATACCCAGACTCAAGGGATTGATTACAATGAAACTTTCTCTCCTACAATCAGATACGATTCGATCCGAATAATGCTTTCTATGGCTGCAAGATGGGACTTAGACCTTATGCAGTTTGATATTAAAACTGCATTTCTTTACGGAGACCTTGAAGAAGAAATATATATATGAAAGTTCCAGAAGGCATCAATGCTACACAAGGAACTGTATGTAGATTACGCAAGTCATTATATGGATTGAAGCGAGCTACTCGATGTTGGAATCTCAAGTTCAATCATTTTCTTAGACAATTCGGTTTTAAAAAATCATGCGCAGACAAATGTATTTACGGAGGGTCATTCAATGGCGCCAAGATTTTTCTACTGCTTTATGTCGATGATGGACTAATTATGTCTGCCAACATGGAAGTTATCAACAATCTAATTACTGAGCTGAAGAAAACTTTTCGTGTTACTGTGATGGAACCAAAAAACTTTGTTGGTATTGAAATTTACAGAAATCATGAAGAGCATACCGTGACAATTTGTCAAACAAATTATATTAAACAAATAATTACAAGATTCAACATGAATGATGCTCATCCTCACAGCATTCCGGCTGATCCTCATACTTTCTTAATGAAACCGTCAACCAGTACAGGGGACAGTTCCAAACATATACCATACAGAGAAGCTGTTGGATCATTAATATTTGCTGCTATTGTAAGTCGTCCTGACATAGCATATGCAGTGGGAGAAGTGAGCAGATTCCTAAACTGTTATGATCAAACTCACTGGAATGCTGTTAAAAGAATATTTAAATATTTGTTGGGATCAATTGAATCAATATCATACACTGTATACATGTTTGAAATATTCTTTCCTTATTATTATTCCTTGAAATTGTATTGTGGTTATTTGAGGTTGATACAGTTTTGGCAGGTGCTCAAATAGTGGGAGTGTTGAAGTATTTTCGCACCTATCAACACTAATACTACCACTACCGGAAATGCTGATGTGTGTCCGGTGTTGGTTGGTAGAACATCTTTGCTCTTTCCTTTATATACAACATCGTGAAGTGTAGTCTGGTGGAGGTACTTAATAAATAGTTGAATTACTGAAGAACATTGTTTCTTGTTTTTAATAACCTTTTCAACAGTATGTTTATAGTCAAAAAATATATTTGGTTTTACACACATCATAATAATTAAGTAATACTGTGTAAAATACACATCTAATCTCAATACATTATGTCGTAGAATTTCTTCCTTCCTTTTTCTCCTACTCCATGACTCTTTACTTAAGATGGTTTCTACTTACATGAAGATATAGAAGAAAAGGTCCAATCTTTAGAGACCAACAGGTTGATCGCCACAAGTACCTCGGCTAGTAAAGTTGTACACAGCACACTCTCATCTTCAGGGTTTGTGAAATTCGAGATTTGAAGGATCATCTTTTATTAAATCAAAGTCCAGAAGCACGTTTCACCATTTATTTTTTTTAAGTCTCAAAGCATTCAAATTAGTCACATAGTTCGGTATATAAACAATTTAAATTTACATTTAATTACGTGTTCGTTCAGGGTTTACACTTATCACTCTTTTCAGTTTGTTATTTTTAATTACACTCAACTTTCTAAGTCTATTTCTTTATTGGTTCTTTTATGACTGTTGTAAGGACTCTACACTAAATCTTGCTGAGATGGGGGAAACAAAGTCACCCACTCTGCAGACGCATATGATATAATCACAATACACAGTTAACAAATACACCAATGTAAACGTTATAAATTCTATCTTTAAACTATTCTTAAATGTCTGTGTTAATTACGAAAATTTCTCCCTCAGCACACCAAGGTGCGCCGAGGGAAGAAAAACTACGCACTCCTAGTAAGAAGGCCGTCTATCGAATAATAGTTGACACGCCGCGCACCTGTGGATTGGAGGCCAGCGGAGGAGAAGAAAGAAAAGGGTTAAGAGTGGGGGATATCCTGCTTCAACAAAAACGTGGCCTTGTGCACACTTATTTAGGAATAATATCAGATCGCGAAACTTTCTGTCCCAACTTTAAGCGGCTATTCTGCGATAACTTTCGAATTAGTGATATTTGGACGGAGTTATCAAGACCCTACATCCGATGAATTAATTCTTACTTTTTATACATACGACAATATCCTCTTTCAAAAAAAGCAAAAAAAATAATTAAAAAAAAAATTCTTTAAGTACTGATAAAAGGTTGGCGACCCCTGAACGAATAGTCAAAATTATACAAGTAACAATTATACAAACAAAACAAAATTATGGAGTTTGAAATTATTAATTAAAAATGAAGGAATCACAAAAAGGTTTGCGACCCCAGAATGAACCAGTTATACAAAACAAAAAAATATCGTGCTTTAAACTATTACATGAAAATGAAGGAGTCATAAAAAGGTTTGCGACCCCAGAATGAACTAGTTATACAAGGCAAGTAATGGTATTTATACTCTGAGAAAATCAAAACAAATTAATGAAATACGAAAGTTACTTTCTACATAAAAGGTTGGTGACTCCTATATGGTAAGCTATACAATACTATACTTGATAAAAAAAATTAAACTAATTAAAGAAGACATGATGTGATCTGTGAGCAAGTGTACACGATAATTTATAGCGTCATGAGGTAATACGAGGTTCTCTTGTGCAACAGTCATACCAAAACATATATTACCTATATCATCTCATTCGTCCGCATTTGCTCCTAACAATTACACAGTTGCTTGGCCAAGCTTTCTTACATACATCACAAAAAAAAATTAATAGTTTGATATACCCCAGATCTAGGCACAACTCACAGAAAACATAAATGGCATAAGAATTTATTCAGAGTGTTATAGTCATTGTACAAAGAACAATACAAAAAAATATAATGACTCATACAGAAGGTATTTTCAAAGGACAATTTTACGTCGTACAAAAATTGAAAGCTTATTTTAAGTATAATACAGAAATGACTATTGTTTAAATCATGGTAGAATATTTCTTCATATAAGTCAAACAGCTGATGACCTGTTTGCTTAGTACATCTGAATTCCATAGATTATTAACCCAGACATTCCTGAAAAAAAAATTTTTTTCGGGTGGGCGTAACTTTTTAATATGTGGTAGTAGTATATTGAAAAGTGTAGTAAAAAATAAAACAAAAATTTTATTTTTAGTTTTCAAAGTTTTATGGATAAAAACAAAGTGTAGGTACGTTTAAACGTACAATTAGGAACATACACCTCCGTAATCTATAATAATTAAGGAAAGTGCCTGACTGACTGATTGACTGACTGACTCATCAACGCACAGCCCAAACGGCTAATCGTAGAGAAGTGAAATTTGGAAATCAGGTAGGTCTCAATACAAAATTTTCCACTAAGAAAGGATTTTTGGAAATTCCACCCCTAAGGGGGTGAAAAATAGGGTTGAATGTTTTTCAAAGTATGCGAATATCTCGGAAACTAGACATGGTACGAACTTGAGATTTGGCATATGAATTCTTCTATAGAAATGAGTGTTAGCATATTCGGCAATTTTTCCAAAATTTAATTAAAAGGGACGAAAAAGGGCACATATAAAAAGGGATGATTTTTAAGTGCCTCCTAAAAAGTTTAAAACTGGTTTTATCGAAATTTCAAAAAAATGATTTCTTTAGAAAGAGTCAAATTATACTATTTCGTTTTCAAAAGATATCATTAATTAGAGGGGAGGGGGTGAGGGGCACTTTTCCAACGTGTATGTGTGTGTATCCGTCCCCTCTTTATAACTTTTGATTCGCTTGATGGACAGATCCTAAAATTTCAGAAAATATTGAATACTTTAAGCATACAAAATTTGTATACTCAGAATTTTGAATTTTTATTTCAGTCAGGGGTTATCAACCTTTGAATTTTTATTTAATTTTTCCATATAACTCGAAAACCATAAAATCTAGAACCCTAAAATTGTGTATGTATATAGAAAAATACAATATCTAAAATATGATTTAATGAAGAAGTTCCAGCATTTCTCAAACTTTTTTTATAAAGAAAAATATTTTTTTTATGACAAATTTACGAGTTTCAGTGCCTATATTTCAGAATTTTATAAAAATATCGAAAAACGCCGAAACGCTACAACTAGATAATTTATTTTTCTATAAAAAATACATACATCATAGCAGTACATCTCAAACTTTTCTTAACAATTTTTGTAAAAATTTAATTTATTGACGACATCGTTTCATACAATAAACATACCGACTCAGGCCATCGACAGTTGGATCTCATTCGGCGAGCCGGGCCGGTGTGGTGCCGCGGTGTATGGCTAAGAACACGTAGAAAGCCGATACCGACCCGCGCCGACCAGCGCAAAGAATGTTACTATGCATTTGAATGGGGATACCCACAGAAAAGCAGGAACCCGCTTTCCGGCATGCTCATTTAAATGCATTGAAACCATAGGCAACAATCTATGAGCCGGTCGGCGCGTATCGGAATCCGCTTTCTACGTGTTCCTACCCAATGAATATATATGTAGGTAGGTACCTACCCAGCCCAACCTACTTTCTCCAATACACGTGTCGAAACTATTGCGTAATCTATAATATTAATATAGTTTTGAACTAGCCGACCCGTCAAACTTCGTCCCGTCTTGGAATATAAATAATATTATGTTCGAGATTTTATGTATAAATTTAAGTTGATTTCAGTTTAAAGTTATTTAACACAGACGACGACGTGGTCCTTATATTATTGAATATGAATTAGTATAATGATACATTCATTAATACCTTTTTAACTAGGTACTGTAACCGATGCATCTGTTATAAAACATATCATTATATTATTTTCTATCAGCATTCCGTGAATCGTATCATTTATCAAACAACTGATTCCTGTTAAACGCCTGATTTAATTTCAAAATTAGAAAAAATGTATAGTGGAAGTTTTATTTTTATTCCGTGCAACTTTTTTCTTTCATAAGACCCTTCAGACAAAAGCAAACACGACAAAAAAATGGGCGATATAAGTTCAGCTGTTCTCATAGGGTAAGAAACACGTAGAATGCCGATTCTGACTAGCGCCAACCGGCGCAAAGAATGTTACTATGCATTTGAACGGGGAAACCCACAGAAAAAGCAGGAACCTGCTTTCCGACACGCCCATTTAAATGCATGGAAACCATAGACAACAATCTTTGAGCTGGTCGACGCGGATCGTAATCGGCTTTCAACGTGTTCTTACCCATACGATGACCGCGCAAATAAGCGTTCCATTTTTATATAAGAGATAGGTAATACACTTTCCGTGAATTCAGAGAAACACTTTACGTACCTACCTACTTCAATATATTTTTCGTACCATGCATCCTGTACAGCGATTCTGAATTGTTTTTTTTACGATCGACATTAAAATCATTATGTAGGTACCTACCTATTTTAGTAATTTATTATCTCTACTAAAATAATTTACGGTAAGTTCACGAAAAGAATCTGGATTGTATTGCAATTCTTTATGTCTTGATCTGTCAAAATATTTGAAGCCATTTCATAAAAACACTAGCAACAAAAAAAAAACTATGTGAGTAATCTTGCTTTGAATTTATTGCGTAAACCATGAATAGCAAGTTGATATAATATGTTGAAAAAAGGTAAATAGTATTATGAAGTCAATAGGTAAATTATTTTATATCAAATGTAGTCAATGTGCAAAATATTAAATTTGAAAATTATCTTCCAAACCTCACATCATTTTAGGACAGATCGTAAATAATTGTTTTGAAAACACTGGCAAGTCAATGACCACATCATTTCGTCACTGTATAGTGCGAAAAAATTAACTGTCCACTGGAACGTATAAAAAATAGAGACGAAAGGGATAGCAGTTAGCCGGATATTATGACCTCCTCACACACCATTTCCAGATCCCTCAGCTCTGCTTCGAAGGAGCAGAACACGAGGAAGACCCTCTCGGTATGAGAAGATCTTCTTTGTCTTCGGAACCCTTGCGGTAGAAAGAAAAGCGCTCCCCTTAAAATATCGGTGTTTTTATTTTCAAAAATTTATAAAATTCGCAGAATGCTAAAGAAGTCCTTACTAGAGCCCGGCCAGTGCGTAAATTACCGTGGGTACAACGCATGAATTACGCTTACGTAGGCGGTATATACCAATTGGACTGACTCCGTTGCCGGAACGTTATTGTTCCAAAAATCGCGGAAACTATCTGCATCTTCAGCCAGGATGATATATGACGAAACGTTGTTTTATTAAACTTCCCTTACTTACGAAGACCAGCAAAGCTGCTGTTTTCCTCTATATAGTCCAATAGTCTATATAACGAAATATTACATAGAATTACTCTCCATAATTTACCTTATGCTTGATAATCAATTTTCTAAGTTGTAGAATTTATTTTGTGATTATAAGGTGTATTTCTTAAGTGATACTTTAATAAACAAATCAATGAGTTATCCAAACATGCCTCTTTTTACTATCCGGTATCCGGCAGGATATTATTTACGCCGCCGGATAGACCGGATATCGGATAGTTGCCGATATCCGTTTCATCTAATAAAAAATATAAACAGTGGACAGTTAATTTTCTTCCTACTCTACATTGTCGAAAATTCGTTTATAGTCGAACGCCAATTACTTATACCATTAGAATACTGAGGTTGACCACCTCACTTCCTTAAACCTCAACCGGTTAGAAAAGGCACAATGAGCCTCGGACGACTTCGAGCGCAATGGAGAGTTCTTTATGCCTAACCTATTCTCCTGAGTGGGTCCAAGGCCTCCCGTATTATGGGGTGGTTTGGGGGGAACCGCCACGGGCTTGATCTGTGTGCGGCTGGCTTTTTGGCAATCGGGCTAGGGTTTGGCTTTGTGCGGATCGGGTTTGCTGCAGTTTAGTTTCCTCCGGGCTGGTTTGCGGTGAGCGGGGGGGCTTAAAAGGGAGAATATTACGTTATTATAAAAATGGAGACCTACTTTACGTGGTCATCGCATCACGCCTGGAGGCCAAGTCGAAATATTAACGACAGCTCCAACGTTAACAATTTGTTGTTATTTCCATAGAGATAACGTAAAAACTGTTGTTCAACGTGCGTTAAACAATGTTGTTCCAAATTCCGAGTCAAAAATAATTCTGTCAGTTATTAAAATTAACGTTAAACGTTACCTCAAAATCTTTGGAAGTATTACGACGCTGCTATTATATTGAAGACGAAACGCATTTTTTTTTGTTTGGAAACCATTTTCAATTTGGTAAACGTTAACGTTCGGAACGTTAACAGTTTTCACGTTTAACGTTATTTATTTCGACCTGAACGGCTGGACCGATATCGTTTATTCTTTTTATGTCGTGTTTGCTCAGGATAAGATATTTATGAACTAAATTTCGAACCTACGACCAGACAAACAACAACAAATCAACGTGAAAGATATAAATTGAAATGTTAAAAAAACGTCTGTAGCTTGAAAAATGCCCAAAGCAGATAGAAATAAGTGTTTTAAAGATCACTAATTTCATTGCTTTTCGAGACCTGAATATTTTTCTATTCATATCCAGCAATATAAAAATTGATTTCAAATAACGTAATTTGATGGAATAAAAGTTATTCGAGTTATTTTTTGGGATTCTCATAGAACAATGTCAGTCAAGTTAGCGAAATTTTTAAGTTCGCGGGCTGATTCTATTTGTATAAGAAGCACATCTTTTTTAAATACAGATTAATAACGACAAATATAAATAAAAATATAGTAATTTAATGGAAATTTTAGAATATATATTTAAAAAAAGAAATGTTGATGATGTTTCTTATTATTATTAATTTTGATGCGAATATAATTAATTCTGCATTGTTTAGGAAGAGAAAGCAAATACAGTAACACGTGAGCGAAGCCACGGGTAACTAGCTAGTAATATATATATGAAAAACTAAAATACAATTAATAAATGCTGGCTAATTAATTTGTAGTTAGGTATGTAGGTTATATTATTTATATTTATTTTATTGAATATTAAATTTTGGGAATAATATACTTTATAAACTTACTAGCTAAAACAAACAAAGTTAAAAAAAAAAACACTTAAAACTAACTCAAAAACCTAGTTAACTAAAAATTACTTTTCGTGATAATTTAAAAAACAATCGACATGCAATGTCACATTACAAAGAATTAGGCGTCACCAAATTTTCAAATAATTAATAAATTTCTCACTTAATTATATTTAAAACAATTCAACAATTGATACTAAATTAAGTTCTTAATTATTATTAATTTATTCTTTGGAATGTGTCAATGTTATTTCTAAGGCGTCCCAAAGAAGCATTATACACTATTTCACTAGATAATCTTAAAAATTAATTAATGTACATTTTACAAAAAAAAATGTTCTAGGTATCCTACGGATAACAACCGGCGGAGAAACTCTAGACATTAAATACAGAATTTTTGTTTTTATCAACAATTTCCTATTAGAAGCCGGAATGGCTATAGTGACTGTGTGCTTTCCACACCTTCACAATAACTCAATTATTTGAACAATTAATAATTCTTTGGTCTTCACCACTACAGACGGAAGCCAGTATCTCAAAAAAAAATTGCATTTATCAGGAGTCATATATAACAACTCAACATTATGTAAAGGCTCACATAATCTTTCCGTCATCCCAAGCCTGGCAGGACGGAGTATCTTTGACAATACAAAATAAATTAATACAAAACAAAATACCATCTCCGACTCATTCTCTCAGCCAAGTCAGGCTATAGCGTGTATAAATATTCGTCCAGAACATATCAATGGCAACGAACACAAAACGCATAATGAATATTAAAAGCATCACTCTCTTGAGCTACCATAACTTGATGGCACTCCATTACATATATTTAACAAAGTTATATAAAGTTAAATTATCCTATAACAACAATGATCTAGGCACCTTACGGAGAACAACCGGAAGGAAAACTCTAGCCATTAAATTCAGAGATATTATGAAACATTTCCTGTTCTAGGCCAGATTGGCTCTAGTGACTGTGTTTTTCACACCTTCACTTTTAGCTACGTATTCACACTGAAATCTTACGCTACTTTACAGATTGCGTGATGTAACGCTCTTGCGTCACATAACTTGCATATCCGCCTAAATTACAAATAAGGGATTTGTTTTTAGCTAATCCATGCTCTAGCGTATGGCCTCCCGGACTCTCGTCAATTTGTGGCCTACACAATTAATTTTGCCACAAGGGCCTTCCTCATAAGACATACATATAGTTTCCTAGAGGGTATCCATCAATAATTAATTTCTAATTTATTGTTTTCTTTACGAAACCAACAAAACTTTCCTGGTATCTTCAATAAGACTACCAGGAGAACCCAACATCTTATACCTAAATTATTATTTCAGTTTTGAAATCATAATTCCTTCCTTGTAGACTTCATCAAGTCGACAAGGAGTATCCAATAACAATGCATGCCACTGTATTTTGTTATGCATAAAAAAAATAAAATCATTGCTACTGACTAGGGTTTTAGACAAATAAAAATAAAAAAAAAATGACTTACGAGTCATGTAGTACTTATTTTACTTTTCCCACCACAGTCTTCTAGACTGAGTAGTATTGGGTTAAGTACTGTTTTAAAAGGGAGCAAACCCAAGAATCTTAACACAACAATAAACATGAATATATAGTTATATTAAATTGAACTTATCATAATAAGGTTCAATATCTCTGCAAAGTTAGAGTGAGATATTCATACCCCAGCGGACTTCAAAGCGCGGATCCAGGGGAGGGTCAGGGGGTCATGACCCCCTCCTGGGCTGGGTCCAGGCCTTTAATTTGAAGTACAGTACTTACATTTATTAAAAAAATACCTACTTTTCTATTATAATTACAAGTTATTGTGGTTCATGACCCCCCCCCTGGATCATGGAAATGACCTTTTTTACTATGTCGTGACCCCCCCCCCCTGGCGCCAATGCTGGATCCGCCCTTGTCTGTATCCGCCACTGACTCTGACTACATTACTATCTTTCTGAATCTTGAGGTGAAGTAAGTTCTAAATAGGATGGAGTAGAATGCCATGAATAAAAAATATTACAAGTTTCATAAAAATATATTAGCTTTATTTCTTTATTTTCTTATCTTAACATATTTGTTATTTTGATTATAAAAATTTTGTTTATATATTTCTCAACTAGGTTACAGATAAATTTGATAACAAAAAAATGTAAGTTTGATACAAGTAAACCAAAGTACAATGAAATAAGGAAAATAATATCGAAGCTTCTATTACGACCTGATATACTCTCATATTTCGATTCTCATCTTTTTCGCAAAAATACAATTGTGATAATCTGAAATACAAACATTTACATTTCATTAAATATATTTTGAGTAATTACTTAATAAATTATGAAAACTTTATAGTAAAATTTCACTAAACCTGGATAGCCATCTTTTGAAAACAAAATTACTCACGTAAATATTACACGGAAACGGAGTTATACAGAATGAAAATGTATTAAAAAGAGTAAAGATTGTGATGAAATACGAATAAATTTAATTCAAATGTTGAAATCTTTATTTAATAAAGATTTGTCATGAAAAAAAAAATTCACCTATATTAAGCTTTTACATAAAACAAAAAAAACAAATACTTTTTTAATAATACCTACTATGGGTAACCAACGAGTTCATCAAAAATCAATTCATCGAAAATAAATATTTGAGAGAAATGCACAACCTTTTTGGCAACCAAACTCTTAAATGTTGAAATATTTGGTCTACAATTTAGAATGCAATTCGACTCTGGGTTCGTGGTTTTTGTAGGTATATAACTCTGTAATTATTTTTGGTAAAACTTCAGTTTAGTCACTCCTAATGATTTTGAGGTTTTTTTTATATACGATTTGAATAGGTTAGGTTAAGGTCGGAACGTAGTTAAAAAGGGGGTGTGGGGGGTTGGAACCCCCCATATATACCTATTGGGCCACCTTCCCGAGTGATAACTGATAACACGGTAATAAAGCAGCATATTGACTATTATTCTGAAATGAAAAACAGACGATTGAGTTGCGTCGTATCTGATTTTTCATAAAGAAATCTCAAAAGTCTCAATAAAAATTGGATATGACGCAACTCAATCGTCTGTTTTTCATTTCAGAATACTAATAGTCGTGTCAAAATCGCCAACTTCATTACTTTCACAAAATTTCAATAGATGTCTCAAGTAAAATTTTTATATTATATGAATAGATACTTACAACAACTTTAGAATTAAGGATAAACTGTATATCTAGACGTCCAAAGTATTGTTTGAAGATTTCTAGTTTGTTGTATTTAGAAATTCTCGCGCTGCCTGGAAATTTTTGAACAAAATAATATGTGAATATCAGTTTTGTACTAGCTGTAATGGTAGAGTCAAGTTAATTATATAATGGTAGGAAAAGATTTAGCTGCTGAACGCCGTAATCAAAATGAATACAATAATAATTGTACAGTATTCAACGTGTTAACTCTACGTCTCTACCTAAGACAAATAATAGACTATCAAGGATGTCATCCTTGTAATAATTAGGGCATTCCTCAATAAAATTTTAACATCACTTCTCACTAAAAAGCTGGAAGATGACATTATTTATCAACATATTTAATTACTAAAAGTATATACAAATCTGAAAGAATGGGTGCAAGTGGACGAGGCCGACCTCGAGGAGGGCCAAGTCAGGAGCAAAATGAATAGAAGAGCATGTATCGGAATGTTATGCGTTTGGAAGAAGCGAAAGAGGTGTGTTTGGATAGGAAAGAATAAAGTCCATACTCTCTGCCTACCCCCTTCGGGAAACTGCGTGATGGGTATAAAAAAAATAATTCCATTTTCTAATCATTGTAATAAGGAAAAAGCAAAATACCATTGCAATTTTTTGATTATTGCAATCAAGAAGTCCTAACACAATGTCCCTTTCTTCTTCATTCAAGATATTGTACATTCTGAAACAGAAAATTGTTTTTTTTTTAATATGTAGATGAATCTGTGCTCACTCAAAGTGAACACAAATACGCACTCTTTGACACTTTCACAGTAAGCTACTTAAAGCTTGTTTCGTGAAAGAGGAAGGTGGTCGGCACCTGGGATCGAACCCACGACTTCCATTACGAAACAGAATGAGAGTATCCGCTAGGCTACCAACCACTTCAAAATACAAGATAAATGGAAAAAGATCTAAAAAATAATTAAATATATACCTACCTAGGTTAATATCGTTATAACCAATACAAAGAAATAAAATTCATTTTTTTTATAAAAAAGGTCAGAAATGGTATGTCTCTGGAAGAAGAAGAAGCAAAGTTACTTATATCTGAATAGATATTCTTTATCTCATGTATGTAAATGATATGTCTGACTGCATAGATAACGAAAAGTGCGAGATATACCAATTTGCAGACGATACGGCCATCATATCAGCCTCAAAGAACGTTCGACTAGCAGAACAAAACATACAGGAGTGCTATAACTCAATATGTAAGTGGGCTCATGATAAAGAGCTGGTGATAAATGAGAGCAAAACTCAAATTATGCATATTCATAGTCATCGAAATAAATCAACATACAAAGTTTCTGTACAGTCACACAGCCACGCATGCCTACACCAAGGAATTCAAAAGTGTCCATGTCCTAAATTATCCGAGGTTCAATCGTGTAAATACGAGACAAAAAACAAACAATCAACTACAAACTTCTAACTTCCACAATGACTATGGTAGACGAACGGATGACATTATTATACCTAAAATTTGGAACCCTGTACCATCGGGCATTAAGGAATGCAAAGCCATGGCCAACTTTAAAAATAAAATTAAAGGTTATATATTACATAGAAAAGTTGGCTGGCTGATCTGATTTGCCGGAGGGTCCGGACTTTATTCCTTATTATTGAGTAAATTCTTTATGTATAGTGTATGAGTTATTTTTAAGTAATTTTTAAGTGTATAATACCTGTATGCAGAACAGCCAAAAATCCCGTAAGGGATTAGGCATCTTCCTATTTAAAATTTTGTGTACAAATTTTTTTTGTCAATAAATTAAAAAAAAAAAAAAATATATATATATAAGTAATAGTAGGGATAATTCAATAGATTAGGTTATTATAAAATGGAGGTTTGTATGTAAGTTTTTAAATCATTGGATTTTCGTATTATTCGGAACAAGACTTAATTTGAACTCCATTATACATTAAAGTATTGCCGTTGGTATAAAAAATATATAATATTCATAAAAAGTCATACTTTTCAATTTTACTCAATACATTGATTGCTGTCCACGCTACATTTTTAATAACGTCGTGTGACATGTTAACGATTCTTGCTTTATAATTGTTCGTAAATAGCTTGAGGGCATTTTTATTTCCTTCCTCGTATATGCCATCCAAAGCAATTATGCATTCAGATCTGACTTTTCCAACCTAAAATGGAGAGGAAATAATTAAAAACACCAAATATTGTAATTATCTAACACAAGTCAAGAGCAATTTATGACTCTTTAGTAGAGACTGGAAAATATCGTGATCGCGATAAAACTAATTATTTTCGCGAATTTTTAGGTTTTTACGCAAATAGCGCAAATAATGTGATTTTTAGAAAAATGACGCGAATTTCGTGTCTTTTTTACTGAAATAATGTGATTTTGTAAAAATAATCATAGTGGAAATTACCTATCATATTATTTGAATTACTTAAAGCTCGGTACTCACTTGCGCCGCAAACGTGTATCGTTATATAAATTTTATCAAAAGGATGCAAGTGTTCCGCTCGCGTTCGTTTTTTCGAATCACGTATACACTTAACCTTTCGATTAAATTGATGCAATGTCACACGATCGCGGCGCAAGTGAGTACGATGCTTAAAATGACAAACATTAATTTGGCACTTTATTGTTGGGAAGCGATTTGGATACCTTGCTCTTATGTGGAATTCGAGGGGTTCTTCTCTTTGTACTTCACTGAGCTAACGAAACGAAAGAAAAACTTTTAATTTGGTTGCTCCCTCAGAAAAAAAAATATTTAAAGCAAAAAATAATTACCCAAGTTCTGGGAGGGTCCCATAGTAACAATGTTTTATGGAGGGACCCCAAACAAAAAAAATTCCTAGGGTCCCAGATCATTTACCCCAATGTCAACGAATGTATTTTCTACGCCAAATTCAACAAATGTATTTTTTTTTTATTTTGAAGAATATAGTTGAAATTACTGTAACATTGATTGAAATATTGTATAATTTTGTTCATTATATTAAATATTTTTTAACATTGATCTTTTGTGTAGGTAGGTATATTTTGATTAATGTTGTTCAGATTTTTTCATTCATTTGGCAGTGTATATTTATAAATATTCTAAATTAATTGTAAATATTACTATTTTTTGTTTGTTTTGCTATACCTAACGTCTACCTTCATTTTGAGCAAATGAACGTTGAAAAAATAACGCGAATTTCCCTGTTTTAGAGCAAAAATAACACAGAATTTCTCCAAAAATAACACCGAAATTCATTAAAAATAACACCACTATTTTCCAGTCTCTACTCTTTCAATCAATCAATCAATTCTCCCTTTTACACCCCACTCAGGGGCATAGGGAGGCAACAAGAGCTCTCCATTGCGCTCGATCTTGCGCAATGTTTATGACCTCCTCCCACACCATGTCCATATCCCTCAGCTCTGCTTCGAAGGAACGGAAGACAGTGTGAGAGGGTCTTCCTCGTCTTCGGGACCCTGATGGAGGAAGAACAGCGCTCTCCTCGGCCAACTGTCATTGTAGAGGTGATGGGCTCACGCTGGGTGCGCCGGCGTATAGCGTCGTTCGTGATGCGGTGGTACCATCTTACGCCCAGGATTCTCCTTAGGCACTTCATTTCAAAGGATGAGATTTTTTGTGCCTGGGCCTTGGTCAGATGCCAGGACTCACACCCATAAAGGAGAATGGGCAACACACACGCATCAAACAGTTTACATTTCGTCTCGACACTAAACGCCGACGCCTTCCATATCTTGGTCATGTTGTTGAAGGCGCCACTTGCCATACCGATACGTATCGGGAGCTCAGCCGCGAGGTCACCAGTGGTGGTAATGGTTGCTCCCAGGTAGGTACTTAAATTTATCCACCCGGGAGACCTGGTGACCATCGATGGTTATCGGTAGCTGTTTATCGGGGCAGGCATTATTCGCCATGAGCTCCGTCTTATGCGGTGTTCAGACGGGGCGAATATCGCCAGGACACCAAAATATCGCCAGCTAATTGAACCGTGTGAACAGATTGTCGATAAATCTGAAGCGATAAAAATGGTTGAAAGCGATATCGTCTCAAGTTGAACGCCTTTCAACTTTTGTATCTGGTGGAACGATTCACGCATGCGCAGATATGCGCGGCGTCCGTATGTTCTGTTTCTTGTCAGTTGACAGCACTGCTCTAAATTTATTTCTCCTTAGAATCCAATTCCGCACCCAATATCTGCGTTTTTTTTTATTTTTCCTCAATTAGGAGTCTTTTTATATCGTCTAAAACAATATTTTCATCTAACTCCAATTACTCCGCGACTTCTACCTCGACGTCCGCCATTTTTAAAACAATCAGCGCACCTGACAGATTGAATGTATGTCGGTGGACTCGTGTGAACACATCAGACGATCAATGGGCGACCGAACGATATTTTTTTTATGCAAGCGATATCGTCTGGCCTTATATCGCCCCGTCTGAACACCGCATTACTGGCATTGACTCGAAGGCCGAGGCGTGCTGTTTCGTCGCAGAGTCTTGAAACACTGCGCTGTAATTCCTCCACTGTCGTACTGAACAACTCTACTCTAGCTACTGCATTTCACCTACATTATGGTTATCTCTGTTACGTTGGTCCAGGCTGAAACTACGGTGTACAGAGTGTCTTGCATGGCTGAGTATATCCTAGGTACACCTGAAACCTATCCCCCTGCTTTCTATGAGCCCTCTCATCCATACTCGCCTAGTTCTATGTTCTATCATTGCGGAAGTGTAAGCTTTTCTGACCAAATATGCCCCATTCCAAGGTGTCATTCAACCCCCTCCAAAGATGCGTGAATTATGGGTAAGTTCCAGTGGCGTACCGTGGGTTTTCGCCGCCCGGGGCGGGATTAAAATTTGCCCCCCCCCCCTCCTATAAAATTTGCCCCCCCCCTCCTATAAAATTTGGCACCCCCCACCTATATAAATTGAAAAAAAAACACGAAAAAAATACTTCTAAATAAGTACCTAAACATATTATATTTTCATTTATATACTTACATCTCAACAATATAGTACAAAAAAATCAATTTTAGGACAGAGTTAACTTCTGACAGAGATTTTTCTACCTGCGGATTTACCTACCGCAAATGTTTTTTTTTTAAGACCTTAACCCGAAATTAAATGTTATTTGTAATAAAAATAAAAATTCTGATTTTATCAATCTGGTCGTGAATAGTATAGCGCAAGCAGATTTTGCCGCCCTCTGAATAAAGGCGCCCGGGGCGGTCCGCCCCTCCCCCTCGGTACGCCACTGGTATGTTCTATCTTACTAACGGAGTTTCACTGATATCAGGAAACCTCAGGGGAGTTTTTGCCTACATGCAAGGGGCGGATTTTTATTTCCCTAGCTCTGGTTGTGAAGGATGTTGAACTCGGAAGATGGAAATCCCATTGGGACCTATCTTTCTGGAGCATCAAAAGGATGATTAAGGAGACTTCTAGCGGAGGGTGGGAGCAGGGAAGATGTACTCTATCACCCAACCAGAAGGAAGATGTCACGTGAGAGATATATGGTCCCTTGAGCTTCTTTATAAAAAAAAAACATTACCTATCTTTCTCTAGGGTGTTGTGGTTGTAACAATTCATTTTGAATATATACCTATCTCAATTATAAAATATAGACATACATCATTGTGTTGATAGGCATATGAAGGTGTAACATCCTTTCGATATATGGATATGGAGAGATCTTCTTTAATTTATCATTGAGATAAAAGCAATAAAGTTGATTTAAACTGTGGCTGAAATACATTTCCCCAAATTAGCGCACCAGCGCCATCTAGCGGAAACCTTTAGAAACATGTGCAAGACAACAGTGGAAGTGATTTACCAACAAACACAAAAATCGGAACTTCATTTTTCATTCACCAGGGGGACCCGTTGCTGTGAAATCATTGAAATCAATATAATATTATAAAATGCAACAATTTTCCCAATATAAAAGAGATTTTTCAAGGGATAAATCCGCTCTCTCTTCAGGAGCGACCTTCATTACAATTCCTTGTAATTAGTTTTAAGTGAAATATTTTGTGTTAAAAAGTGTTATTATAATCGTTTATATGAAAGACGGAGTTTTTATTTAGTAGTCGTAATTTTCCTTTGTCAAAATATATCAACTACAGTGATTTATCATCTGGTGAGTACAGATTTGGAGATCTCTTATTTCACCTGGCCTTCACTAATAAGAGAGTTTGCCCCTTCTAAGCTCAAATCCTTCTTACTACTTTCTTATCTAAGGAAATCTCCATTCTGTGCTATTGCTAACATGTTATTGCTGGAGCATCAGATCTCTCTATTCTGTGCTATTGCTAACATGTTATTGCTGGACCATCAGATCTCGCAGAGCCCACACAAAGAATTTAGTCAAACTCCCATTAAGACTATAAAACTAAATTTAAAATTACCTGATCGGATAAAGTGTCTCCTATGCATTTCAAAAATCCCTCATTGATGAATGACTCGGGATATTTTTTCATCCAGATGCCTAGTTCAACTATGCATCTACGTCGAATTTCTGCACATCTTTTATCCCTGTGAAAAATTTAAACAATAATATCATCTCATGGTATATGACTATTTTACACAATTCTCATTATTCTCTGTTGAAAATTTCTATTTATTTTCCATAAAAATAGATCATACCTGTAACGTTTCAGAAATATGGATCTATGTAGTTTTATCAAAATTGGTTTTATTTCATTCTGATTGAATTTTTTCGATTTTTTCGTCAGTTCACATTCTAAGAGGACCGTCATTATTTCCAGGGCTAGAATAAAAATAAGAAGAAAAAAATTATGCAGAATTCATATAAAAATTGAGTCGTATTTCCTGGACCAATTTCACTACTTTTTTGTCGTTTTGTTTACTATTGTCAGGGAAAGGTTCATTTAATAGAAAAAAAATCTTAGTTTCGTGGAACATTAGAAAATATAAGAAAACTTAAAGAAGGTAAGCTTCTTAGTGCTTTTTACAATAATTATATTTAACTACAATTTTGAAATTAAGTTGGTGTTTGATAGTTGGTGCGATTGACAGAATGCATCAGATGCGAAATATGGCATAATATAGTTGCATTGATCAGAATTACATTAGTTAAAAGGTAATAAATTTATCATTATACAAATTCGAATTCAGTATTCATAGTTTTGACCACAGGATAACGTCTGTCAGGAAATCTAGTAAATTAATAAATTTGAAAAAGGAATAAAAAAAGCTTAAACTATGGTTTATTTGAAAGTTTTCCAAATTTGTTCTGAATGCGTATTTAGCGTTAAAATGTTTTGAATTGGAAAATTGAGTTATAAGATTTTATTTTGGAAGAGAGTTAAAGTAAACCAGAGCAATATTATACTAAAAAAATAATATTTTTCAGTGCATAATGGAAAATAAATCTTATTTTACCTTCACAAATGACAATGTAATTAATTGGAACAACACTAACTTCCATACCACATTGCTAGAAAGTTAATAAGATGAGATGGTTTGTATATTTTGAAAGAATGGTTGCAAACAGAATAAAGAGAATTTATAAGGCTGAAAGGAAAGATGTAAGAAAGTGATTTTGTCTGAGAATAATGTGTATCGAACACATAGATTCCGTTAAGGTTCAATCAGAAGCAATAATAAATTGAGCAGGTTCTATAAGAAATGTTATGTCAGTGGAAGAAGCGAAAGAAGTGTGGAAAATTTTGGATAGGGCAAAAACTTAATTTCCATTGTCCCATATTAATGTATTATTTTTATATAATTTACTAGGCCTGCCGCCTCCATGTAGGCCGCCGTCACTGCGTCGCATAATGGAACTATCGTGACTGGCCCTGCATCTAGAGTTTGTTGATACAGCCTCCTGGAAGAACCGGAGGACTTTGTTGGCATTCAACTCTTTGATTTCATCTGGGCACATCAAGAATTTGTCCAGATTTTTGTGTCTATTATGCATCATTGGTAGGTACTCACACAGGAGGTGATTGGGATTTAAAGTAATTCCCTACACATCCTGCACATGCCAGACTCCAGTATCCTTATGGTGCACGTTTACTTGTTCAGCCTGCAGTGGCCAGCTAGGGACCTCGTGATTATGCATAGATTATTCCTGCTAAGGGACAGTAGGTCCTTATGGAATATTGATGTATTTAATATTGTTAATATTTTAATTAACAAAATGAGAAAAACAAAATTAAGTATAATATTTTCATAGCCCACCTGCTATAGTTGCGATATGCCTGAATACCGTGTAGCGTGAATTGGACAGATGAATCAGAAATTCTATCATTTTATCTCTCGTATCTTTAGAATCAAATGAAGAAAAAAGTTTAAAAGCTTCTTGAACATATAAATTTATAAATTTACGAAATTTTGTGCAACATCTGACTGGCAGTGGCCCTCTTCTAATTAAAGGATTTTCAAGGCGATCCTGAAAATTATTATTATATAAATAAAAGTTTGTTGTCAATAAAATGAATTGCTTGATACATAGTTGTTAAAAACTGACCTTGCTAAAATGTTTTCCCATTTCTTTAATTATTAGTTTATACTCCAAATCCATCATATCAAGATTAATTTTTCCACTGCATTCAGACAAACATATAAAGTATTGAAACAGTTGTAGAGTACCTAATTTTTCATTTCTGGGTAATTTTATCATCCATTTCCTTAAAACCTTCTGAAACAAGTCAATATTGGACGACATTCAATATGGTCAATACAAGACGACATTACAAACATTGAAAAATCTCCTACTAATTTTGTATTCATATAATATTTTTTCATTCATTTGGAAGACTAGGTCAGCAGAAGGAGACCGAAAGACGCATTCAGTTAGGCTGGGCGGCTTTCGGTCATTTAAGCAACATAATATGTTCAAATTAGCGATGCCTCAAAACCAAAGTCTTTGAAAAAATGCTTTCTCCCCACATTGACGTATGGATGCGAAACATGGACTCTTAGAAATAATACCATACATAAGATGAGAGTCGCATAGCGTGGCATCGAAAGATCAATGCTGGATATCTCAACACAAGATCGCATCAGGAATACCAAAATCCAAAGGCGCACACGAGTCACAGATGTGGGTGATAAAATTGCCAAGCTCATATGGAGGTAGGCTGGTCATGTATCCCGCAGGGATGACGGAAGGTGGAGTAGATGAGTGACGGACTGGAGACCAGAGACTGGCCGAAGAAGTGTAGGAAGACAGCTGATGAGGTGGAGCAGAGTGGACGGGATGACCAGAGTCAGAGAGGAGTGGCGTGAGAATGGAGCCATATGTCTTGCACTGGATTACCACGGGCTAATATGATGAATATTTTTTCATTGGCACTTACCTTTACAGAAGTCTTTTGTATATGAATCTTACTGTAAATATATTTGTATCCCTTTGGAATCATCTTTTTTTTCCTCGAGCCTGATATTCCTTCTACTACGTTCATATTAATGTAGGTATTTAAAGTTTTATCTGAAATGAAAGTTACAAAAATCTTTATCAGAAGTTGCTTACAAAGTAAGTTTGTTTTTTTTATTTATTTCAATACAAAAAGTAAGTTCTTTTAATAATATAACTTTTCACATGACATTAGACACTTTGTAAACTATAAGTTAATGTTTTTATATTCAAAATAAACAACACAAACCGAATTAGAATAAAAAAAATTACTTACGAGTTTACTTTAGTTTGAAATTAAAAACATAAAATGGCGCCATACCGCCTTTCTTTTTTTTTCATTCCAGTGTTGCAACTTTTATAAATTATTTGACCCGCATACAAACTAAAAAAAGTCATTCCGAAAATTAATGGAAAATTAATTGGTAGCTGGAAAAGTAAAAATTCGCTAAAAATAGTAAAAAATTTGGTATATTGATAGGTGAAAACACTGTTTTAGTCATAATGTAGTTGTGGAGGATCTATGACATGGCGTCATTTTTCATCTTTGTCGATACATTTTAACAGTATATTTTCTTTCAATAAATAAAGAGTAAAATTTAATGGGAATGCATATGTTCAAATTGATGCGGATGCGAATGTCCGCAACATCCCAGTTCACACCGCTGAGTACAAAAATAATGTCATTCATGTTATGTACAATGTTGCTAACGGATCTTGGCCTAATGTCACCGACTTTCATACGAAAAGTAGCCCAAAATCGCCCAACTGAAAATTTGGTATGCGGAAAGATGACATTTGGCTAAAAAAAAAAGATCATTCCGAAAAAATTTTGGTATCCGGAGAGAGGTGAATGTTCCCTAAAATCGCTAAAGGGGGAGTAGCCCAATGGGAAGTTTTTCTTCCCTTGTGTGCCGCTAGGGGCGCCCTAGCAGGAACGGATCGCGACAGTAATGCACACGGCTGCCAATGTTGCCACATTCATAAAATGCATACGTATAAACGAATATATTTCTCAGCAAGACTCTATACTGGCAACACTGTTCAATCTGTCACATAAATTTTTGATGTTTCTAAAAGTTGCAAAAATATAGATATAGATAATTTAAAAATAGCTTCACATAATAATTCAGTATGCGTATAAATGCATCTTTGTTTGCAAAATATAATAAACAAATGATAAACAAGCCTGGAATTAGAAAGTTTGGCGACAGTGTCCGGAATCTGGATGTGATTTCTGTCATTCAAGAAAGGACTTTGTTTTTAGTTGTTTTGTATGGTCGGCAATGTTATAACTCTTTTCTGTTTGAAAGTGCTGTTTTAAACGTAATTTAATGTTTCTAAGCTATAGAAAGTATGTATTCAGGTGTTCGATATAATATATCATCAACACTTTGTGTTTTCAGTGTAAAACATGGTTTAAAAATCATATTATAGGTAAGCATCATCTGCAACTTTTTTACTTCCTAAACTGTTTTCATGATTTTTTACATGTATATTGACATTATTAGTGTGCATATCTAAACTGCATCTACCTATATATAAATTTTCATTATTTATTTTGAATATATATTGTTTACGTTTTTATTGTTAACTTTAGTTATTGACTATTTTGTGTTTCTTTTTGTATGTTTTTTTATTCTTTTATGTAAAGTGTTTGACAATTTATTATATACTTATGATTATTTTGTTCTCCTTATACCAGCCTAGACTGACAGCTGACTGGAGAATATTTTGTTTGAATAAATAATAATAATATTGTATATTGTGTTGTGTCTATCTTTAAGAAACTTAAGCAGTCTGCAGTTACATCATACGATTGTATTGAGTTTTTTTATTAAACAAATACCAGTTTGTAGGTTATGATTCATAACTTTTGAGTACAGTTAATAGGTTTTGTACATGTACGCAGATCTAGGTTATGTATAGTTTTTGGACAAGGAATTGTATGATTTATCAATTTAACATGTAGTGTTTCTCAAGAAATTATCCTATTGGATATTAATGTAATAATGTTTTTTCAGATGCCCCAAAGGTGTTGATGCCTTAATGCAAGACAAGCTATGACAGCACTATTACAAAGAAGGGAACTGCTCCAGTTTTTAATAACCCCAAAGATAAAGGGATGTATGAGGCCTGGCTGTTATTGCATGATAATATTGGAAAACATCCACAGGAACTAAGGAAACGGGATGGTGTAGCAAGTTCCATTAGACTGTTATCCTCTAATAAAAGGTACTACTCCTAGCAGTTTTCCTCATACTACTGCTTATCTGAAGAAGAAGGCACTTATAAAGGGGATCACAGAGAGGTGCATATGGAAAGACATGAAGAATCCGTGAATTTGTTTTTGAAATGTGACGTAATTGAAGATTAAGGTGTATTTGTTAGTGGTTGGCTTGTGTAGTTTACAAACGTTTGTGAGAGCATCATTAACACAATTGAAGTGAAATTGTCCATATCCGCTTTAAAGAGCTCCTTGTGAAAGTGTATGTTGAAGGGAATGAAATATGTCCAAATGATTTAAAGTCGGTGATATCTAAAAGGGTGAAACAACTTATTGGTCTTTATTTAATTTGAAGACATGTTATGAAGATAGAGACAAGTATTCATCAGTTTTACAAATGACGCAGAATATTTTAAGTTAATGAAGAATGCTACCAAATAAGTCTCTATTTAGTTGTATTCTGGTGAATAATAGAACAGAAAACAGTATATTATTTGTTTTAGATCCAATAAAACTTCTGTAATAAGAATCAATATGATATTACTATTGTTATTATTATTTACTAGGCCTGCTGCCTCCAAGGAGGTCGCCGTCACTGCGTCCCAAAATGGAACTATTGTGACTGGCCCTGTATCTAGAGTTCGTCGCTTAGTTCAGCCTCCTGGAAGAATCGGAGGACTTTGTTGGCGTTGAACTCCTCAATTTTATCTGGGAACATCAAGAAAGTGCCCAGATTTATGTGTCTATTACGCATCATTGGTAGGCACTCGCACAGGAGGTGCATTGGGGTCCCCACACGCCCTGCACATGCCACAGTCCAATATCCCTATGGTGCACATGTGCATGCTTGTTCAGCCTGCAGTGCCCCGTTAGGGACCCGTGATGGTGCATAGATTATTCCTGCTAAGGAACACTAGGTTCCTTACGGATTTTTTGATGTCCATGTTACCCACACTAGTGGATAGTGTTACTCCCGATGGAGTCAGTTCCTCACTGGCCGGGTGACCATCCAGCGAGGAAGGGTTCACTTTATTAGTGATTGTATTGACGTTCACGACCGTCCCAGGTTTAGCAAGGGAAAAGAAGTCACAGCCGACAGAGCCCCGCATGTCGGCTGAAGGGCTGAGGTTAATCTCCGAGGCGCCCAGGTATCGGAGATGCACCGTTTAGACTGGGTAAACCCCCAGCCATTCATCCATCGGCACGGTACGCTTAACACCTTAGATTGGTGTTGTCCTCTTAGCCAGTCCCGGCATAGCGCGATCCCTCCTGTAGAAGTAACCACCCCCACATGAGCGACCCAGCACCAGACACTGCCCAGGATGCACCGCGAGGAGGTGGGACAACATTTGCATTACTATGCAAATTTTTGCATTCAATATATATTTTTATTCTTCGTTAGCATTCATTTAACAACAGATTTTTTTCTGTTACCATCCAAAGATGACCTAACATATATTATTTCAATTTCTCATTAAACTTTCTATCATTTTTCTTTCTGAATACTTACTTGAAGGATATAGCTACATATTCCACGTTACTTAAAATCGGTACTATGTTATGTACGTTCTGCCCATATTTGTTTATGAATCCTATTACAATTTCAATTTTTTTAATGAACTTCATATTATATTCCATTTAAGATGATCCATCCAATGGAAGTAGTCACATTATTTGAAATGAACATAGTTTATGTTCAGTACATTTTGTCTATATTGGTTTGTGATTACATTTATTGTTTCTTATATCTTTCTTCCAAATTGAAATCTTGTAGACCTACATTGTTGCAATATTTATAGGTACTCGTGTTGAGTACATTCTACGTCTACCTTTTTAAATTGCCTACCTATACTATTTGAGTGTTTTATTTGATTATTGTTTGTTTTTTTTTAATAAATTAACATATTTTGAAAAGGAATGTTATATTACTTAACCCTCATTGTCAAACAATATCTTTTAACTGTTGAAAGCACTGATACTTAAAAGAATAATACTTATAATAAAAGAAATTGTTCAACATATTTAACAAGGAGAGACTCTAGCAGATGGTAGCATCTCTCTCTGGGAGACCTTATTGAAATATGTTTCCTTGAATGCAACTATTTCTGATAGATGCTACCAGCTATGTTTACGATGAACACTAATGTGCATCTAAGAGGACACCAGCAGAAACTGTCAACAAGATACTACTCAAATCCCCTGAAACACTTCTCGGCCAATGACTTTCAAGAATATACTCTTCTTCTTCTTCAGTCGGTCCCTCGATGCCGAGGATCGTAACAGCCATGCATCCCCACCAATTCCCTCCCGGTCTTCAGCCATTCTTATGGACACATGCAGTGTGGCCCCGTTGCCTGCCTAACAAGATCGGACCATTTCGTGGGCAATTGTCCTCTTTCCCTCCTGCCCCCGACCATAATCCTACTCTCCGGGGAGTCCTCCAAGAATATACTAGATTACTACAAATTAGCTGAGACTTGGGGGTCAAAACAGTGAAAGCTGCCTACCCATTAAGAATTGTAGTATTTATTATTGAATTTTCATAATATTGTGTAAGTTTCATGTTCCTATATAGATTCACATATTTAGTGAGAAATGTCCTTTTCAAAATAGAACTCCCATAAAGAGCTATTTGGAATATAAAATATTATGTTAATTTACAAACCCCCATTTTCTTTTAACTCGTAAATGTATGATACTTAAATAATATTTATCGCATTAATTGAATTATTATAGGTAATAATGTAAGAATCATTATAAAAAGTTCCACATAATATTGATAATTATTATTTGTCATAATATGCCAGTGACCATAAGTATGACAAATGTCATGCCACGGCTTGGCAAACCACCACAAATACCAACGTGTAACAGGGTGTTTGCCTTGGCTTGTGTGAGCTTGCCAACGCTTGCAACAAGTGTCGGTTTTTGACACAGATCAAAGGAATTGCGGCAAATCTATTAAAATACAGTGCGCATGACAACATGTAATTGGCGTCCAAGGGTTTGTGAAGGCATGGAGCTTGCCAAGCCACGGCAAGCGTGTAATTATAGCATTACATTCAAAATAGGACTCCCAATGCTAGCAATTACAACGTTGCCATTTTTAGCTTCCAGGTTTGTAATATAGAAGGTAGTGGATGCACCTAGGGCACTAGATTATATTAAGAATATTGACGCGGAGCTATAGCTCCAACAAACAAAGGTC
Source organism: Mystacides longicornis (assembly GCA_963576905.1). NCBI lineage: Eukaryota > Metazoa > Arthropoda > Insecta > Trichoptera > Leptoceridae > Mystacides > Mystacides longicornis. The sequence continues at coordinate 5,604,620 of OY756429.1, read as the reverse complement.
GCGCGCATACGAAAGAAGAAGAAGTGGATAAACTCAATGAGCAGACCACTTGAATCTCATTTAGTAAAATTTGGGATGTTCAAGGTGCTTCTTTGAGTGGAAGGGAGTGCACCAATCAGATCTTTTCCCTGCGAATGGTTGCTAAGAAGCTGCTGGGTAAACAACAGAGGCATTTTTGTGCATTCGTAGACCTGGAGAAGGCTTATGATCGTGTGGATTGTGAAAGATTGTGTCGCATGCTCTCAGATTATGGGGTGAGCAATCGGTTGATTAAACCGCTACACACAAATGCTGCAGAAATAAGGTCTCTGAGAAAAATCTGACAGTGTTATTTAGGGGCTATTGTAATGCAAAATCATTACTTGTGCGCAATAGTTTGGGGTGGGATATAAGGTTGCGAAGTAATGTTCTATCGATGTATTCCGACCAGCCGTCTCCCTTGTAACGGTAGGTAGAGAGAACAGACACCAAACTATCCTGTCACACACTGCTTGCTTCTGTCACACTTATACAATTCACAAAGAAAGAGGGGGCCTTGATTGTACATTTCAAAATAATTCATTTTCATAGTATGTTTGTAGGTTACTAAAATTCCTGTAATACAGTTTAATGCTGCAAGACTGAATCAATTTACTGAAAATTAGTGAGCACCTGTTTAAAACTGAATAAAAATATGGAAATTATTTTATTAAAACCAATAAATCATTTTCAGGTTTATTAAACAGCATAACAAATATACAAATTTATATTATAATTAATATACCTTTGTCACTGACACTAATCGGCATTACAGCAGCAAGCCTTTGCGTCGATCAATGTAAGATAAAAGTGGGTAAACTATACCACAAAATGAAAATAAAAGGGTTCATACCCAAATACATGAAGAATCCAAACTACAAAAAAATATGTAACATCACAACAATATTATACCAGTGGGGCTAGTACGAGTTTTATCGAAAGCTTATTGCACGCTAATAAGCGCTTGTAAACGTGCAAATAGTGTTCTAAAATCAAACGATCGAATCGTTCGATCATTTTTGTATGGAAAATTTTCGAAACTCTTTCGATGATCGTTTCGATATTCGATCATCGAAAACTTATACTAGGGCCACAGGTACATCTATCACATAGCAGGTATCATCACAATAGCAAAAAAAACTATTAATCCATGTATGTATGTAAGCACACAACTATTCGGACACTAGGTAAGTAGTTTTAATTTTGGCGACAGCTATTTTATCCCCATGAGATACTGAAAGGTTGTAATAAGTGTGTGAGATAAAATATGACACACATTGGTCTCTCCCATCCTGGCTTGGACATTTATTGTTTTTTTTTTTCATTATGGTGATTTTTATATCAATATTTACTCAGAATTATCATAGTTTTCAACCAATCTGTAACACACATTGAACATATAGATATTTGGCTACCACATTGCATGTTTAACTAAATAAAAAAGTGACTATAAAATATAATATTCTTAATTGTACATAATAAAATATGTCAAAGGGTAGGCTTATTGCCTAGCGGTAAATTCTACCAGCCAACCAATCAGACTATCATTGTTTTCTCCCAATATCCGTCATATGTAATCATTTATTTATATTGTATTTTTCAGATTTTCAATCATGGAAAACAGACTATGAATCTAAAATCTTGTGTGTCATGTATTGAATACTTCACCAAAAAAACAATTTTACAATCATCAGTACATTAATACAGGTGCATCTGTTGGGTACTCAATAAACTGAATACAATTCAGCTAGTAAATAATCATGGATTCAGAATTTTTTTATATGAAACACATATCAAATGTATATGCAGATTGGTAAATAAGCATGTTATGGATTGATTTGATAACATTTTAAGTATTTTATCAACCAATTTTAAGTAAAAATCAATTTTAAAAGATGCCTATTTTCTCATACAAACTTTTTCTTCATGGAGTGACATTTTATTTTTTGTTTCTAAAATTGGTGTTTTTGTCTAAAAAATGAAGACATTGTTGGTCATTGTCGTTTAGTTAGTCAATTTGATAACATCCTCGGATGATAACACTACGATTTGAATAGGTTAGGTTGAGGTTGGAACGTAGAAGCCCGCAAAGTAAATAATTACCAATATAAAAATGTTATTATTCACCCGTGAAATTTGAAAACCTTGCTCACCTTTCAAAAATAGGAAATCGGTACTTATATTTAATTTATTAATGGACAGTTCACCCGAAATGAAAAAATAAATAATATTAGTAAATAACGAAATCACGTCAGTTATCAACAAATGACAGCCATTTGACAGTGACAGTAATACAACTTCTAGTGTTCTTACACTATGGCAGCCGTGTGCATTACTGTCGCGATCCGTTCCTGCCCTAGCTAATCCGGTCTATTGTCAAATTCAGTGTGGCCAACGGGGCCGATTTACTGCCATTTGGTAGGTAGCAGCATAGATAATATAATAATATACTGGGTAGCAGCGCTTCTCATCTAAATATTATAATAATATGACAGCTGGTTAAAAACATAAATACGTTCGGAGATTTGTCAGTTTGAGACTGTATTTTTGTTATTTTTACCATTGCGTTTATAAATAATTTTAAAATGAATAGAAATTACGGAGAATGGTCTATAAATCAGTTAAAAAAAGAATTAAAAAGACGTAATGCGAAGGTTTGTGGGAAAAAGGCCGAATTAGTAGGAAGGTTAGTATGATTTTTATAATAAGATTTTTCTAAATATTCATAATACACAGTATACTTACATTTCAAAGTTTCCTTGAAAAAGTCATTTGATTGAAAATGATCCTTGCAAACAACTGAGCTAAGTGACGGTTTCCAATTTTCACGTTTAATAGCATGTAACCACTTTGACATCAAGGTTTTATCCTTTGGAAAAAGATGTGTTCCCTTGTTTTTGCAAAACGGCACGCAACAGTATGTTGAAGGCATATTTAAAATTTTTTTTTTTTTTTCAAACTTTTTCCTTCACGTATTAATATTATATATGTATTGAGATTATAAACGTTAATATGACATTTACCATAGACCGGGTTAGCGAGGGCGCCTCTAGTGGCAGAAAAAGGAATAAAAACATCTCTACGTTGGCAGCACTGAATTTGACAATAGACCTGATTAGAAGTTCTGCCACCTGGTGTGTATTATCGGAAGCTCCCCAGAAAACTTCCCATTGGCGGTAAATCCCCCACGTTGGCAACACTGGTTCCATAGAAATATAATATAATGTTAATTTCACGTTAATTTTTGTCTATGATTCAGTTGGTAGTGGTGTTTTTCTTGTTTTGTAATATTCGCGTGCTGTTTCGCAGCATTTCATGCTGAAAATACAGGCCACGTATGGATCTTCCGTTAGATCGCGAGCGTTATTTCTTTTTATTTTAGTTTTTGTAACATTTTGTTTTATGATAGTTTTTGTTAATCACAGTTTTTCGTTTATTTTTATTATTTCCGATACTACGCTTGGCCGATGACGTTCTGGCAATCATGGGGGTATATTTAATTCCAATAATTCGTTTCGTTTTCATATTGTGTGTTTTGTCATATGTTTGGTGCGATAACATCTTTCAAGATGACTCGAACACATCTTCGAATATGTCACAAGCTGAAAGAATTGAACTTAGAGAAGAAGCAAGAGCTATGTTCTATCACGGATACAATGCTTATATGGAGAATGCATATCCAGCTGATGAGCTAATGCCTTTATCTTGTACTGGAAGATTTCGAGGTGTCACCCCTGATAGAGGAACAATTGATGATGCCCTTGGAAAGTAAGTGGTCCATGAGAGTTTTCAACGAATTTCTCTGTTTATGTATTTTGTTTGGGTTTTGTTTTATACTGCACCACTTGTACTTGTATAAAAAATAATTAGATTATCTTATCTGTAATTATTAAGATCGCGGGCTGATTCAATTTTTGAGAAAACCCTTCTAAACAAATATGTTTTACCCTAAAATAGTGTAGTGTTATCACTCGGAAAGGTGTCCAAAGGAGGGTTTGGGGGTTCTATAACTATATTCTGACCTTTACCTAATCTGTTAAAATCGTAGCACTTTCATTCGATGATGTTGTCAAATCACCTAATCTATCCAAATTGGGTAAACATGAGTTTTAGCGTCGCGAACATTTCTATTCGAATTATCCATAACTGTCATTTTTTATGACGTTTTGCGTTTCCATAGATTTTTATATAAAGGTATTTTTAATATATTGTATTACTTTAAATATTCATTCTGACGGTAAAATTCGGGGATGATGTATTACCCCCAAACCCCCCCCTATAAATATAACCTAACCTAACCCAATCATATAAAATAGTAGAAAGCTTGCTAACGCTGACCTAAAATAATCTATATACCTACTTATAATATATTAAATACATCCTTTTTCATAAAAGGATTTTCCTATATTGAGTTCTGTTGAGGAACGACTATTTTTCACAGCACAAGTCACCATTTCCAATAACACCGTATTACCGCAGACACAACTGTCAAGCTCGAGCTGTTGTCAACGACTAAAACACAAGCGTGGCACATTTTTGGTGGTGGCTCACTTTTTAACATGCCATTTTTTAGACTCGATTGCATCTCTAGTATAATATCTCATTGTGTCACCCCAAGAAAGGAAAAGTTTGCATGAGAAAATAGGCAACTTTTAAAATTGGTTGATAAAATTCTTCAAAATGTGTTAATATTCTGAGATTTAGAGGCCAGATCAAATTAAAGAAATAAAAGTACAGTCGACGAGGTAGACATAAACACTTTATTATAAGCAGAAAATTTTGAGAACAAAATCATGAAATAGAACAACATATAAATTCAAATGTGTATGATTATACTAAGGTAGGTACTATCTCAACAAAATGTTACCAAATCAATCCATAACATGCTTATTTACCAATCTGCATATAAATTTGATATGTGTTTCATATAGTAACGAAATGATGAAAAATCGAGTCAGCCTGCGAACTTAATAATTACCATCTTCTCTATGCAGATTTGGAGTTTATTCAATAACCAAAGTAAACAGACAATGGGGGTAATATACCATTTTTTATATTTATATGATCTCTACAAAGACACCCGGTTGGACTGTGGCAACTATAATATTATAACTATCGTGCAATCAGCTTGTTGAGCAACGCGGGTAGATTGTACAGTAGAATCTTAGAATAGTAAGATATTAATACCATTCTTTATACTAAAAAAAAAAACTCCTTAATTTCTTCAGATATAAGCTGAGCCATTGGTTACTATTGTAGATACCGAGCCAAGTCTAGAAAACAATTATTGCTTTAGTTCATCAAGAGTATTGAGGTGCGTTTAGTTATACCAAACGAACAAAGATTTGGAGCTTGAAAATAGAGTAAGTATATTTTCCTAATGGTTGATACTGGACACCACGGAAACAACAACCTATTAGTAGGCGATGACAGTTCTTTCTGGTTATTATTTCCTTGGTGACCATATCAACGATTAGGAAAATATACTCTATTTTCAAGCTCTGGGTCTTTGTTCGTTTGGTATAATTGCACCTTTGGATGTGTCAATATTTTTCACTGGAATGCATTCTACCCATTTCGACGTTGAATCTACAAATACCAAAAAATATTATTTAATCAAATTTAAATTACTTCCACCAAGAAAAATGCATGTTCAACAACTTATAAAAAATATTATTTATCAATTGTTATATTTATCAAATTGTTAACGTGGTCACTCCTAATAGGCATAAAGCTAAAAATGTAAATTACAGGAAACCATGGATTAATAGTCATACAGTGAAGTTAATAGAGGAAAAGAGAAGGCTATGGGATAAATATAGAGAGAGTGGAGTTCGGGCGGACTATACAGAGTATAGGAAGAAAAATAATGAGATTACATCATTCATAAGAGGTTGCAGAAGATCATTCGAGGAGAATATTGTAATGAGTGGAAATAAGCCTTTTTATAGTTATTTGAATAAACAGCTGTCCTCCAATGTTACCATCCCTGTTAGCATGTTTGATGAGATGGGAAACAATATCACGGTGCACATTCAAATGGCCAATTCATTTGCAGACCAGTTTGAAAAAGTTTTTACTAGGGAGCCAGACGGCCCATTACCGGAAATGTGTGGGGTCAACAGAGTTCAGGAAACCCTGAGTAACATTCAATTCAACACGGAGCAGGTTGCAAAGGTTTTACTGAGTCTGGACGAACAGTCTGCTATGGGACCTGATGGTATACCTGCGATTGTTTTGAAGAGGTGTAGCTCATCTCTTGCTGCGCCTATCACACAACTCATGAGAAGTTGCTTTGACGCTGGAAGTTTGCCTAGCGAGTGGAAAAAAGCAATTATTACACCAATTTATAAAAAAGGTAACCGGCAGGATCCAGCCAACTACCGACCAATAAGTTTGACAAGCATTGTATGCAAGTGTATGGAAAGAATAATAGTTGACCAGATGCGCACCTTCACACGAAGAAACAATATTGTTGGATCGGTGAAGCACGGATTTATGCCGGGCAGGTCTGTCGTATCAAATTTGTTGCTGTGTCTGGATCAGTGGACGTCGGCATTCGATAACCACGAGCCCATAGACATTGTGTATCTTGATTTCCAAAAAGCATTCGATACAGTTCCGTTTAGAAGGTTGCTGCTGAAGTTGGAATTCCTTGGTTTCCGGGGAAAACTATATAAGTGGATTGAAAGTTTCCTTACTGATCGACATTTCCAGGTGAGAGTGGGGGAGAAGCTGTCTACTAGTAGGCCTGTTATTAGTTCGGTGCCACAGGGATCGGTTTTAGGGGCCAGTGCTTTTCGTGTTATACATATCTGATCTTGCTAAAAGCTTACAATGTAATTCACAACTTTTTGCCGATGACACCAAGTTCTTCGGTAACCCACTGACTCAGTCACGGCAGCTGCAAGAAGATCTCAACACCATTATGGCCTGGACAAGAGAGTGGCTTCTCATGCTCAATGTGGATAAATGTACTGTACTACATGTGGGACCCAAAAATCCAAAGGTCCAGTATACACTTGATGGAACAATTTTGAGTAGGGTTGAGAAACAGAGGGATCTGGGTATAATTGTAAGCAAAGACCTCAAGTGGGACCAACACATAATTGGTATCAGCAAAAAGGCAAATAGTCTAACATATCTCATAAGAAAGTCGTTTAGTCATATTCCTCCCGAACTGCTGCTCAAGATATATAAAACCTATGTGAGACCTATCTTGGAGTACGGTTTCCAAATATGGTGTCCCTACTTTGAGAAGGATATACAGGTTTTGGAGAAAGTTCAGAGACGCTTTACTAAGATGGGAGTGGGGCTTGGTGACATGTCTTACGAGGATCGCCTTGAGACACTGGGTTTAACCACTCTCAAGGAGAGGAGACTGAGAGGTGATCTAATTGAGGTATATAAAATCTTGAACGACCACTATGACTGCCCAGAGTTGAGAAGCATGTTCCACAGAAGCCACAATCAACATTTGAGGGGACATAGTCTGAAGTTGGTAAAGGACAGATATACTAATATACTTGACAGTTTATAGTGTGACACAAGTGTGGGATATCAAGCACATCAGCTCCAAGCTGCCTGCTTGATGGCATTTAATAATAATAATAATAATAGGTCCAAAAAAATCTAAATGAATCAGACTCCAAACCTGTTCATCTTCTGGCCAAGGAACATGAACTGTTCTAGGTGGTGATTCAACCCATTTAGCACATTTATAATAATTTTTAACTTATTATTCAACATCTTTATTGAACCCAAACCCAAAGTAACACTTTTAACCCAGTGCCTTTAATTTAAAAATGCCCATATGAGATTCATGTTATAATTCTAATACTTTGCCTTGCAATTCACTTGGAACAACTAACCTATTATTGAAATACAAACACTCTTTGTATAAACTAATATTGTCTCCAACATTAAACCATTTCAATAAATCCAATAATTGACCCTTTTCCGGCAATTCATTCTTCTCAACCTATACCGTTGATAATACTTCATCTTTCTCTGTTTCCTTACAAAAAACTGTTTTATTTAACTCTTCAGAACATTCAACATAATTACCCTCAAAATCTTTGTTGTCATCTAACAGCACAAAATCCACTCATCTTCGTCCATCCGTGAACTGACACTTTCATCTTTATTGATACCAGTAGGTAATTTTATACCCCTAATACTCAACCTGAGTTCTACTGAAGTGACCTTTTTCTTTATTTAACGTCAAACCAAACTCTTACATTCTTACTGTAGTTAACCTGTTTAATCATACCTTGTTCTTGCAAACTTTTCAATTCATCTTTAACCTGTTTTCTCAAACTGTATGAAGACTTGTCGGTTAGTTCACTTGTATATACAGAGGTACTTGTAAATTCGAAATAATAATAATAAATCACTTGTAATTATTAGGTACAAAATATACAAACACTCCGGTAAAAATTTCAAGTGAAAAATACTGACCTCGCCGGTAATTGAACCCGAGACCTTGATTAGAAATTTGCGCCTAATACCACTAGGCTACCGAGGTCGGCCTTCATGCTATTTTTATCAGTCTTCGGGATCTTGTCTATATTTACTCGAAGTGTCACACTATTGGGGCGTCTTCATCTCTGATGCTATGTTTTCATTATTTGTCTGATATTGCTCAACAGAAAAACAATGGTTAGGTATATTGTGGTCCAGTTAGCTAGCAAGGTAATGAAAACTGATATGTGATAACAAATCACATAAACTCGTCAATGTTAATATTTTTATCTGCATGTGACCTCGGTAATCTAGAAGTCTAGACACCTTATTTAGAATTCCTAAGTCTGGTGACTTTTGCAAATAATACATAGGTATCTACACAGCCATTTCCAATCTCTGAAGTGCAAGTGTAATGTGCAGGTGTAAAATCAATGTATAGACTTCTATTCAGTTTAAGTGTAAAGTTTTTTCGTTCAGTTCCATGGGCTATTTGTTTTCTTTTTTCGGTATGCTTCACATGTGAGGGAAGATAGCAGGGTGAGGCTACTCGCAAAACATACAACATGCTTCTACCACTGTTAAGTTAATACCTTAATACCTGCTTACAGTCGCAACTCCAGTTGCTGTCCACTTCTCTTGCGTTCACTACTTGTTACTTGGAGCCTGCACTTGGTTTGCAAAGTGAAAACGGCTCATTAAATCTGTTAAATTCGTTGATTTTTTAAATACTAACTATGCAATAAAATTTTCAAAATATTATGTCATATTTTTGTTTGAGGTATAGAGATGAAGAGATATAGCAAGATCCTAATTTTTTAATAATGACCTTGCTAAACAAGTACTCGTTTGTTGCGAATATGAGTAGGTATATTTCGGGCAAATTAATTTGAATGGTTTCTTTATCTTCATTCTGTCTCTTTCCATTTTGTTGTTTTGAATGATTGTTCAAAGAGAGAAAACAATTTAATTAATGTTAGCATCTTTAGACTTTTCAAAAAGGTATCTAATTAAATAATAATTATACAAGAATAAATAGGGACATTAAAAAATAACGGACTTTTTTTTTGTTCCAGCTTTTCATTGACATTGGTTGACAGTTTGGACACCCTGGTTATCTTGGGAGATTTCGAAGAATTTGAAGATGCCGTGAAATTGGTCATCAAGGATGTGTCCTTTGACAGAGATATAGTTGTGTCCGTTTTTGAAACAAACATCAGAATGATTGGGTAAGTTAAGAACATTAGTAAAACTTCTTTACTAAGTTCTAAGAATTCCGTAAAATAATATTGTATATGCATTGCAGTGGACTTATATCGGCTCACGTGCTCGCTACGAATCTTCAGGAAGGTGGTGAATATTTCAACTGGTATCAAGGAGAACTATTGTATATGGCATATGATCTTGGGATGCGGTTGCTTCCAGCATTTAACACTTCAACGGGAATACCCCATTCCAGGGTATGCATTTTTTTATTAATATAATTGTATTTTATTACTGACCTCAGTAGCCAAAAATAGTAAATTCTCAGCTTTCTGTCTATCTTGAAATTTACGCTATTTAACTATCAGTAGTCATCCGTGATTTGATAGTTTTTTGTTCCTATACCACACAATGTTTAATGTTTTGAAAAAATATCTGCGTATTCTGGTACAGTGGATCTGCGGTAGTGCAACAAACATTTTCAACACTGCGTTGGATTATAGAGTACTTAACGAATATGTAACAACTAATCACTCCAACAATTCATTTCTGATGTTCGTTTTTAAATGGAATAAACCACTATGGGCTTATGACCGTCTTCTACTGTTATTTCGAAGGCTGGCTTAGAGTGATCACTTAACGTTAACAATGCTCGCCATTAGGTGGTAATGTTTAAGTCTCCAAAACTCCCAATCATGAGAATTCTCGACATGTTCAACATGTCATAAAATCCCATGTATACAAGTAGATATTTAATAATTAAAGTTGGAAATTATTGAGAACAAGAGAGCAACCAAATTTAGAGACTGCATGCGACTGCTGTCATGTATTTGGCACCAGGATATGAATATATCCATTCTTATAGAGGATCTATAGTACTTATAGAGTACTTCCTAATTTTATCCACGACAATGCGATAGTAGTCTATATGCATTCCAAGATTCACAAAAGCAACAACCAAGTCTTGCGTTCATGTTGAGTTCTTCTAACTTTTGTTCTTTAGCCTGGTTTTTTGATACGACCCTCAGAAGCAGATTTTACATATAATAATCAACGATAGGCATGTCAGATTATGGGGGATGCCGGATTATTGGAAATACGCTGTATTTTCTTATTATTGATTGACTGTCAATTTTTGTATGAATTTTCAGGTAAATTTAAAACATGGCATGAAAGGATTGGAAGATTCGCGTGAGACATGCACCGCTTGTGCAGGAACAATGATCATGGAAATGGCGGCGTTATCCCGTTTAACTGGAGAACCCATTTTTGAAAAGAAGGCTCATGATGCGATGACCAAGTTGTGGAATATTCGTCACGAGTAAGTACTCTGAATTTATTGCATTCATTGTATTGACTCTTGCTTCTTTAACCTAAACAACTGACTGGAAATTGGCAGAACAATGGAATAACAAAAAGAATCTATATGGCTAAAAGGAAATGTGCAATCAAGGAAGGCCAGGTCAGAAGCAAGAGAAATAGAAGAGGCTGTATGAGAAATAGTATGTCAGTGGAAGAAGCGTGCTTGAATAAAAACGAGTAGTGGTCCTTTCCCTCTGTCTAATCCTTATGAGCATAACAAAAATTTAAATAAGAATGAAGAGAGCTCTTGTTGCCTCCCTATGCCCCTGAGTGGGGTTCAAAGGGAGAATCAATGAAAAAAGAAGTATATTATGAAGTTCAGAAGCTCTTCTGGAGGCGATGATTATACATGTTGAGGATTGTTAGTGTTTTCGGTGGACAGTGTCAATATATTCTAATCACATACCTACCTACTTTGTCTAAGTGCCAATGAGCTGGGAAACTGTTTTGTCCATTCATTACGATATAAACAACTCAGTTTTCCACAACACAGTTGATGATATTGTGGTATATCTTTTTCTTTGACATTAACTTGTTTTAAAAAATCCGCGATGCACTGAAACTGCAGAGTAGCGAGGGATCATTGTATTCACAACATTACACTAGTGTTTCTACATATAATCTCATATTATATAGAAATGGATTCCTATTTCCCTTTGTCACCGAATCACTTCTGGACCAAATTACCTACGGCAATTATTTTTTTGTTGTGTTGGATAAAAGTGAACCATTTTTTTATTGTTTCAGTACTTCAGATTTAATGGGGACTACCCTTAATGTGCATTCGGGCAGTTGGATTAGAATGGAGGCCGGAATTGGAGCAGGCATTGATTCTTACTATGAATATTGTCTCAAAGCCTATATCTTGCTGGGAGACGAGACATACCTCGCTAGATTCTACCGTCATTATAATGCTGTCATGAAATATATCTGCAAGGGTCCAACCATATTGGATGTGCATATGCATAGGTTGGTAGAAAAACAAATCTATTTAAATTATTGCTAGCGAAATAAAATATAATATGAAGACGCTCCATGTTTGAATGTGATTAAATATATGTGCTAATTTCAGCCCGCATCAGCAATCTAGATACTTTATGGACGTTTTCATAGCGTTTTGGCCCGGGTTACAAGTTTTGCTAGGAGATATGCAACCTGCTATAGAAACCCACGAAATGCTCTATCAAGTCGTCAAAAAACATACATTTTTACCAGAAGCGTTTACAGCTGATTTTCAGGTATATTGAACTTAGTACCATTCCTCAAAATGCAATAATTTATGTCCCATAAAGTCTTCATTCTGAGTTACCATACTAGCCCGAATATAATGTGATAATTTTCGACTCAGAAATTCGGGGATTAGCGGGAGTCGATACGTAACGGTCGTATTGCTAGCTACCTGTGTTTCTGTGTACTATAATCTTTTGAGCAATTTGTTTAGTTTCATTACATGGTACGTTAATATCGAAATTATTGTTACTTGTGTTTACTTTAGTTAAAATCAAATAAATAAAGACTTATCTGATTGAACTTTAAAAACTTTGAAACTTCTTTATGAAAATTTATAAATACCGACCTCGGTAGCCTAGTGGCCAAGGCGCCGACTTCAGATCAAGAGGTCCCAGGTTCGATTCCCGGAAATTTTCAATGTGTATTTTCACTTGAAATTTTTACTCCTTGGAATCCTGTCTCAGATTGGACAGAATCAGTCGACGGCTAGAGAATGCTTCAAGCATGAAGCTACGCCAGCTATATCGACACCTATGTATAGAAGTGTTATTTATTTATAAAATTTTGGAGTCGCATTAAATTTGGGCTTATTATGGTATTTTTTTAAATGACATTTCAATATTGAATTTAACCCATTTGTGTCTACCGTACATGATTTCACCCTTTGAACAACTCTAAATAATTTTTGAAATGTTGTACACATTTGTGTATTATGGGTGAGACTGGGCTAAATACACCATCTATCAGATTGCATTTTGAGGATAAGTGTTTATTTTCTTAACACATAATGTTGTGCTGCGATCTGATTTTTAATGGTTCGTTACAGAATTAAAAACAAACCTGTAAGATTCAATTGATTACGATGTTACCTATTTGTTTCGAAAACATTGCCAAACCTGCGACTCTCGCATGTTTTTCCCATACTTTATTTGCATAAGTCAAACTAATTTAATAAATCATTTAATCATCATTTATTTAAGTTAAGGTTCAATTATAAATTTTTGTATTTTTTGATAAATTTGTTTTGTATTTTCTTTTGAATAAAAAATTCATTCATTCATTCATTCAAATCAATATCTTAGACTCAACTAATTATCAATTGATAAAAATTACACAATAACTCCCTAGAACACACAGTAAATGCTGAACAATGTCAATAGCTATCATCCATTTACTAGGAATCGTGGATTTATTTCATTATTTAACTAAATGTTCAATAATCATTTTTTCAGCATATATTGTGTGCTCAAATAAGCCACATATGCGAGCGATACAAATTTTGGTTCTATATTATATTTATAACAAATTTTTTTTCTTTCTAGGTCCACTGGGGACATCACCCGTTGAGACCAGAGTTCATAGAGTCTACATATTTTTTGCACAGAGCTACCGGCGATGATTATTATTTGCATGTCGGCAAGGCTGTTTTGAAGTCACTTCAAAAGTACGGCAGAGTGTCTTGCGGTTATGCAGCTGTTAAAGATGTCCGTACTAAAGATAGCGAAGATAGGATGGATTCTTTTGTTTTGACTGAGACATTCAAATATCTGTATATGCTGTTTGCCGAAGACGAGGATTTACCAATCAATATCAATCAGTATGTTTTGACGACCGAAGCCCATTTCATGCCTTTGACTTTGGGTGCTAATAAGAGATCTGAAAAATCAGAAAAAAAAGACGATGGATTAACTTATCCGTATTCGAGGTAATTGTTTTAATTTATTCAAACTTTGAGATATTGTTTATGAATGGACAACAAATATTGATCATGTATTTTATTTTCAGAACATGCCCTAATACGTATAAGTTTCTACCAGAAAATGTTAGAAAACCAATGAAGAATTTGTTTGAAGAGAAAAAGAAAAGTGGAAGACTCTCAGCGCAGAATTTTCGTCCTACGGAGCCTGATCACGTTGCTAAGCTTGTTGATATGGGGATTTCCGTAATGTTACTGAAAGATGGACGTTTACAATTCCTTCATTCTTTAACATTGGTAATTTTTATAATTATTGGCTTGTTGATCAAACTGTTGTATCATTGTATACATAATGTGAATCAAATTGTTTAAAAAAATATTTACCTATATGTGAAAAAAATAATGTATAGTGTCCATCTTTCATCAACTAAAAAGATAGAAACATGAAATTTAAAACTAATTTCAGGCCTCGTCACCGAAACAATATGAGGAAGGATTACAGTTTATGAAAGAGATGTCGGAAATTGAACTGGTTTATGTGGATGGTGGAAATGTACCTGTATGTGGAGTCGCATTCGAGCATAACAATAAGAAAATGGTGCTGCCCGCGGGACCTGCTGAATTTGGGAAACAAATCCGAGGTGATGTTCGATTCAAAGCGAATGCTGTGATGGCGGATCCTCCAAAGGCGTGCAGTGAATTGAAGAATTCAGATCAAGTTTCGGGGAATATTGTTTTAGTTGAAAGAGGTGACTGTATGTTTATAGACAAAGTAAGGCATGTTGAAAGTAGCGGTGGAATTGCAGTTATCGTTTTAGATAATGTCCCAAGTACGTCGCTACCTAGCAAAAATCCCGTTTCAGCAATGCTGAGTGACGGTAACAATAATGTAGATATCCCAGCCGTATTTTTATATTCAAAACCAGTTCAAATTTTGAAAGAAGTCTTAAAACTAGAGCCTGGACTGTTGATAGAGATTGGAGACAAAAATGTACTAGACAGCAACTATATAAATGATGCATAAAAACATCGCATGTCATTTGTATTATATGTATATACACCTATTTAAAATAAATAAAAAATGTGATTGTAAATATTGTATACATTTATCAATATGTTATTTGCTGTCAATTCTCATTCATCACACTCTGAAATATTTCGAAGAACTACTCCAAATACCCCCCTGCATGGTAATTTAGTCAAATAATTTGATAAAAAAATTGCAATATTGAATTGATCACAATAGTTGTGAACTTTCCTTATTAATATTATTTCAGATGAAGAAGAATTGATAGCTCAAGGCATGGAAGAGTTGAATCAACTGTACATAAAAACAGTTCGAGAAGTTGCTGAAAAATATTAAAATCTTATGATTAATATTTTATTGTCTGTGATAGTATTTTTTGTTTTCCTGTATTATAATAATTATTATTATGAACCAATCAGTTTTGCATTATTTGGTGCACATATAATTTGTTTATAATATCTTTTGTAAAAATAAAATCATGTATTAAAGTTAAGTATGTTTTTTATTGTAAATATTGTAATCTTACAACAAGTCAAATATCAAAGTAACAAATTTTTCGGTTCATTAACATCGTTTTATGTTTAAGTCTGTCGTGAAAATTTGGATACAAAGTTTTTTTTATAAATAAAGTTACAATTTGACTTAATATCTAAAGGAGTCAAAAGCCCTTTTATTTTTCAAATCTTACAAATAAACATAGTTATATAAAATATAAGTATAGACAATTTCAAACCGTAACAAGAACTGCATTTGTATTGAGTACAGGGTGACCACGATACAAAATCTTTGAGTCAAATCTTTCCTTTTTTTATAGAATTTAAATACACAGTTACAAAATTGTTTATTATTTATTACTGGTAAATTTGTTTATTATTTATAATAGGTAATATAAATAAAGAATTTTCGAGAACGGCATCAATGCGATATAATCCTATATAATTAAAGAAATAGTTACGTAGGTATGCGAACTGTCAATAGTCATTGAGAGGAGAAAAAAGTAATGCTTTGATACTTGGGTTTTGCCTCAGTGTTAACAAAATGACCAGTTAAGAAATTAGAATAATGAATAATTTGAACTCAATTCTAGTAAATCATAATTATTACGTAAGGAAAGATAAAGGTTTCTTTATTAAGGCAGCGTGAAGAAGAAATAATAAGATCTTGGTGTCATGGGGTGGATTTTGTCAAAATACCTGTAATTTCCGAGAAACTCAAAGGGTAAAGAAAAATCAAGATTAACAAAGTTTATAATTTAAGTAATATGTATTAGGAATTTTTCCTAAATTTTTATTAAAAAATCGGCGGAAATCGCCGATATATAATGTTATAAAATATTTAGGTACTATTTATTCGGAACAAAGATACACAGAGTCACTCACAAACTACAACAAGGAAAGCAAAGCGGAAAAGCTTCAGAAATTTCTGTGAAAATATTACGGAAATCCCTAAAGCTGCTCGGTTATATAAAATCCTGGCAAAGGGAGGAACACAGGGACCCATGTCTCTGGTGAAACCGGATGGTAGCTACACAAAAGGGGAAGAGGAAAGAGGGAAACTACTCCTTGAAACTCATTTCCCCGGAAGTGTCCCCATTCAAACAGGGGAAGACAACATTAGACATTATAGATCTAAGAAAGAAGACTGGGAAAGAGCTAAAAAAATCTGCACTCCAGGACGGCTGGAATGGGCTATTAAATCCTTTCAGCCGTACAAATCCCCTGGGGTGGATGGTATTATCCCCGCACTACTACAAGCGGGACAACAACATATAATGCCCCATGTTCTAAGAATAACAAGATGTAGCCTAGCCTTGGGCTATATACCTACGTCTTGGAGAAGAGCAAGAGTAGCCTTTATACCAAAAGGCGGAGGAAAGGATGCTACCCTTCCAAAGTCATACAGGCCAATTAGCCTAACATCATTCCTACTGAAAATGATGGAGAAAGTAATTGACAATTACTTAAGAAATGAAGTGCTTGAAAAGATGCCATTACACTCTAATCAGCACGCATACAGAGTGGGGAAGTCAACCGAAACAGCTCTGTACGAACTCACAGAGATGATCCAAAAAACAATCGATGGAAAAGAAATAGCTCTCTGCGCCTTTCTCGATATAGAGGGAGCTTTTGACAATACATCGCATCATGCAGTCAATGAAGCCCTTAGAAAGAGGGGAGTAGATAACACAACTTCCAGATGGATAGGAAATATGTTATCCTCAAGAACGGCAGAATGCACCATAAATGGTACAACCGTTGCGGTCAATACCACAAAAGGATGTCCACAAGGAGGGGTATTATCACCCCTTATCTGGAGCCTGGTCGTTGATGAAGTACTCGGGAAACTCACTGAGAGAGGCTACCACATAAACGGGTATGCTGATGACATTGTCATAACAATCAGGGGTAAGTTTGAAGACACGCTATGCGAACTAATGCAGAGTGCACTCAATCTTACAAAAGAATGGTGTCTAGCGGTGGGATTGAAGTTAAACTCTTCGAAAACTATGCTAGTACCTTTTACAAATAAAAAGAAGCTCCCAAATATCAAATCTATCAAATTAGATGGAAATGAAATACAGTGGAGCGACGAAGCAAAATATCTAGGCGTGATACTAGACAAAAGAATGTTGTGGAACAAACAAGAGAAGGTCGTAACTAAAGCTACTTCAGCTATTATGACATGCAGAAGATTTGCAGGGAAAAACTGGGGATGTAACCCAAATATACTACTGTGGATGTACACTGCCATGGTCGTGCCCATCATCACGTATGGAGCACTAGCATGGTCTAGAAGAACAAACCTCATCACCTCGAGGAAAGCACTCGAGAGGGTCCAAAGATTGGCCTGCCTGTGCATCACAGGAGCCATGAGAACATGCCCAACAGCAGCCATGGAGGTGATCTTGGGACTGACACCTTTGCACATTGCAATAGAGGAAACAGCCAAGAAAGCTTACCTCAGATTATATAAAGCCGGATCTATCAAGGCAGCGCTGGAAGGACATGAAAAAATCCTGTCCAACTGCGCGTATCTTGCCGACTTACCAGGAGACACAATGATCAAGACATTCAGCTTTGAGAAAAACTTCTCTACAGTACTGAATTCAAAGAAAGAATGGAGCGAACAAGCTATCCTTTCTCTTAGAAAAGGTACCATTGTATGGTACACTGACGGATCAAAAACCGAAGAAGGAGTTAGAGCAGGGGTCCATGGTCCCAGGATAAACTATTCTGAACCAATGGGAAAACTCCCAAGTGTCTTTCAGGCCGAAATACTCGCTCTGGATAGATGCTTCCAGCTCAACCTAGACAGGAGATATAAAAAAGGCAACATAGCCATATTTTCTGACAGCCAAGCAGCCATTAAAGCATTGAGTTCCAACATCATCAACTCTAAAATGGTATGGGAATGCCTATCAAAACTGAATGAATTAGGCAAGAATAATAACGTCACTCTCTTCTGGGTCCCGGGACATGTCGGGGTGAAGGGTAACGAACGAGCAGATAGGCTAGCGAAAAGAGGTGCAGCAACACATCTAGTTGGACCAGAACCTTTTTGCGGTCTAAGTAACAGATTCTTCCAAGAAGAGATAAGAAGGAAGGGAAGGGAAGAAAGAGAAGAACAGTGGAACAACCTTCCCGGACTTAGGCAATCCAAGGATCTTCTTGGTGGGTTTGACCCCAGAAGAACCAAAATATGTTTAAGCCTAAGTAAAACAGGCCTTAAAACCCTAACAGGTTTCTTAACGGGTCACTGCAGACTTAGGGAACACCTGAGGAAGCTGGGACTCGAAAATGATGGAACCTGTAGATTCTGCGAAGAGGGGGTGGAAACGCCTCACCACCTACTTACAGACTGCGATGCAGTGGTTTATGCGAGAGCAAGAAGTTTTGGAAAACACAGTATAGAGGTGGAGGACCTCGCCACCTTGGATCCCCTCCTAATGCTGGACTTTCTGAAGCGTCTGGGATTAGTGGGGAAGCTCTAATTGGGTAACACCATGAGCAAGTAGGGGAAGCACAATAGACCAATTCAGGTCGGAGCGCAAAATATCCCCTAAGGAAAAAAAAAAAAAAAAAAAAAAAAAATTTATTCGGAAGTTCCATTCCAGATAAAAAAAATCATAATTATATCTTTACTTCATTACGTGGCGTACTACTCACGGAGTCGCCCATTTTTATGAAGGATGGTCACCTATAAAAAATGGACGTGCTCTCCCTTCGACATCCTGACACGCATACAACTTAAAAAATCACAAATCCCGACACGGCAGGTAGCTACCACTACATATATACAATGGTGTGTACATATAGGATCAAACCCTACCAATACAAAAGTGATTCGCTAACAGCTTTGAAACGGAGACTACATAAAAATGTTGTTAAATAGAGGCTTTTTAAAATTCAGACGACCGAAGCCAAGGATTGGTTTTTATGATTTTAAACTATAATATTTTATGATTTTAAACTATGACATTTTTTTTAAATTCTTTTTTATTTTATTTATTGTGTGAAAATTTAGATTAAAGCGCCATTGACACCATACGCATATATATAAATAGAGGCTATCCTTGATTGTACGAAAAATAAAATAAAATATTGAAAATTATGTTTACCTTTATTTTCTTGACCTTATGTTGTTAGATGCCCTCGTCCATTTATTAAAACTAATAGGAATTTCGTTTAAAGGGTTTTTGACTTGTGATTGTAATATTAAACAAAAGACTATCAAAACAAAATAACTTGAATTATTGAACTGATAGTTATATAGTTACTTGTTTATAATATTGTTTTATCAATATTATATCTTTTTATTTCTTTAGAGATATTGTTTAATGTGATAGCATCTTTTTTTTCTCAAACTCATTCTGTTTATTGCCAGATTGGAGTACCAGGTTAAGGGAATGCCGAAATATAAAAGGCTACCCTCGTATATCAATGTTGGAAACATATTGATATCTGCTAATTCAGAGTTTTATTGTACCCAATAGTCTTCATTTCATTCCTATATTATCATTAGTTAGTTGAGCTATTTTCATATCACTATTATAAGTTACAAGTGTATAGTGGAAATAAAATACGCACTAAACGCCAAAAATGAAAAAAATGAGTTGAGTATGAGGAAATGTTCTATAAACCATTGTCAATGGCTTAAATATTGCACTAAGTCCATATCGATGATCTAAAGGCGTAAAAAAACAGATCCATAAATCATCATAGTACCATGTCTGTATGGGGGAAAAATCAGTTTTATTAGATTATCTCAAAATGAAGGGCGTTTAGTGCGTATTTTATTTCCACTATACAAGTTACTTTAATAATATATAGTATGATGATCATCAACATAAAAACTACCACAATGATTGAAAGTTGCTCTGATCACAATGTTGTTTAAATAACAATATAAATATTTTTTACTATAGGTATTATATTCTAAATTTATTTGATTTAATACAATAATATGTAGCACCAAGTGCTTTTGAAAACAACATAAATAGGTAGTAGAAAAAAAAAACGAAATAACCTGCTGATGATAACAAAGATAAAAAATATAAGTTAAATGACACAATTCCAATATACCATTGTTTGTTTCTAACCATTTAAATTAACCATAATTATTTATAATTTATTTTATTTTTTTAAATTATTTACTTTCATTTTACTGATTTGACAATCCAATAGGAGATATAATATTTGAACACCATCAGCGCAAAGGCGAAAGCTGTCATGCTGATGGTGTTATATTGTAATTTTGTAAAATAAAAATAAAAAATAAAATAACTGTTTAATATTTTAACTGCTGTTTTTATGTATTCTTACTTTTTTGAAAAAAAATATTAACCTACATGAAATGTGACATACATTGTAAGACCATACGATAAATAAGTTAAATAAAATCAAAGCAGTATACAATATATAGGAATATTCATAAAGATATAGGTAGGTACCTATATATCTGCGTTTCATTCATATTAACAAAATTTGAATAATGAATTGCTTCCTTCTACAGTACAGCTCTAACATTCTGAACAAATTTCAAAAAGCGTTAATAATTTGAAAATCAAAATAATTTTATTTAACAAAGATTCAATATTATTTCATTAACACTTTGGTGATTGGCAATTAAGTTTCAATAGATTAATATTTGTAGAAATGTTTGAAGATATAAATAAGATATACCTAAATGTAGTCTAATATTTTTTGGTTTGAAATTTTACAAAATATCAATGGCAGTTTAATTTTTTTCAAGAATCTATAATGAATAATAATAATAGTTCAGTTTCAAGCTGTTGAATTGATGTTTGATATTATTATTATTAGTTATTATTAAAAAAATAAATGAATTGTTTTAAAGTGTTTCGGAACTTTTCCGAAATTTCCGGAAATTCGGAAAATTATTTATGTATGCAATTTTTATAATTTTCTTTTTTAGACTTATGTTTCCGTAATATTAACCGAATCGATTGTTTCCATTTCAGAATAAGGGTTTCTTTAAGATTTGTTGATTAACCTTTACGCCCTTTCAATGTACCTAAATAAGTGGTAAGCGTCCTGGGCCTGAGGGAAAAACCATCGCTTTGCCCTTGCTTAGCGCAACTGCCTTTAGTGCAAATTTTAGATTTTGTACATTTTGTATTTCATAGGGATTTAATTGTGTGAGCTTTGAGTTCACCTCCATGCTAATTTTTGATGATACCAGTAACGTTGTAACATGTAAAAAACATACAAACATTTTGTCATGTTGTAGCCGATTAACAATGACAAGTTACGGTTTCCCAGCCAAATCCAGAGAAGTTATACTTACGCATCTGAATCCCGTTATGATTTTTTTTTATCTGAAACGTCAACAACTGAACAGACTGACTTCTGTCAAAATATGAGCGCTCTTTCCTTATCCCTGTCAAAATATGAGTGCACTTTTCTTATCCGTTTGATTGCTACAGCAGCCACATAGTATTGGAATGCAGCAGCAGGGCATACGAGGGTAGTCTCTCGGACTTCGCCATACTGACAGACGGCTAAAGACTACATTCGAGATCTGGATTTGACCATCTGACAAGCAGGAAAATTTCCCCAGCGCCCTAATCATTTTTTATTATATTGACTATTTAACAAGAAAAACAAAAATATACTTATTAATTGAATTATATATAAATTGTGATGAAATGGCCATAGGCCAAATAAATAAGCAGTTGGTAACCAAACCCTGTATTATGTTTAATTTAAAAATGGATAAGACTACTTCTTAATTTGAAATAATGTTAGCATTTTTAATACTAAAATTGAATGATTCTTAGTGATATAACTTATTTTAAATTTATGTATATAAAAAGATTTAATTTAAATATTATAGACAAATTGATGTAACAAATAATTTATCAATTGGGCATTTAGTTTATTTCATCCATGTTTGTATTTATTTTATATCATTATTTAAAAAAAATATAAATTTGTGTAGTTTTCTACAAAATTATTGGCCCAGTTCATAAATAAATGTCAATATTCGAATCACAGTTTAGTTAATTTATAGTTAGCTAGTTTTTTTTTCCTAAATTGATTTTGTTCAATAAATAAATAAAAAAAAAATATCTCATTATTTCTTGACAAGTTCAATTTCCTTAATTAAAAAAAAAGATAAGCGTCATCAACCCCATTACCTAAGCTACTAGGCCAATTTGTTAAAGTTTGCGGTTTGTTTCAAATTTTCTTAACCTTTCACGTTCGACTTGACTTTATAATTCATACATACATTCTCCCTTTAAGGCCCCCCGCACATCACAGGCCAGCCCGGAGAAGACAAATCCACAGCAAACCAAACCCGCATAAAACCAACTCTCCAGTTTGATCGAAGCAATCAAACCAAAAAGCCGGCCCCACACAAATCAAGCCCGCCGCAGATCCCCTCCAAACCAACCGCAATGCAGGGGGCCTAAACCCCACTTCGGGGCATAGGGAGGCACCAAGAGCTCTCCATTGCGCTCGAAGGCGTCCGAGGTATATGGTGCCTTTTCTGACCGGTTGAGGTTTCAACCTCACGGTCCCGATCTGATTTTTCGATTTCCTGCCTCTTACAGGATGCTCGAAAAACCAGCGAAAAGAGCAGATGTGCTATTCTTAGCCGGCAACCCCACGGATTTTATAATAACATAAGGGAAAATACGACGACTGTGAATTGGAATATTTTAGGTAAGTACATATCGAATCACTTGAATACCGAGTGCAGGGCTTAAAGAAAATAATAAAAAGGCACATGATATTCAATTTAATAAAAGTAATTTTGATGAGATGTTTCCACTTTCATATCTTTGTTTAAGTTTAAAAAAAATCAGGGTTGATGGCACAAGCCATCAGTGTGAAGGTCCATCAAACAAGTTAGTTTTTTTACAACTTCATGTAGATTGGTATACTGGCGGTTACAACACCGGCTCTCGTACTCTTTTGTGCGGAGGTCGTGGGTTTGATCTCAGGTGCCGACCATCTTCCTCTTTCACGATTCAAGCTTTAAGTAGCTTACTGTGAAAGAGTCAGAGTGTATTAGTGTTCACTTTGAGTGAGCACAGATTCTTTTTTTAAAAAAAAAAAGAATATTGTCGATTTACACAAATATGCTGGAGCTAAAGCGCTTAAAGCGGGTATTTTCCTTGCACATGTACTTGTAACATTTCCTTTCTGAAATTTACATAAATCGAATTGCATTTTTATCATTTCATCTTCCAAAGCAGTTTTCTCCACATGTAATATTTCTTCTAATTTCTTGGCAACAGTTTGAATATTCATGCTGTCTGAATGGGAAATCCATTTCGATATTACTGATTAAAAAACATCTATTAAATATATAATATATGAATAATTATTATGTTCGACTTATTGGCCATGTCCGACCTATGGTATGGAGAGCAAGTGGACATAGCTGGGACATGTGTTGATGCCGAATGACTGGCAGCTAAGAAGAGTTGAAGGATTTTGGCATGGTGTGTGTGTGATTATTCACATTATGCAAGATCAAGCCTAATGGTGGGTAGACAACGTCATTCTCTAGGTTTTATTGAATCTAAATATAAAAGAACCAATAAATGGTGGTATATGCCCTTTATTTAAAAAGGGGGACCCCCTTGAATGCGGAAACTACCGTGGAATTACTCTTCTGAGTGTTCCCGGTAAGGTATTATTATCTCAGATATTACTACACCGCATTTGGGGGCCTGTCATGGCTGTCCTGAGAGAGCAACAATGCGGCTTTGTACCTGGAAGGTCCTGCACCGACCCAATTTTCTGTGCCAGGTGCATCTTTGCAAAGAGTTCAACTCTCCAGTCGCTTGTTGCTTCATAGATTTTGAAAAGGCCTTCGATAGCCCACATAGACCATCAATATGGAAAATACTTGCTCTGTATGGTATACCTCCGAAAATAGTTAAAATGGTGCAGTCCCTGTATAAAGACTCCGAGTGTAGCGTGAAAACGCCAGGTGGTCCTACTGAAGCTTTTAGGATCACCACAGGAGTCAGACAGGGCTGCGTACTAGCTCCTTTTATATTTATAATAGTCATGGACTTCCTGTTGAGAAAGTCCATGCAAGGAGCAAGAGGTATACCGATAACACAGAGAGATGGTCTAATGGGCCAACTGGAGTACGCGGACGACCTAGCGTTGTTCAGTACGACAGTGGAGGAATTACAGCGCAGTGTTTCAAGACTCTGCGACGAAACAGCACGCCTCGGCCTTCGAGTCAATGCCAGTAAGACGGAGCTCATGGTGAATAATGCCTGTCCCGATAAACAGCTACCGATAACCATCGATGGTCACCAGGTCTCCCGGGTGGATAAATTTAAGTACCTGTACATTACCACCACTGGTGACCTCGGGGCTGAGCTCCCGATACGTATCGGTATGGCAAGTGGCGCCTTCAACAACATGACCAAGATATGGAAGGCGTCGGCGTTTAGTGTCGAGACGATATGTAAACTGTTTGATGCGTGTGTGTTGCCCATTCTTCTGTATGGGTGTGAGTCCTGGCACCTGACTAAAGCCCAGGCACAAAAAGTATCTGCATTCGAAACGAAGTGCCTCAGGAGAATTTTGGGTATAAGATGGTAGCACCGCATCACGAACGACGCTATACGTCGGCGCACCCGGCGCAGGCCCATCACTTCCACCATTACGGAGAGGAGATGGGCATGGCTGGGACATGTGTTGAGGATGCCGAATGACAGTTGGCCGAGGAGAGCGCTGTTTTTCCTCCCATCAGGGTCTCGAAGACGTGGAAGACCCTCTCATACCGTGTTCCGTTCCTTCGAGGCAGAGCTGAGGGAAATGGACTTGGTGTGGGAGGAGGTCATAAGCATTGCGCAAGATCGACCGCAATGGAGAGCTCTTGTTGCCTTCCTATGCTCCTAAGTGGAGTTCAAAGGGAGATTTGATTTGATTTGATATGCCCTTTATAAGGAAAAGGTTTAGATGTTTCATATCTGGGACACATGATGTGTAACAAGAAACTATTACCTGATACAGACAGGAGACGTCAAGGTTGCAGAGATGCTGGAGGAAGGTAGATGTCCTACTACTGTGGAATAATAATTTGCCTAATGATAGGAAGAATGGGTGAATTTTTTAATCTGTGATTATTGGCATAAGAAGGAAGCTTTGTGTCAACACTTCAGATTCATGACAGATAGTACAAAAAAGGGATGTTAAAAATGATATAATTTTTCTACGTCCACTGCTCAGTTTTACTACGTAAAGGGCTTTTGTTACCTTGCTATGCCTCAAAGTGTGTCGGAATCGGCATTTTTTATTTCTTTACTTAGGGAACAAAAGCTCTGTAGTAAGAAATTAGAGACTTATTTAAGACGTACCACTGGGACTAAAATTAGAAGAAATTTTAAACTAAAAAAAAATTGAAATCATAAAAATCTAAATTTCACTATATTATAAACTAAGAAATTACTGTATGGATGAGTCTTGTTGTATTGACCACCAAATTCTATATAAAGCCTAAGAACCTTATAAAACTGCAACTCCCCTGGTAGTTAATCACTGAAGACATTCGAAATGCAATGGAGGATAGAAAAATCACTCTCCTCGTACTATTAGATTTCAGTAGCGCCTTCAATACAGTAGATTTTGATATATTGTTAGCAAGGCTCAAATATCTTAATCTGTCCAGTACTGCTATTGAATGGTTCGAATCATATCTCAGAGATCGAACACAGTGTGTTAAGGTTAAATGCAATACTTCGGATTGGTTACCACTAAGGGCGGGAGTCCCTCAGGGTGGAATTCTTTCCCCACTCCTCTTTTCGGTATTCATCAACCCAGTGGTTCACTGCCTTAATGTTCCACATCACCTTTATGCTGATGATTTACAAATTTATTCGCATTTTAACTATCAGCAGGCAGCGAGTGCTATTTGTCACATGAATTCTGAGCTGGATCGCATATCACAATGGGCTCAGCAGAATGGACTGATGCTTAGTCCTAGTAAAACACAAGCAATTTTAATTGGCAGTTCACGTTTACTATCCAAAATAGAGCCATCCACTCTCCCTACTTTGCGTCTGAATGGATCAGAAGTCAAACTAAGTTCCCAAGTAAAAAATCTCGGCATCGTGTTGGATAAACACCTTGCTTGGTACCCACAGATCAGTGAAGTCAGCCGCAAACTATTCTACCAATTTCACGTTTTGAGGAAGCATCAAAACCTTTTACCCATTTCCACTAAAATTCTTATATGTCAATCTCTCTTACATCCAATATTGGACTATGCTGACGTTGTTTACTTGGATATTACACAAGAGCAACTACAAAGGTTGGAACGTCTGCAAAACGTTTGTATTCGTTTCATCTTTGGCCTCAGAAAATTTGACAGAGTATCTCAGTTCAGAGCGGAACTCAAATGGTTAACTATGTCACAACGACGAGACTCACACATTCTCACATTACTTTTCTCGGTACTCTCTAACCCCAACGCTCCTAACTATCTGAGGTCTCTATTCACTCCATTAGCATCTCATGGCCTTCCTCTGCGGTCTGCTGCACGTAGCATCCTGCAAATCCCAACACATCGTTCTACATTTTTCACTTCATCTTTCACTGCACAAGCGGCCAGGTTATGGAACCAACTACCTGATGACATCAGACTCGCTCCAACGTTATTCTCTTTCAAAAACAGATTGAAACGTCATTTCCTTTCCACTACTCCTGCTCCTGTCTCTTGATCCTTCCTTCCTCGCTATGCTTGACTTTGTATTAGGTACATTTTATGTATATATATAATATTTGTGTGTGTGTATGTATTTGATCCTATTATGTATGTTTTTGTCTATGTATGTGTATTGGTTTTTCTATATATAAAATGCAACAGTTAAAATGTTATATACAATAGGTTGGTTGGAAGAAATTGCCCCAGGCAATAAGCCCGCCAATTTTGGTTCATTATTCTTTTATGTTTTACCAATAAAGTGTTATATTATTAATATTATATTAATTATTCGCCCTTGAGGTGAAGATATTTCACTAAACGGCGCCATAAAAATTGTCCAAGTATTATTATTATTATTAATATAAAAATCTAGTATTGACTTAACACAGTAATAATCTTTTTCGTTGCTTGAATAAAATATTTAAACTTGATAAATTTTTAAGCAATGATAAAACAAAAAATTACAATACTTATTCAAAAATTATTGCTGATTTAACATAATATTAATTAGCAGATCAAACTTTTATAAGAATGTTTAAACAATGAGACAAGTCCAATCATAAAAAAAATAGAATTCAATTAAGTGAACTCAAACAATAGAAAAAATTGTCTTTTCTAAGATCTCATACATAAATATGAAGTGTGTGTAATAATAATTATTGCATAAAGCAATAAAAAAAAGTTTTCAATTAATATTGTCTATGATTTATATTTATAAATAGACGAACAAAGAAAACATAGACAAACATAAATTTAGAACCAATTTTGAAATTCTAATGATTTCAGTTCCAGATTTCAGAGTTTCTGAGTAAAAGCTGTGAAATACTGTTGTGTTAAAATAAAAAAATTTGATAAAACTTAATACTTATAAAATGTTGGATAGAAACGTTTTACCTAACAATTCCTGTTTAGAGTCTGATAACAGCTCAGACGATAACTACTTTCCACCCGACTATTTCGAAGAATACTTTCCTGAACCAAATTCAGATACTTTAAGTATAGGATCAGAGGAAGAAAATAATGGAGAACAATTTCGACAAAATGAAATTAGTTCTAATACTGTACAACCAACAAGGAGAAGATTCTTTCAACGTGACAGAGCTACTTGTGAAACAGCCAGTCAAGCCAGCCAAAATAATGCGATTGAGTTTGATGAAGATCCTCTGCCAATAACTAGTGCATCGGAACGAATTTTTTTTGAGAGAATAAAAGCTGCTCGTATTGAGAGAAAAGTAGAACCTGTTGCAGGCAATACTGAAAAAACAAAGGAGGCATAATATTATATTTAAAAAGAATATGTTCCAGTTCCAAAATAAGAAATCCAGTCTTCTATAATTACATAAAAATGTTTTCAATATAATTTAACAAGCTCAACATTAAAATGTATCAATGTTTATAAATATACCTACTTTAAAATAAATTTTTCATTCTTAATAATTTTCTGAATTTTATTTGAGTACTTATCCGTTTTTCTTTCCATGTAAAATAAGTTGCTTATATATTTCACAATATATAGGTACATTTCATAATTACTATATAGCTTTGGTAAGTACCTATTAAAAAAATATAATGAACAAATAAAATAATAAACATAAGAAAATGTTACTCAAAAATTTTTTTTTAAACCAAAATGAAACTATGTCTGAGGAGCAATTGCAATAATATTAGGTAAAAATCAAAATACAGACAACCTAGCCTCTTGTTTTTATTCTTTCAACCTTTTGTTTTTAATTTATAATGTGACTTTGTTTATTAATTATTGTTTTATTTGAAAAATATTATGATAGATAAAAGATGTACGAACACAATATAGTATTTACGACAAGAAGTAATTATGAAATATAGTATTTTATTTAGCATATCGGTAGGATGTATTTGATTTATAAAAAACCAAGATTCTGAGTCACATATTATTGTCAGATGCATTTTTGGATTACATAAATGTTCTATTAGCTTTGTGAATTTGATTCATCTCATATGTAGCCAGTCAAAATGTATAAAATAATTAAAAAAAACCCAAAGGGAATGTTCTTATTTTTTGAAGTTGCGCTCTTGGAGACACAGCAATGTGTGGACAAATACTTATTCACTTCTGATGGACATATAAAAGAGTTTTGGCCTCCTGAACAATGTTTCAAGTGTCCTTCCCGCACCCAGATCATGATGTCCCGAGTGACGTTGTCCATCAGAGTATCTTTATCTTCTGCCAATGGGCTGTCTTTGGAAAATTCTTTGTGTGGGCAAATGGTTGATAAAATATGAAAACACCTACATAGTGCTACTTTATGTACTTAGGTATTTTCTAGATGGCGTTTATAACTAATCTATACGATGAGAGATTCTAATCTATGTATTACAAGAGCAAGTGTAATTTCATATAAATTACCTTTAGGTAAGCTTGTAATTTCATGATTTTGTATCCAAATACGTTTTCTAATTTCTATTCCTATTCAAGTATTTATTTTTTAGAGATTGTAGTGGTTATTTTAAAATGTTTAAGCATGTGAATAATCTCTTCTCTTTAACTGAAAAATTACTATGAATAACATATCATTTTTATAAATTTAGGTGTTTGTTAAAAAAATAGGTATCTAAAGTTAATACAATAATAATAATAGTAGGTATAATAACAAAAACTGAGAAAAAGGATTATTTGTGTTTTTTTTTAGAGATTTTTATTAAAATTGAACATTATCCTTACTTACTTACTTTTCAAGTCCATGTAAAAGCTAAGCCTTTCCCATCCAATATGTAGCAGCAGCAATCGCTTTTTCATTATCCTTAGATTAGATATAAGTTAAGTACATACCTACATATTTTTTTAAATAACTTTCAAATTTTTTTTATTTGTTACACAAAATAAAAAAAAGTAAGAATTTTAGCTGTTGAAGTTTATTTATTTATTTAATAGAGAGACTAACAGACCAACACAAACAAAGAATCTCCCTCATAGCTATTGCGCATAGTTTCGTGGGTACAATCAACGTCTGAGCATTCAAATTAATCCTATAAAAAAACCTTTCACTGCATATTTAGTTAAAAAAAATATATATTTATACTTACGTTAATTTAAAGCTTTTCGAGACGCTGAATATGTGAATTGTTATTTCGGATACAGTCGCATTGTGAGTTGTTCCCGATTTTGTTTGTTGGTTAGAAGGTATATATTTCGAAGCCGTCATCTTCAGCCTTTCGTCATATTACAGAAGTAATAACGCCGAATTAATCTGCAGTAATGAGACAAGGGTGTTATTTGTTGATGGAATATATGATGGAAACATCAAGTCCCTTATTTGTTTATACTGTTTTGTCGGTTTCTTAATTTATTATGAGTATATGGTATGTCACCTTTTTAGTGTCCATTTGTTTCTGAATTGAGCAGATGTGTTGCCCCACATATACATGTGAGCAACATAGTTCAAGAGTTGCTTTTAAAATGAATTAAATTGGTTTATAAAATGTCTCATACTATAAATCAAAAGGAATAGTATGAATGTTTTCGTAGGTGTTCAACTTTTTTGGAATGTTCTCCTTTTTGTTGCTAATTGTCTGCCTTTTCTCCAAATCATTTTCAATTTTGTACAAATTTTCTAACCTATCATATGACAAGGTGTCGCTTCTATGTTGGTTAAATGTTAAATTAAAATTGGCGTTTAACTTTAATCTTTTATTTTATCTTACATTTCTAAATATGTACTATTGTATTATCTAATACATTTTTGATATACCTACCTAGTCAATTTCTGAACACAAATATTTTCCATGTGGCATATTTTCTTGAGAATAATAATGACTCCTGAATAGGGGAGGATTTGCAGTCTCAATTTACAGTTTACTGCCGACTATAATCAAAATCAATTCAGAAATTTAGTTAACTCTAAAAGATGTCAATTAACTATAAAAGCGGTTTCAGGGCTAATTGCACATAAGTAAGAGTTTTTAGTTACAATTGGCTGTCCCTAAAATCTGTCCGCCCTAGGCCTGGGCCTTAGGGAAAATCCACCACTGCTCCTGAAACTTAGAAAACTGTTATGCTCCCTTACTTCTGAAAGTATGATTCTTTATGTTTTTCAGACATAAATAAACCTTCTACATGTGTTGGTCTAAAAGAAAAGCAGCCTATATAAATCTTCTGTTAGATTATTGATAATGCTTTTAAAAAAGAAATCCTCGAAAAACTCTTTTCGAATTGATGAAAAATTCAGTAGGTACATTTTGTATTCTCATTATTTGAGTGTATAGGTTATGTCACTCGCACATTATAGCGAATGAAACTAATCTTGGCTTCCCAATAACCTAATCTCCAATACTCGCTCTGTATGTTTTTGCTGGAACAGTAAACAGTAATTCCTTTGTAGATGTGTACTTTTTCCTCAGTTACAATTCTGTGTCTTTATATTTTTCTTCAAGTAACGGAACGTTAATGCATCTTCATTATATTCTCCGGTTTCTGTCAACACTCAACACTAGTTGAAGAAATCTGCAATTCAAGGCCTTCACTAACACTGCTTGTCACAGGAATAGACATTTTATCTAAAAAAATATATCAAAATTCTAAACAATGATAATAATAATGGTGTTTATGTGGAACCATTGTCTTAAAATGTAATAATTGACACTTTTACCCAATGAGATTTATACTTTTACCAATAATTATTTATTATGAAGACGCAAATGAGCTTCGCGCCAAAATTAAGTTCAAACATGTTTCAAACAATCAAACCACAGAACACATACTCTCTAACGCTTGGAGGAATTAATAAATATGGAGAGATTGACAGCTGAGTTTTGTATGAGAGCAAGGTGATGCCACTAGAGGGGGTGTGAGGAAATATTGGCGGCCATCTTAGTTGAGCCATATTTCAACAATTTGTATGGAATAATAGAAAATATATATCAGAACTTCGAGTAGATTGAAATATATTGTGTATTTGACTTAAATTATTAATCTCTTCAGTTAAAGGAAAGATTTGAAATAAAGTTCACGAAATAAAACCAACATAACATTAAATCATCATAATTTAATATGAAAACAACTGTTATTAAACTTTAAAAGAGCAATAATATATCTACTCGTAAACGTAGTTATCAACAACAAAACACTACAAAAGAGATCCAGTAACACAGACATCAAAACACTGAATATGTTCCATTAAGATGGCGTCGTAATTGATTTCTCCCCCCGACCCGCGGCTTCAAAAGATTTGCCAATGAATCCATCCATAACCATAGATTCATCCAAGCTCTAACGAGAGGTTCAAAACAACTTATTCTATGGTTCAATCAAACGTTCTTTGACATTTAACTGTCATCTGAGTGTTACCATCACCAATGAGCGTGAACTATAACAATATGGCAATACACAAATCTACTGGCATCCATATAGGCATAGCCGACTACTACTGATATAGGGTATTTGACTAATTTCCAGAAACCGTTTTAAATTATTCTACGATACATTATAAGCACATTCTCTTTATATTTTCTGAAGATATGCCATATTTTATATGAAAATCATGTTTAAAGTTTAAATATCCAAAAACGCGCGTAAAACGCTGTCTTGTATAATGGCGCTGGTCACGTGGTGTATTTTACGTCACACTTCTGTATTGGTATGAGGTTGATGATTGGGTTGATGACTATCATTTACCATGGGGTGACGTCACCTTGACGTCACGGGGACCACAACTAATCACAAGGCGTTTTCATCGGTGACTAGTTCCATAGAAATATTTGGATTTTTATTACGTGTTTTTATAAAAAATAAGCCTATTTAAGTTGTAAAATAAAAGAAATAAGCTTTCTTGGGCCATTTTCAAACAGGATGACCACAATCTGTATCTTATTTTTCATAGTGTTAAATACCCTATTGTACACGAGCGGCTCGAGACGAGGCCTGCGGTCTCCCTTTTGCTATTGAAGAGAGACAGCAAAACATCGCGGAGGCCTCGCTCGAGACAGGACCACGGCCACCAATAGAATTCCATTACATTACGCATGCGCATAAAGGGTATCAAAATTTTAAACTTTTGGCGGGTTGGAAGGGATCTGTTAAAAAAAAAATACTTGTTCGTTTTTCACTAACTTCCTCCGTGACTTTTCGTCCGAGTGAAGTTTGCTGTGTAATTTTTACTATAAAATTATCAACGTGAATAAATGCGACGACTGCGAACGAGTATTTTATTTTAGGATAGATTTGGTAAGCAACCAAAAACGTAAGTCTGGAAAAAATACACCCAAATCATATATAATCAATTTTGAAGGTAAATGAGTCATAATAATCATATATTTTTATTTAAATAAAATTCAGTAGGGAATTGTTTAGTTCGCCGGCTGATTCGACTTTTCAAGATTTTTTATATGAAACATAATAATGCCGAAAGCACGTTAGTAATTATTGATTATTTTAACATTTGAAGTTTTTTTTTGTTTTGTTTAATGAATCTGTGCTTATCAAAGTGAACACAAATACACTCCTTGACTCTTTCACAGTAAGCTACTTAAAGCTTGTGTCGTTAAAGAGGAAGAATATGGTCGGCACCTGGGATCGAACTATGACGTCGTCCGCACGAAACAATACGAAAGCCGGCGCTGTAACCGCCAGGCTACCAACCACTTCATTTTGATAATGACTTTTTGCTATTCACGGTTCATATTTAATAATGAAATAAATTTATATAACCAGTCTTTAGATAAATAGAGGAGCTTGGATATTTATTATAAGGAAGTAGAAAGAAGCACACTTCGCCGAATTGCAGGAACACGTAACTTCATTTTTTTGTAACTTAATTTTTTCTCATTTCTTCTTCTTCAAGTGCCATGTCAGGTCCCCCCGACGTCGGCTACCACTATGGCGTAGGCTTCTCTATCCTGGGCTAACCGGAACAGTTCCTCCACTGTCTGATATTCCTCAGCCAGGACATCTGCCGTCTACCCACACCTCGACTTCTATCTATTTTCCCCTTCATTATTAGGTGACTCGACATAGTGATTTCCTGGGAAGTTTAACCGAAGTGGTTTCCCGTTGCCTTCTTCGGTGGACCTTTCTGTCGGGGTTACCTACCCTTAGCTGGGGGGCTCCAGTTTTATGGCGCTGGAGACTCGCCATCGCTCTCACACTATCTGCTGTGACCTGATGTCAATCAGTGTTCACATTGCCCGGGGTTCGCGGGGTCTAATGACCACTCGTGGACCAAGCGCGGATCCAGGGGGGGGGGTTAGGGGGGTCATGACCCCCCCCCTAGGCTATGTAATCTCAAGTAGGGCAGTGATATTTATTAATAAAATCTTTATTTTGCTAGCATAATTATAATTTCATGTGGGCCATGACCCCCCCCCTGGAGCAAAAGTACCATATAACAAATTTAGGAAATGACCTTTTTTTTTTTTTTTTAGGAAAAGTGTGATTTCCAGATACCAAATTTTTAAGATGACCTTTTTTTTTACTTTGTGACCCCCCCCTGGTGCCAAGGCTGGATCCGCCCTTGTCGTGGACGCTAGCGGTAGGACTTGTTGGTGTTGTTGCTGATGTTTTGCAACATGGCGTTCTCATTTAACAAAAAAAAAAACAATAAAATATGGAAGTGGTTGGTAGACTAGAGGTTACGACGCCGGCTTTCGCATTGCTTCCTGCGGAGGTCGTGGGTTCGATCCCAGGTACCGACCATCTTCCTCTTTCACGATACAAGCATTAAGTAGCTTACTGTGAAAGAGTCAAATATTGTATTTGTGTTAACTTAGAGTGCGCACCAATTTATTGATATCAAAATAAATATATTATATATTATGGACGAGTAACGTAAAACGGGCTGAATTGCAATAGCGGGGGGAAAAGAAACAGTTCTGGGCAAAAATATATTTTTTCAATTTAATGGCACTTTGTGATATTTAATGGGCATTTTTTTATTTTCATAGGGTAAGAACACGTAGAAAGCCGATTCCGACCCGCGCCGACCAGCGCAAAGAATTTTCAATGCATTTGAATGGGGATGCGCACAGCAAAAGCTGGAACCCGCTTTCCGGCATCCCCATTTAAATGCATTGAAATCATAGACAACAATCTATGAGCCGGTCGAAGTGGGTCGGAATCGGCTTTCTTCGTGTTCTCACCCATATTAATAATTAATACTTTTTTTGAATAGGTACTGGAAACACTAGAATCTAGCTGTCATGCATTTTCCCGCCTAATTTAACGTCAAAATCGTTTTATGTTTTTTTCTCGATGTGTGTGGTTGCAAAAACTTTGTTGATGACTTCGTGAAAAAATAAGGTAACAAGTGTATACCTATTTGTATAAAAAATGTTAAATAAAGGTTCATTTATCTATAATAATAAAGGAAAGTGCCTGACTGACTGACTGATTGACTGACTGACTCATCAACGCACAGCCCAAACGGCTAATCGTAGAGAAGTGAAATTTGGAAATCAGGTAGGTCTCAATACAAAACCTTCCACTAAGAAAGGATTTTTGGAAATTCCACCCCTAAGGGGGTGAAAAATAGGGTTGAATGTTTTTCAAAGTATGCGAATATCTCGGAAACTAGACATGGTACGAACTTGAGAATATGAATTCTTCTATAGAAATGAGTGTTAGCATATTCGGCAATTTTTCCAAAATTTAACTAAAAGGGACGAAAAAGGGCACATATAAAAAGGGATGATTTTTAAGTGCCTCCTAAAAAGTTTAAAACTGGTTTTATCGAAATTTCAAAAAAATGATTTCTTCAGAAAGAGTCAAATTATACTATTTCGTTTTCAAAAGATATCATTAATTAGAGGGGAGGGGGTGAGGGGCACTTTTCCAACGTGTATGTGTGTGTATCCGTCCCCTCTTTATAACTTTTGATTCGCTTGATGCACAGATCCTAAAATTTCAGAAAATATTGAATACTTTAAGCATACAAAATTTGTATACTCAGAATTTTGAATTTTTTTTTCAGTCAGGGGTTATCAACCTTTGAATTTTTATTTAATTTTTCCATATATCTCGAAAACCATAAAATCTAGAACCCTAAAATTGTGTATGTATATAGAAAAATACAATATCTAAAATATAATTTAATGAAGAAGTTCCAGGATTTCTCAAACTTTTTTTATAAAGAAAAATATTTTTTTTATGACAAATTTACGAGTTTCAGTGCCTATATTTCAGAATTTTATAAAAATATCGAAAAACGCCGAAACGCTACAACTAGATATTTTATTTTTCTATAAAAAATACATACATCATAGCAGTACATCTCAAACTTTTCTTAACAATTTTTGTAAAAATTTAATTTATTGACGACATCGTTTCATACAATAAACATACCGACTCAGGCCACCGACAGTTGGATCTCATTCGGCGAGCCGGGCCGGTGTGGTGCCGCGGTGTATGGCTAAGAACACGTAGAAAGCCGATACCGACCCGCGCCGACCAGCGCAAAGAATGTTACTATGCATTTGAATGGGGATACCCACAGAAAAGCAGGAACCCGCTTTCCGGCATGCTCATTTAAATGCATTGAAACCATAGGCAACAATCTATGAGCCGGTCGGCGCGTATCGGAATCCGCTTTCTACGTGTTCCTACCCAATGAATATATACGTAGGTAGGTACCTACCCAGCCCAACCTACTTTCTCCAATACACGTGTCGAAACTATTGCGTAATCTATAATATTAATATAGTTTTGAACTAGCCGACCCGTCAAACTTCGTCCCGTCTTGGAATATAAATAATATGTTCGAGATTTTATGTATAAATTTAAGTTGATTTCAGTTTAAAGTTATTTAACACAGACGACGACGTGGTCCTTATATTATTGAATATGAATTAGTATAATGATACATTCATTAATACCTTTTTAACTAGGTACTGTAACCGATGCATCTGTTACAAAACATATCATTATATTATTTTCTATCAGCATTCCGTGAATCGTATCATTTATCAAACAACTGATTCCTGTTAAACGCCTGATTTAATTTCAAAATTAGAAAAAATGTATTATGGAAGTTTTATTTTTATTCCGTGCAACTTTTTTCTTTCATAAGACCCTTCAGACAAAAGCAAACACGACAAAAAAATGGGCGATATAAGTTCAGCTGTTCTCATAGGGTAAGAAACACGTAGAATGCCGATTCTGACTAGCGCCAACCGGCGCAAAGAATGTTACTATGCATTTGAATGGGGAAACCCACAGAAAAAGCAGGAACTCGCTTTCCGACACGCCCATTTAAATGCATGGAAACCATAGACAACAATCTTTGAGCTGGTCGGCGCGGATCGTAATCGGCTTTCAACGTGTTCTTACCCATACGATGACCGCGCAAATTAGCGTTCCATTTTTATATAAGAGATAATACACTTTCCGTGAATTCAGAGAAACACTTTACGTACCTACCTACTTCAATGTATTTTTCGTACCATGCATCCTGTACAGCGATTCTGAATTGTTTTTTTTACGATCGACATTAAAATCATTATGTAGGTACCTACATATTTTAGTAATTTATTATCTCTACTAAAATAATTTACGGTAAGTTCACGAAAAGAATCTGGATTGTATTGCAATTCTTTATGTCTTGATCTGTCAAAATATTTGAAGCCATTTAAACCATGAATAGCAAGTTGATATAATAATATGTTGAAAAAAGGTAAATAGTATTATGAAGTCAATAGGTAAATTATTTTATATCAAATGTAGTCAATGTGCAAAATATTAAATTTGAAAATTATCTTCCAAACCTCACATCATTTTAGGACAGATCGTAAATAATTGTTTTGAAAACACTGGCAAGTCAATGACCACATCATTTCGTCACTGTATAGTGCGAAAAAATTAACTGTCCACTGGAACGTATAAAAAATAGAGACGAAAGGGATAGCAGTTAGCCGGATATTATGACCTCCTCACACACCATTTCCAGATCCCTCAGCTCTGCGTCGAAGGAGCAGAACACGAGGAAGACCCTCTCGGTATGAGAAGATCTTCTTTGTCTTCGGAACCCTTGCGGTAGGAAGAAAAGCGCTCCCCTTAAAATATCGGTGTTTTTATTTTCAAAAATTTATAAAATTCGCAGAATGCTAAAGAAGTCCTTACTAGAGCCCGGCCAGTTCGTAAATTACCATGGGTACAACGCATGAATTACGCTTACGTAGGCGGTATATACCAATTGGACTGACTCCGTTGCCGGAACGTTATTGTTCCAAAAATCGCGGAAACTATCTGCATCTTCAGCCAGGATGATATATGACGAAACGTTGTTTTATTAAACTTCCCTTACTTACGAAGACCAGCAAAGCTGCTGTTTTCCTCTATATAGTCTAATAGTCTATATAACGAAATATTATATAGAATTACTCTCCATAATTTACCTTATGCTTGATAATCAATTTTCTAAGTTGTAGAATTTATTTTGTGATTATAAGGTGCTTTTCTTAAGTGATACTTTAATAAACAAATCAATGAGTTATCCAAACATGCCTCTTTTTACTATCCGGTATCCGGCAGGATATTATTTACGCCGCCGGATAGACCGGATATCGGATAGTTGCCGATATCCGTTTCATCTAATAAAAAATATAAACAGTGGACAGTTAATTTTCTTCCTACTCTACATTGTCGAAAATTCGTTTATAGTCGAACGCCAATTACTTATACCATTAGAATACTGAGGTTGACCACCTCACTTCCTTAAACGTCAACCGGTTAGAAAAAGCACAATGAGCTTCGGACGACTTCGAGCGCAATGGAGAGTTCTTTATGCCTAACCTATTCTCCTGAGTGGGTCCAAGGCCTCCCGTATTATGGGGTGGTTTGGGGGGAACCGCCACGGGCTTGATCTGTGTGCGGCTGGCTTTTTGGCAATCGGGCTAGGGTTTGGCTTTGTGCGGATCGGGTTTGCTGCAGTTTAGTTTCCTCTGGGCTGGTTTGCGGTGAGCGGGGGGGGGGGGGGGGGCTTAAAAGGGAGAATATTACGTTATTATAAAAATGGAGACCTACTTTACGTGGTCATCGCATCACGCCTGGAGGCCAAGTCGAAATATTAACGACAGCTCCAACGTTAACAATTTGTTGTTATTTCCATAGAGATAACGTAAAAACTGTTGTTCAACGTGCGTTAAACAATGTTGTTCCAAATTCCGAGTCAAAAAAGAAATTCTGTCAGTTATTCAAAATTAACGTTAAACGTTACCTCAAAATATTTGGAAGTATTACGACGCTGCTATTATATTGAAGACGAAACGCACTTTTTTTTTGTTTGGAAACCATTTTCAATTTGGTAAACGTTAACGTTCGGAACGTTAACAGTTTTCACGTTTAACGTTATTTATTTCTACCTGAACGGCTGGACCGATATCGTTTATTCTTTTTATGTCGTGTTTGCTCAGGATAAGATATGTATTTATGAACTAAATTTCGAACCTACGACCAGACAAACAACAACAAATCAACGTGAAAGATATAAATTGAAATGTTAAAAAAACGTCTGTAGCTTGAAAAATGCCCAAAGCAGATAGAAATAAGTGTTTTAAAGATCACTAATTTCATTGCTTTTCGAGACCTGAATATTTTTCTATTCATATCCAGCAATATAAAAATTGATTTCAAATAACGTCATTTGATGGAATAAAAGTTATTCGAGTTATTTTTTGGGATTCTCATAGAACAATGTCAGTCAAGTTAGCGAAATTTTTAAGTTCGCGGGCTGATTCTATTTGTATAAGAAGCACATATTTTTTAAATACAGATTAATAACGACAAATATAAATAAAAATATAGTAATTTAATGGAAATTTTAGAATATATATTTAAAAAAAGAAATGTTGATGATGTTTCTTATTATTATTAATTTTGATGCGAATATAATTAACTAGCTTATACCCGTCTTGCTTTACGTTTTTGATTCCGATTGTCAGGCTTGATCGGTAGGTAATTAAACAGGTTCTAGTCTAGCTTCCCATTGCTTAACAGACCTCTATAACTGACATAAGCACAGGAAAAGAAGAATGACACTTTTAAAATTTTTGTTTCACCGACCTCATAATTTTATACGAACCTACCGACATAATTTGCAAGTTTTCATAGAGAGAGAGAGAGAGAGAGAGAGAGATAGCTCTGTGGTTTGAATCTTAGCTACATTCCTTAATGTGTGATAATTAATTAGGCTCTCCACCCATAGAGGGTGATTTGCGCTATCTGTCAAACTTCAAAATGGAGGAATCATTTTGCAAATTTTTTCATTAAATCTTTATTTATTGAGAATAATAAGATTTGAGTAACATGTATATGTATAACAAACCAATCTACGATTATTTTATTACATTTTCATACCGTAATACCAAGATTCCATTCAACGTTTACATGAGTAATTTTGTTTCCAAAAGATGGCTTACTGTCTTTTTGAGAAATTTGTATGAAGATCCTAAAAAAATAGAGTTTTTTTAAATAGCTCTAAATATATTAAAGTTAATGCAGCAACTTGTATTTAAGAACCTTCTCAAGCAAATTGCACCGCTCTGCGCAGATTCATATCTGACGTAGCATTTGTATTTTGAGCGTGATGTTCACATATACGATAGAAAGCACACAAACATTTCTGAATTATTATGTAGATTCTGCATTGTTTAGGAAGAGAAAGCAAATACAGTAACACGTGAGCGAAGCCACGGGTAACTAGCTAGTAATATCATAACTAACAAAAAAATTGTATTTTTGTCAGTAATTTCCAGAGTTTTAATGACTTTACAAGGTTATGTCTATTTTTGAAGTAAATCGGGGTGAATAGTTGTTATGATCGGTTGAGGCGTTCAAAAATCTGTTCTGAGAAGTCTCACAGGTTGTTGTTGAAAGAGTAGGCTTAAAGGTCCGAAAGATAAGAAACAATGGATATGGTTTTTACATAGTTAACGCGGCGACAGTTTGTCCCTAACATAGTCTTTTGTTTAATTTTAAATCACAATATTCTAGTGAAACGGGTTTTTTTGGATGCTTCGAAACACCGTAGATAAGGGTACCTCTTTAGTGCATGGTATTGTTTTGGCGGATTAGAATAATGAAAAAAAAACCCTTGTAATAAAATATGTTTGTTATGATACATAGAATTGTTTAGAGGGTATTATGGTTATTATCAAACTAGGTATGTAGTTGTAACTGTAAACGAACATAAGTAGGTATGTTGTTGTTCTATAATAGACTATGGTTTAAACAAGACTTAAATACTGAATAAATAATGTGTAGAGATTATAATGTTGTTTTGAAATGATAAATTATAACACATATGCTTAAGGAGTAATATAAGATATTATAAGACTATTAGATTAATTATTGATTAAGGCACGTTAGCTTAATTACTGATAAGCATCTTAATTAAGATGGAATATACCTATGTGTAGGTTAAGAATTACCTAAGATAGAATTGATTAATGGCCAACATTAGTAATAAGATTAATAATAATTAATATTAAGACAATTATTGAACATGTCTAGTATATAAGATTTCCATATATTCATAAGGTTGTAATTAATTTTAAGAATTAAGGTTTCAAAAGATTATTATTAAGAAATGTATTAAATTAAGGTTTATGAAAAACGTAGATCATAATACTAACCTATCAGTTAAGATGAAAAATCATGTATAAAGAAAAGATTTATTGATTACTAGGTATGAAGATTCATACGGAAAGATATGTTATAATTATATTAGTTTATTATATGTTTCACGCGCGTAGACATTTTGTAGTGGTCACAAAAACAATTACCCTGTCTCCCTCGCACACTACATCACAGGCGCCTCCACCAATAAGATCATCCTTTGACTCCATTTTTTTCCCCCTTCCTTGTCCTGACTCCGCCTCTCGGAAGCTTTCTTAAAAATAGCTGTATGGCACGGCGAGCCCTCATAACACGCTTATACGTAGCTGCACGCATTTAGACTTACACTGCTAACGCTTGCCTGTGTTGTTTTAGAGTTTGACGTAGTGTTTTGATTCGAAAGTCTCCGTAGATTTATTGTAAACTAATTAGTTATTCGGTGAAAGTGTAATTTCGGTTTATATTTGGAAATAAGCGTAGAGAGGTGTCGGGAATACTGTAATTGCGTAGTGACGTATTAAAATAAACAAGTAGAGATTAATAGTTACATCTAGTGATTGCGTTTATTTGCTAGTAGTGTTTAAATAAATAATAGTTGTTGTGTAGTGATACCAAATTGGATTAATTGGCTGGTTGCAGTAGAGGTTTGAGTATCTTAGTTTACTAACCATACATTTGTTCATACCCAAGTTCGTATTATATGAGGATTTAAATTTTACTTGTTTTGTGTTGCAAGTTACACAGTCGTGTAACCATTAAATTAAATTCATTAGAAGAGCCTCTGAAAGGATTACTCAGAGGGGTCAGGAGGGCATTCCTCACACAATACCTCCCACGGGTTTTAGTATACTAACCGAAGTAGTTTGGAATTTTTCTGTTTGTTTCGCTTATAGGTATTTCATAATATTTTCATGTTTTTGTCTCCCGAGCCCTATAGGCATAACAACTTGGCGCCAACGTGTGTTTAGTTATATGGGTAATTCTACATTAAGAGGTAACTTGTGCGGCAATCAGTTTAAAATAGAAATTTTATTCTATATATGTTTTTTTTTTGCAATGAAGCACATCACCTTAATGTACTTTATTAAATAACGTCACAATTAAATGCCCAATTAAAGTGTATTTTTCTGAAATTCCTTATAAAGTCTAAAAAAGTCTCTACCCTGGCCTGTCCCCTTGTCGGTTTCAGTTTAATTTGCAGATGGTACGTATATACCTTCTTTGAATCAATCTAAACTAAAGTATGTTAAACGCACATTTCAATAAATATATTTAAGTAGAATTAAGGAAAAATAGAACAATATTTATTTATTTGCAATAATTTTTAAACTTAACTTTTGTCCCA
Organism: Mystacides longicornis; assembly: GCA_963576905.1. Taxonomy (NCBI): domain Eukaryota; kingdom Metazoa; phylum Arthropoda; class Insecta; order Trichoptera; family Leptoceridae; genus Mystacides; species Mystacides longicornis. The sequence continues at coordinate 5,561,497 of OY756429.1, read as the reverse complement.
CTTTTTTTGTGTATCTACCCTGGCAAATTTCATTCCGCTACTACCAACATTTATATAAAACGGCCATATTCCCAATAGCGCTCAAGGTAATCTATCGACGTGAAGTTAGCAATGGAAAACACGCGAGCCGCTAAGAACGCCGCCATTTGTTAGTTGCTGCGACGTGTTAGTGCAGTGTAGTGGTTTCGCGAGGTTATTGTGTCTCTCCACTGGTAAGTCATAAAAGTTATATTATTCATTTAATTTATTTGAATTTACTGGTCTAATTTAATAATAATGTAATAGTTAAAGTGTGATCCATAATATACAGCAACATTTCTTATGTCAATTAAAACAATAAAATTTATCATGAAAACGTCTCTTCCCTGCCATATTTCCCCTGGCACGATAACTGTCAGGGGAGAGACTTGTTGACCAGGGGAGATAATGTTAGTGCAAACTAACTCAGATATAGCTCATTTTTATCAACGTTACAGATTTAAATAATTCTAGTACATTCAAGACTGAAAAATAAAGGAGGTTCTCAGTTCATATTACCTATATTATTGTCTAATATTGTTACAGATCATGGCACCACGGAAAAATTTAACACGTGAAGAAAGATTACAGAAGAAACGGGAAGCAGAGAGACTACGATATGAAAAGATTAAAAATGATCCCGAAAAATATGAATTGCAAAAGCAAAAAGAAAAGGCAAAATATTTAAAAAAGAAGGAGAAAGGAATTATAAAGACTGTCGACCAAATGACTCCTAGAGAGCAACGTAAGGCACGAAAGATATGGAAAAAGAAAGCAAGAGAGCGTAGGCAACGACTTGCGCTTCAAAATGTAACTAATCTTTCGGTAACGCCATCTACGTCAGATGTTGATGATCAAAGTTTTAACTCTCACAGAAGAGTTATAGCTACGAAACTTAAATCAGACCGAGCCAGAAGACTAAGATATTTAATCAATAAGAAGAAAGATGAGACTATAAATAAACTTAAGACTAAATTAGCATGTTATAAAAAAAGGTTACAAAGATTACGAAAGCCTGAAAAACTGACACCTAACAGCAAAGTAGAACAAATGTTAAATTCTTCATGTGCCAGAGAAACAGTGAAGAAAAAATTATTGTTTGCAGAAGTGCTCAATCAACAATTAAAAGAAAATTATTCATCTCTTCCAAATAATAAAGAAAAAAGAATTTTTAAAAGAATGATAAGCGGGAAACTGGTGAGAAAATACGGCATACTACAGAACGAAAAAAACATGAAACCTTTAAGAAAAATTGCACAAGCACGATTACTAGAAAATAAAAGGAAAGCCAAAGGGAGTTACGAAATAATGAAGACAAAAATTATAAATTTTCTCCAAGATGACTCGAATACGAGGTTATGTGCCGGCAAAAGAGATTATGTGACGAAGAAAGGAGATCGTAAACAAAAGAGAGTTCTTATGGATACACTAAGAAATCTTCACAAATCTTTCATGAAGACCTGCAATATCAAAATATCGTATTCTCTATTCTGTCGCCTTAAGCCATTTTGGATAGTACAACCGAATTGCGACAAACGTGACACTTGTTTGTGCGTTACACACTCCAATATGGATTTGATGCTCACAGCTCTATTTCAAGCTAAAGTTATCTCTGTATCAAACCATCAAAATCTACTGCATATAATTTGTTGCAATAGGTACAACGAACAGTGTCTTTCTCGAGAATGCGTAAATTGTAAAAATAAAGGACTCGAATACAAAGCATTTGATAATAACATTCAAATTGTCTGCAGAAAGTGGGAATCTGTCTCTACTAATATAACTGATCCAAAAACACATAAGGCAAGAAAAGTCACTAAATATTTGAAAAAATCTATACAGATTTATCCTCGTGATTTGGTTATGCAATTAGAATATAATTTGGACTTTTTTCTTCAACACGAACTGAACATAGTCCACCAGCATTCTGGTCTCAAGATTAAAAAAGCAAATTTAACTGTAAAAGAAGCTGTGATTCATATGGACTTCAGTGAAAATTACTTAACTAAATACGCAGAAGAGATCCAGGCATTCCATTTTGGAGGTTCGCGTCAACAGATAAGTTTGCACACGGTCGTCACTTACACAAAAGAAGGAGCATCAGGTGCAGTAAAAACTACTTGCTACTGTTCCATGTCACAAAATTTGTTACATTCACCTCCAGCTATATGGGCACACTTACAGCCAATTTTGAACAGCTTGCCACCTGCAGTAGAGATCCTCCATTTTTGGAGCGATGGACCCGTAACACAATACCGCAACAAATACATGTTTTACTATCTTGTCACCCATTTAAAAGAGTTCTACCCAACCCTTACACATTTTACGTGGAATTACCATGAAGCTGGACACGGTAAGGGGGCTCCTGATGGTATCGGAGCTGTTTGCAAAAGATCGGCAGACCGATTAGTGGGTAGTGGCAAAGATATAACATCTCTAAGCGAATTCTCAAATGCTATTCAGGAAAACTGTCCTAGCATCAATGTTTTCAATATTGATGATGAAAATATTATTGAGAAAGAAGCATTGATTGCTAGTGATAAAGAAAAAATAAAGACTTTTCCCGGTACATTGCGTGTCCATCAAGTGTCATGGAACATTGAAGATTCAAATAAATTGAAAATGAAGTCCTTAAGCTGCTTTTGTAATCCAAATAATTGTGATCATTTCAAAATTGGTATCATAACATACTAATAATAATAAGTAATAAAAAGTTTTCTGTAAAATAGGGGACAAAAGTGGACAACTCTATTTCTGTTTCCTTGCTTTTGTTTATTGTTTTGAGATGCTTGAAAATCCTATCTTATTTCGTTCCATTGTCACTATTTTTATTTTATTTCGCTATTTTAATTTAAAAAATTATCCTACACGGTGTTGACTTTATACATGCTCGAGTTGATTTGTGTTGTTTTGTATCATATATTGTTTTATTTTTATATATATTTTCTTTTGTGTTGCTATTTGTTGTAATTAATTCTATAAAGGCACATTAGTGCCTGGGCAGAGACTCTTTCAAAGAGTCGGTGAATGTGTTTGAGAAAGCTTAAGCATTTATTGTAGACAAGAGAGTGCCTTTAATTTGTTGTTTTTTATTTTATTTAATGATTCTATGTTAAGTACAATGTTTAATTAAAGTTTATTTTACATTTTTTTTTTACTTTTATTGACACAAATTCTCTCCCCTGGCCAAATAAGTATCTACCCTGATCTTGGTGTCTCTACCCTGCCCAATGTATTTACCCTGGCCTTGTAAAAAGTAATAAAATATGCATAAAGTGACTTGCCCTTACATAAAAAGGTACATAAATAGACAAAAATCGTAATATAAGTGTTTAATGAAAAAACAACAACTTTTCTCCGCGGCCATATCCTCTATGGACTTAAAACCTCTTATTGTAGAATTACCCATATATTAAGCATTGACGAATTCACCCTGAGACGAGTCTTCTATTTTTATCATTTTTATAGTGAATTTTATAGAAATTTGGAATATTTGAACACGTGGAGACGTCGCGGTTTATACTAGAATCCAATAAGATTTTCTTGCTATCCATCAATTTCATTAGTTTAAATCCCATTTTACATCGACAAGTAAAATGATTATTTTCAATTGGTTCGAGTTGTTGCTACGCGTTTGCAAACTTTTTATTTTCGCGGTGGTCACGAGAAATGGGGCTGCATCGGCAGGTTCGTTAGGCGTTGACGAAACGCCACCCATTTCGTCACATGATGATGATGATGACCATAATGTGCCACCAGCTGACACATTAGAAACGAGGGATAGGAATTTTGATACAAGACCGCAGATTGTTTATGTGAGAGATGAAGTACTCAATGAGAACTTCTTTTTTAGCGGGTTACCTCAAGAATGTCCGAAGGCATTTATCGCGGATTGCCAAGAGTACTTTGCTCTTCGGAACATTAGGGAATCGGAGAAAGTCAGGTTGGCTGCTCTGAAACTTCGCGGTGACGTGAAAACCTGGTGGACTAGTCGCGGGAATGGGTTGCTGAGATGGTCGGCCTTCAGCGCTCTTTTATTACAACGGTATGGGATTGATAATAACAGACTGGCACTGACTGGCCATTTACTCTCACATAAACAGCAAGAGAATGAGTCTGGTTCTTCATTTTTAAGTAGAAAGACGAAAGTTTATGACCGGGTTTATGGCAACGATGTTATTTATTCCGCTGAATTTGCTTTCCATCTATTAAATTTGATGCTGCCACGTTACACCAATGTTCTGCGTAGAGAATTCACCAAAGATGACATCACGTTTGACAGTTTAGAGAACCGCGTCTCTGAAATTGATTTCCCGACAGAATTAGTATACCCTGTAATAAATAATGAGCCACAACAAGCGACACATCAGCCTCAAAGGCGTAGTAGCATTTCGTGTTATAACTGCAACGGGCAGCATGTTCAGAGGAATTGTCCATTGACTAGGAATAGGAACGATAGGGCTTTTGATAATAGGAATAGCGACGGACAGTTCCATAGGCAGAGAAATAATAATAATAGAGGAAATTTCCAGTCAAGTAGGCAGGGCAATAATAATTATCAGTCAGGTAACTTTAGAAACACGAACAATAATAACTTCAATCAGGCGAGGAATTTTGAAAATAGGGGTAATCAAAATAGAAATAGCTTTAGAATGGACAGTAGAAATAACAATGGATCTAATAATCAGGATAGGAACAGAAATACAAGGAATAATAATAGGCAGGAAAGTAATAACTTTGATAACAGACAGGATAATAATAATTTTAATAATAATCAGGCAAGGAATAATAATAACTGGAATAGAAATGGGCAAGGACAGGATAGAAATAATTGGAATCAAAACAGGGGTAGGCAAAACGGAAACCAGAACGCTAATTTAAACGCTCAAGGCCCTGGACGGAACGCCGGATCAAAGCCGTCTCAGGGCAATCACTAGAAAACGGATTAGAACATAGGGAGGTTGAATCAGAGTTACGACCGACTATTCAACCTGTAGCAAAGGTCCTTGATAATGATGTGAAGCTTAGGTCTAGAAACATAGTTTCTAAACCAATTTCTATAAATAATAATGAAACGTTAGATGAGGTGCTAATATGGGAAGATACGGGCGAAAGTAGTGATGGGCCAGTCGAGGTTCAAGCGTGGTTACATCGTGAAGGTAAGGGTAAAGATGTTGAGCGCGATAATTTTAGACTTTTGGGTTCAAGTTCCGAAGAGGTAGAGAGTCCACAACGCGATAGAGATAGACAAAGGTTATCAGATGTAGATTTAGATGCGATAGAATTTTTTGAAGAACCGCAGTGTGTAGCTATTGTAGATTCGGGAACGCCATTACTCCCGCGAATTAGAATGTCGTTTAATAATATAGAGTGTACAGCTTTGGTGGACTCTGCGTCTTCGTATAATATTGTATGTAGCCGATTAACTAGAAATTTGCGTAAGCAACAGACCCATATTGACAGGTTATATTTAGCAGAACAAGGTGCTTACATGGAGGTAACGGCTAGACTTGAGACAAATATTTTAGTTCAGGGTATAGAGGTTATTTGTGAGTTTTTAGTCGTAGATAAGCTTAGGGATGATGTTATTCTCGGAGTGCCGTGGATGACGTCACAAAAGTGCGTTATAGATTTTCATAGGGGTTGCCTTCATTTCGGTAGAGTAGAAAGAGTGACGACGCATTTGATACCGGTACGTGGGGAAATGAAGTGTGATGTCGAATTGCCAGAGTTGCAATCCGATATACCTCGCGGACACCGAGAGAGTCTTATAGGTATTTTAAATGATTTTAAAGAGGTATTTCTTCCATATTCTGGCCCTGCTCCGCTACAACCTCACGAGATTAAGCTGAAAGATGCACGCCCGATTCGTTTACCTCCGTATAGGCTCTCTGATGAGAAAAAGAAGCATCTCTTGGCCCAGCTGGAAGGCATGCTGGCTGATGGTGTGATCGAAAGCAGTAGATCATGTTATAGTTTTCCGGTAGTTATGGTCCCCAAGCGAGGGAAGGATGAATATCGCTTTTGTGTAGATTATCGTAAACTCAACGACGTCACTGAGAACGAGCCATCACATTTACCCATTATTCATGAAACGTTAAAAGATTTAGGTAACGCGAAATATTTCTCGTCATTTGATTTACAGAAAGGATATTGGCAGATCCCAATGTCTGAAGATTGTAAACATTTAACCGCTTTTTCAACCCCTGACGGAGCTTGCTATCAATTTAGAGTTATGCCCTTTGGTTTGAAAGGTTCTCCAGGAACATTTCAAAGGATAATGAGTCAAGAGGTCTTGGCTGGATATCTACGCGATTTTTGCCTTGTTTATCTCGATGATGTGATCGTTTATTCTAAAGATTGGGCTTCACATATGTATCATTTGAGATTAGTTTTAGAACGGTTACAGCAATATAATTTGCGGTGCGCTTCAGATAAGTGCAGGATCGGTACCACAGAATTAGAATTTTTAGGTCACGTAGTTTCGGCTAGTGGTAACCATCCCCAGAAGTTACATGCAATCTCCATTGCAAACTTCCCAGTGCCTACTTCAAGAAAGAAGTTGAGGTCCTTCCTCGGCTTATCGAATTGGTTGCGCGAGTATCTTTATCGTTTTGCAGAGATAGCAGCTCCATTAACTGATTTGTTGAGCACGAAGAGGCCATTCAAATGGAATGCCTCAGCACAAAATGCAATGGATAGCATTAAAATTGCTATAAGTAGGCCACTCTCCCTATGCAGGCCAGATTTCGAGAGGCAATTCGTATTGCAAACAGATGCCAGCAAGTTCGGCGTCGCTGCCGTTCTCTATCACGAACGACCTGATGGCGGTCGTGATATTGTCTCTTACGCTAGTGCTCGTTTTTCTGATGCAGAAAAACGCTGGCATTCGAATGAACAGGAAGCATTCGCGGCTGTTTGGGCGATAAAGAAATATCGTCAGTATTTGGAAGGTACACATTTCATCCTACGTACAGATAACAAAGCGTTGACATGGTTAGAACGGGTCAAAGATGAAAGAGCTAAGTTAACTAGGTGGGCATTGTTATTACAGGAGTTTAATTTTACGTTAGAACACTGCCCAGGTAGGAAAAATAAGTTACCAGATTTCTTGTCGAGGAATCCGGCCGAATCTAATATCACTGAAGATATTGATTCGTTAGATAGGGGAATGTACCCCAATGTTAGCCAGGAGGGCTGGAAAGCAGATAGAGGTCTACCTCAGGTGACGCTCATTGGGAACGGTCTGGATCTTCGGGACGCTGAAGATCAGCAGTCTGGAAAACTGGCAGATCGTGTGCGTGGTGCACAACGCACCGATCTACGGTTGTCTCGAATGATAAACCATTTGGAAAGCTTACTTTCTGCCAACAGTCCACCAACAAATGCCCGTGATAGGCATTGGTTGGAGATATACAAATTAATTGATGGTTACTTATATAGACAGGTCAGCGGACAATCAGTTCCGAAATTGATTGTACCGAAATTTATGATCCCTCACGTTTTAAATTTTTATCATAACAGTAGGCATGCTGGCCACCCTGGTGAAAGGGAAACGCTTAGAGCGACTCGGAGATATTTTATCTGGCCAGGCATAAATAGAGATGCGAAAAGGTTTGTCAAGAGATGTATGACTTGTGCTCAAGCGAGAGCGTTACCAAGTCGTCCACGCGCGCCTTTAGGATCATCGGTAGCACAAAATCCTTTTGAGATTTTAGCTATTGACTTGATGGGCCCATACCCTAGATCAGCTAAGGGGAATACGGTTTTATTAGTAGTTACTGATATGTTTACAAAATGGGTAGAAGCATTTCCTATGCGATCGGGGAGAGCACCACAGATTGTAGGTTTGTTAGAGAAAGAGATTTTTTCACGGTATGGGTATCCTAGGGCTATTCTCTCAGACAACGGACCACAGTTTAGTCACGAGTCTTGGAACTCGGCAATAGATAGGTGGCAATGCCAGCATTGGACCACAGCGATTTACCTACCCCGTGCTAACATAACAGAACGCCGAAATCAAGAATTAAAAAAATTGCTCCGTGTTCACCTATTAGGGCGTGAACACAAGCGTTGGGATGAGCACTTAAGCTCAATTTTAGAGTCAATTAGGGGAAGACGTAACGACGCGTCGGGAATGACTCCAAGCCAAGCTCTATTTGGCTACGAAATTAAACGACCTGGCGAATGGTCGTCGGTAGCCCCAAATACTAAGCCGGAAAGATCAAATAGATTAGATATAAATAAAAATATTCGTCAAAACCAGGACCGGTATAGAAGTAAATACGCCCAGACCAACGGAAAGGTCCCTGGTTATGTCACTGGACAGAAGGTTATGTTGAGAGAACATCCACTCTCAAAACGCGTAGCGGGTTTTCATGCTGGGTTTGCACCAAAATACTCCGGTCCTTATACGGTTCTATTACCAGTAGGACGGGGAAACGTTTACTGGATAGATCGTAAAGGAAAACCTATTAAAGTACATTCAGACGAATTAAATTTAGCCCCTGTTCAACAGGAAGAGGTCCAGGAAACTGAACCTTAAATTAAAGTTAGAGTTTCTTATCGATCGGAATATAGGCTAAGTAGTGAAGTAAAATAAGTTATATTAGAAATATAGGACAAAGTTAGAAATTATATATTATAAAAAAAAAAAAAAAAAAAACAAAAAAATACAAAAACAAAAAAAAAGAAAAAAGGTTGTGGGTAGAACTTAGAAGTATTTAGTTGGTAGTGGTAAATACGTTTAAAACATATATAGAATTGTATTTAATGGTGGTGTGGGATGTTTTTTTATTTAAACTAGGATAACTGGCTTATACATTCACAGCTATCCTATATACTTATTACCATTGAATGTATTGGCGCCCTAGAAGGTTACATTAAGTTAGTTTACAGTTATTTAAATAACAGATTTTGAACGTTTAAGAGGGGGCGGATGTTATGATCGGTTGAGGCGTTCAAAAATCTGTTCTGAGAAGTCTCACAGGTTGTTGTTGAAAGAGTAGGCTTAAAGGTCCGAAAGATAAGAAACAATGGATATGGTTTTTACATAGTTAACGCGGCGACAGTTTGTCCCTAACATAGTCTTTTGTTTAATTTTAAATCACAATATTCTAGTGAAACGGGTTTTTTTGGATGCTTCGAAACACCGTAGATAAGGGTACCTCTTTAGTGCATGGTATTGTTTTGGCGGATTAGAATAATGAAAAAAAAACCCTTGTAATAAAATATGTTTGTTATGATACATAGAATTGTTTAGAGGGTATTATGGTTATTATCAAACTAGGTATGTAGTTGTAACTGTAAACGAACATAAGTAGGTATGTTGTTGTTCTATAATAGACTATGGTTTAAACAAGACTTAAATACTGAATAAATAATGTGTAGAGATTATAATGTTGTTTTGAAATGATAAATTATAACACATATGCTTAAGGAGTAATATAAGATATTATAAGACTATTAGATTAATTATTGATTAAGGCACGTTAGCTTAATTACTGATAAGCATCTTAATTAAGATGGAATATACCTATGTGTAGGTTAAGAATTACCTAAGATAGAATTGATTAATGGCCAACATTAGTAATAAGATTAATAATAATTAATATTAAGACAATTATTGAACATGTCTAGTATATAAGATTTCCATATATTCATAAGGTTGTAATTAATTTTAAGAATTAAGGTTTCAAAAGATTATTATTAAGAAATGTATTAAATTAAGGTTTATGAAAAACGTAGATCATAATACTAACCTATCAGTTAAGATGAAAAATCATGTATAAAGAAAAGATTTATTGATTACTAGGTATGAAGATTCATACGGAAAGATATGTTATAATTATATTAGTTTATTATATGTTTCACGCGCGTAGACATTTTGTAGTGGTCACAAAAACAATTACCCTGTCTCCCTCGCACACTACATCACAGGCGCCTCCACCAATAAGATCATCCTTTGACTCCATTTTTTTCCCCCTTCCTTGTCCTGACTCCGCCTCTCGGAAGCTTTCTTAAAAATAGCTGTATGGCACGGCGAGCCCTCATAACACGCTTATACGTAGCTGCACGCATTTAGACTTACACTGCTAACGCTTGCCTGTGTTGTTTTAGAGTTTGACGTAGTGTTTTGATTCGAAAGTCTCCGTAGATTTATTGTAAACTAATTAGTTATTCGGTGAAAGTGTAATTTCGGTTTATATTTGGAAATAAGCGTAGAGAGGTGTCGGGAATACTGTAATTGCGTAGTGACGTATTAAAATAAACAAGTAGAGATTAATAGTTACATCTAGTGATTGCGTTTATTTGCTAGTAGTGTTTAAATAAATAATAGTTAAAGAAAAAATAACAACTAATGACTCTAACAATTCATTACTAATGTTCGATTTTTAAATGGAACAAACCACTACGGGCTTACGACCGTCTTCTACTGTTATTTCGAAGGCTGGCTTAGTGTGATCACTTTACGTTAACAACGTTCGCCATTAGGTGGTAATGTTTGTCTCCGAAACTCTTAATCATGAGAATTCTCAACATGTTCAACATGTCGAAAAATCTCATGTATGCAACAAGTAGAAATTTAATAATAAAATGAAAAATAGAGATAAAAGTTGGAAATTGTTGAGAACAAGAGAGCAACCAAATTTAAAGACTGCGACTGCTGTCATGTATTTGGCGCCAGGATATGACTATATCCATTTTTGTTACTGTCTCATATTTATTGCCTATTGGCTTTGTTGGGGCACAACGTTCTAATTATGTTTAGATTTTTGTGACCTTTTCAGGACTAGATCTTAAAGAAAAAATAACAACTAATGACTCTAACAATTCATTACTAATGTTCGATTTTTAAATGGAACAAACCACTACGGGCTTACGACCGTCTTCTACTGTTATTTCGAAGGCTGGCTTAGTGTGATCACTTTACGTTAACAACGTTCGCCATTAGGTGGTAATGTTTGTCTCCGAAACTCTTAATCATGAGAATTCTCAACATGTTCAACATGTCGAAAAATCTCATGTATGCAACAAGTAGAAATTTAATAATAAAATGAAAAATAGAGATAAAAGTTGGAAATTGTTGAGAACAAGAGAGCAACCAAATTTAAAGACTGCGACTGCTGTCATGTATTTGGCGCCAGGATATGACTATATCCATTTTTGTTACTGTCTCATATTTATTGCCTATTGGCTTTGTTGGGGCACAACGTTCTAATTATGTTTAGATTCTTGTGACCTTTTCAGGACTAGATCTTAAAGAAAAAATAACAACTAATGACTCTAACAATTCATTACTAATGTTCGATTTTTAAATGGAACAAACCACTACGGGCTTACGACCGTCTTCTACTGTTATTTCGAAGGCTGGCTTAGTGTGATCACTTTACGTTAACAACGTTCGCCATTAGGTGGTAATGTTTGTCTCCGAAACTCTTAATCATGAGAATTCTCAACATGTTCAACATGTCGAAAAATCTCATGTATGCAACAAGTAGAAATTTAATAATAAAATGAAAAATAGAGATAAAAGTTGGAAATTGTTGAGAACAAGAGAGCAACCAAATTTAAAGACTGCGACTGCTGTCATGTATTTGGCGCCAGGATATGACTATATCCATTTTTGTTACTGTCTCATATTTATTGCCTATTGGCTTTGTTGGGGCACAACGTTCTAATTATGTTTAGATTCTTGTGACCTTTTCAGGACTAGATCTTAAAGAAAAAATAACAACTACTTCGTAAAGAAAAAATAACAAATAATAGTTGTTGTGTAGTGATACCAAATTGGATTAATTGGCTGGTTGCAGTAGAGGTTTGAGTATCTTAGTTTACTAACCATACATTTGTTCATACCCAAGTTCGTATTATATGAGGATTTAAATTTTACTTGTTTTGTGTTGCAAGTTACACAGTCGTGTAACCATTAAATTAAATTCATTAGAAGAGCCTCTGAAAGGATTACTCAGAGGGGTCAGGGAGGGCATTCCTCACACAATACCTCCCACGGGTTTTAGTATACTAACCGAAGTAGTTTGGAATTTTTCTGTTTGTTTCGCTTATAGGTATTTCATAATATTTTCATGTTTTTGTCTCCCGAGCCCTATAGGCATAACATAGTAACACCATACGGGTGAATAGAAACGTAATATGTGTGAATAGAAACATTCTATAGGAATATCTTATTTTGTAATTTATAAGATCTAAACGTATTCATTTAATGTGTTATTGAAAATATTTTATGATAAGATACAAATTTTCTCTTGTTTTCTGCCCTATAGCCGCTGCCAATATGCCAAGAGTCTACAAGGGAGATCATCACTCCAAAAAATAGATCTCGTACAAAAAGGAGTATATTGATAGAGCATTACAGGATATGAAAGAAAATGCTTCGTCTTATAGATGTGCCGCGAAAAAATACAATATCAATTATATAGACACGAAAATAAATTACGCGTAAAAAAGCAAGGTGAGCAAACCGTATTATCAGCTGATGAAGAGGAGTTGATTGTGGAAAACATTAATATTTGCGCTGAGTTTGGGTATCCTTTAGATCAGTATGACCTTAGAATGATCGCTAAAACTTATTTAGATAAAAATGAGTAACATGCGCAAACTTTAAAGAAAATCTACCAGGCACAGTTTTTGCAACAGGTTTTTTTTGAAGAGACACAAAAATAAATTTTCAGAGAGATATGCGCAGAATATAAAAAGGGCTCGTGCAAATATTTCAGCAGAGGAAATCATTATATATTTCAAAAAATTAGAGTTGATTTTGAAAGATGTTCGACCAAAAAACATAATAAACTACGACGAGACCAACCTAACAGACGATCCTGGAAGGAAAAAGGTAATCACAATGAGGGGAGTAAAATATCCAGTGCGCGTAGTCAATCATACAAAATGCTCCATTTCATTAATGATTACAGCTACAGCCGCAGGCTATTTATTTCCACCATACGTCATTTACAAATCACAACATTTGTATGTGTCAAGGGAACAAGATATAATAAAACAGTTTCAGGATGGATGGACAGCAGAGTAAAGGGATATGTGCAATACATAGATACATCTCCGGCGCTACAACCCTGAGTGGGTCTCAGCCTCCCTCAGCAAACTTCTCCAATCCACCCTGTCCATGTTTGTCCTGGTCTCGTTTACTCAGTGGCCAGGTCTCGGAAGAATACGTCAAGACCGGCCGAATTGTGGTTTTGTACAATTCTATTTTAGACTTCCTGGACAGCAGTTTGGATTTAAGAAGCTTTTGAATCCCAAAATAGGCCCAATTTGAGGATGTGATTTTCTTACTTATTTCATCGCTGACGTGCTGACACTATATTTTTATCCTTTATGAGAGATCAAAGGTACGTGAAACTATTAACAGTTTCAAAGGAGTAATCTTCAATGGATAGGTGACCAGCGTGTGATACAGAGGAGGGGTCTGATCTGATACAAGATATTTTGTTTTTCCCTGATTGACAATCAGGCCAACTTCTCTGGCCGCTCTTTCTAGTCTCAAGAAATTGTCTTTTAGTCTCTTCGTCTCTTGTGACAATGTCAATGTCGTCTGCGTACGCCAGCAGTAGCCCTAGTATAAGTTTTCGATGATTGAATATCGGAACGATGATCGAAAGAGTTTCGAAAAATTTTCATACTAAAATGTGTAGAAAGGATTCTTTCTTGGTGTTAGCTCGGTACTCACTCGAGGTGATGTTCTCTTCTTCTCTCAATAATGAAATACTTGCCTCAGCTATCTCGGTAGTTTGCAGGGCTCTGCCCTCTCAGGTCTTTGGAAGTTCGGTCCAGATGCAGGTGGTTAGATGATAATATAAAGATGCTTTGTGAATTTTAATATGCACTCGTTTATTCAGATGAACACAGGAAAATGGTAATGTACAAAAGTTCGGTATAAAAACGTAATTCACACAATATTTATCTTTTTACTTAGATAAAACAATTACACAATGTTCTTCAATTAATATTTACTCTTTTCTATACTTTAAAATGTAATTATCGTTGATTCCAAGACAACGTGATCACAGTGAGATCACTCCAACTATATGGGAGGACTCAAAGTTCTGTACGTCTATCTTCGAAGAAGCGAATTTATGGAATGATTTTAAATTATAACAAAGGAGACTAATAACTGCCGTTTTGCAAAATTCGACAGGTCGTATCACGTGACAATGTGAGAGAGAGATGCAAGCATCGCCTTCTCACACGCACAACCGAGAATTATCATAAGTCTGGCACTGTAGCAAAATAAATTGCGTCGCAATAAATTAGAAAGGGGTTTGTACTAACCCGCCAGCTGAGATGCAATGTCATGCATCTCATTCGCACCACTGCGAATATTAGAGAGTTGGCAGCATTGTAAAAAGTCGTACGTGACCCAGGCCACACACACACCAAACAATGTTAGGAATATACCTACCATTCTCTATATAGTGAGGTATGTATCCATAGAACAGTTTGTAAGAATTAAATTATTTCAAATGATAATGCGAGCGAACTTTCGTATTATAAAATACATGCTACAGAATCGATTTTAAGTTATTTAAAGAAAAAAAAGAAAAAAAAGAAAGACTCTAAGTACACAAAAAAAACTTTCTTTTATGAAATAACTATCCCACAAGAGTAGGACCAAAAGAATTTAGAATCATATTAGAACATTAACTTTAAGAGTTCAAAAGTTATAAAAGGTATACAGAAAGATTAATCCTTAAGTATAGGAATAAAGTACCAAAAATGAACGAGTACAAAAGAAAATTCATACATTAATAAAGAGTCATGATGTGACTTAAGAAGTGACTTGTTCGTGGAAGTATGGCACAGACCTCTAGGAAGAATTAGAACCTGAGATTTGACAGCTAGTTTGTTACTCTTTCTTATCCATTCATCAATCACACAGGGCCCTTATTCATAACTTTCACTCTTACATTTATTCATCATTAATTGCAATCCATCGGTTGAACAAACCTCAAAAAAAAATTTAAAGAATTCCAATATCTGGTTCAAGGCAGAGATCGTAAACCAATAATTCCACAATCAAGTAAGAAAATTTAATTAATACAATTAACAATCCGTCCAGATGGACGCCGGCCACCAGGACGCCCCCCAAAGAGATGGAGAGAAAGCTGGACTTCATCGTCACAGGAGCCCGATTTGAGCACTTCCTAAACAGATCTTAGATCTAAACAAAGAGGAAGAAGAAGAAGAAGAACAATCCATCCGTCAAGAGGTAGAGTGTGACAGAATAATAACACAAATAAGATTAATTAAGTACAAACAAATTCATCCAATTCTTCATTTCACAAGAATATTACTTAAAAATACCTAATAGTCCTTACTTGTATTATTATGAAATTTTGATTTTAAATTGACATAACATTCCTCAGAGTGAGAAATGTCCACTTATTGATTCACTGTTCACTGTTTTAATTTAAAGCACTCCTATTAGCTTGAAGCTCAAAGATTTAGAGAGAATTAATTTAGGTGTTTCTGGTGTTCTTACAAATTCTTTTAATTATATCTAAAAAAAATTTTCCATTATTACATACATGGTATCTAGTAAAAAAAAAGAATTCAACAATTTAATGTTTCAATAAGTATCCGTTTGCCCAAGAATACGGATCTGGAGAAGAAGAGATGTTAAATTTCTTGCTAGCTATAGTCCTTACGAGTTTAGGACATAAAAGTTTGATTACAGGCGCCACCTAATTTAGAAATTCACGTGGAACAAATTAGGAAAATTACACAAAAAAAAATTTATTCTAACCCCTTGACAAGAGAGAAGATTAGCTATGCCTAATATATACGATTGAGCCGAGCATCCTCATTTCAATCAAATACAAGATTAAAAAAAAATACTTAAGACGAGTTGCAACTCTAATAAGAATGAAATAAGATAAAAAAAATTAGAAAAATAGTTACTACAATTTTTCAGTGCGATTGGGGAAATGGTTCGGTGCCAATGGTCTCGTACTCAATGTGACGTAAACAAATACTATTCGCTTCTCTCTGAGACCAAACACTGATGCTGACCCAGTGATGGCATCACTGCGTGAGCAAGGATTGCAGACATCCGGGGAGACAAAATTTCTAGGTGTGACAATAGATGAAAAATTACAATGGTCAGTACATATAGAATCTATTTCAAAGAAATTGTGCTCTGCAATCTATGCTTTAAAAAAAACTAAAGAGGTTTGCGGATTTGACGCAGCCAAATTTGTCTACTTTGCTTATTTTCACAGCATAATGTCGCATGGAATATTATTCTGGGGAAGGGGAGCCGATTGGAGTAAAGTTTTTGTACTACAAAAAGAGTAATACGGCAACTAATGAACATAAAACCCAGAGAAACTTGTAAAAATGCCTTCAGCGAACTGGGAGTGCTAACTTTGCCAAGTATGTACATTTTTGAGTGCCTTAAATATGCCTACAAGAATTTGCCAAATACTCCTCTTAACTTAGATCTTCATACTTAAAATACTAGGGGTAAACGAGATGTAAGACCGTTGGAACATAGATTGGCAAAGGTTTCAAAAAGTTACATCTGTAATAGTATATGTTTGTTTAACAAGTTGCCTCATAGCGTCAGAGCACTTAATTCATTGGGGTTTCAGAGAGAGGTGAAGAAGTATCTTGTTGAACAAGCATTTTACAACATTGACGATATGCTAAATTGGACTGTTGACTCTGTTTGATATTTAAGTTTAATTTTTGTTTTGTTCTACTTTTTGTTACTTGATGCCCATTTTTTTTTCTTTTTTTAAATCTGTTGACGTAAAGCTTTTTGAGCCCTTTATACTCAAAATAGCTTTTACATTATTCTTTAATCTTTAAATGTGTTTTTTCTTCATATTTCTGAATCTGCAAGTTGGAAATTATGTAGGTATTGTAACAGTTATTTTTCACGTTAAATATCGAGTAGCAGTGTATGCTAATTAGAGAACACATCTATGCGTCGACATGATGGGTAGCGCTCCGAGCGGCAATACTAAGTATTACGCATGTCGTATCTGGACACTATATATCGCAGGTGAATATAGCAACGGAGAGAGAAAAGGATCAGACTCCGAGTCGAGAATGTAATTCTTTTATTGTGTTAATTTTAATCACCATTTAGTTTAAGTGAAACTAGTTATCGTGGGATAAATAGTTAATGGTTTTCAAATGTGTCGCGAGCCCGTATTAATTGGCAGGTATGTAGTTGAGAAATTTATAAGTGATTGTGATTAAATTATTTTTTTCATAGAGTTGATACGCAACATTACTAATTTTCGTTAAAGATTTTTGGTAACTAGCATGACACGATTTGTATTCTTATTTCAGAATACGGGTCGCTGACTCGGGATAAAAATCCCAGAGTTTGAATATATAATCTCTCTCTCGGGTTAGAATACCCTGAGTATGGATATATAATTGCTGACTTGAGATAGATGTCCCTACGTTTGAAAATTTAAATCGATGGGTTGGGATCGTAGAGTATATCATGCCGTCTTGTATAGTCATGATTAGGCAAATTATACCGGAGGGAATCTGGGGTTGATCCAGGTATAACTCGAGCTGTCCACGGATTTGAGGGTCAATAAACTTGGAAAGTGGTGGTTCCTTCTTGCGATGCGGGAATCGTAATTTCAAGTATTGAAAGTCTACCATGGAATTGAATCTGGTGAGCGTAGCGGCAAATCAGGATTAATTTAGTTAAGAGCCGGGCACTCAAATCACCGAACTGAGTTTTGTCCCCGCTTCCCCGCGCACACCTCGTCATATTGTGCGTGAGACAGGTTGAACTTTCTTCTCACTGTCTCTGTCACTTAACTACCCTGCTGACACAATGATATTTTGTTCATTTCTTTATCCTTAGTCAAAATGCAATCGGAGTCAGGGTTGGCAGCCAAACCATAAATATCAGGTTAATTAATACATTTAAAAGTTTGTGTCATGTCAAATAATGGATATTTTTCAAATTCAATATAATGAATATTTATAAATAAAACTAACTTTGCAGTATTACAATATATTACATTTTTTATCCGAAATATAATCTATTGTAATACTGCAAAGTTAGTTTTATTTATAAATATTTATAATGACTCAGTATTACAAAGTTGAAAATAGTGTGTTTGAAGAATTAAATATAATGAAGTTCTATAAGTACTATTTGAGTTCGTATTCGTTGAGTGCGTATTTCGACGAAGTTGAGTGACATTAATAAGACCAACTTTTTAATAGCTTATTGAATAAACGCACATGAGTTTTGTTTTACTAAAGTACACTCTTCTCGGTAGGTATAGCCGGCGGAAGTTAACTTAAAGCATTTTCTACCAATCAATCGGTCCCGTCTAATCTAAGACAAGATTCAAACCCCGAGTAGAGGTTGGCTTCATTTAAGTTTATTTTCTTTTTATTTTTGTGTAACATAAAAACTTTTTTGTTCATATAATATATTGTAGGTACGTATGTAGTTATAAACCAATTACTATATTATCAACGTACTATTTACGCAATTTTGTTGATGATAGGTTCTTTGACTTAGCTACCGATAAAAGTCAAGAATTATGTGGTAAAAACTTATTATATCTAATTAAAATATTACGATAAAAAATACGTCAAAACGTAATTCTATGTAAAAAATAAATAAATATAAAATTTTTGACAACCATGGATTCTCACAAATATTGCATTTAGCCCCAAATGACCAACATTAGAAAGTGGAGGGTTTCTGCAGAAAAAAACTACAGAGTACAGAGCGACACGTCCGCCCGCCACAACGTTCTCTCACGAATGAAGAATTTTAGGATTTGTATGGAGCGTATACAGTTTTTGTTTCTAAAGGAAAAGGTCCTAAGCGCCCAATCACTTTTTACCGATTAATTACAAAACTATATTAAATAGAAATAAAAAAAGACGATGGCTTTGAAGAAAATTAAAAGACACGCATTTTGGTATATTTTAAAGCGTTTTTTATTGAGTAGATAGCCTAAACCGTTATGATTTATAAAAATATAGAGCAAACTTTGAATTTTTTTTCTATCGAACTAACTTTGGAAAATATAAATTCAAATTGGAAGACTTGATAGCCAAAGCTCTAACTTAAAGCACACTTCCTTTTTTGTTGTGCTACGATACCTATTAAGGGAACAAAGTTTATATAAAAACAGCCATTTTCGAGTGTCCGGCTCTTAAGTTGAAGTTTTCTTAATTTATGTTGTATTTGCGTTTGGTGACCACACGATTCGTTGTAGTATTTTGTTTGATGAAGCTGTGAATACGCTTGTTAAATTTTTCCTTGTTTTTTTATATATTCTTTTTGTACCTATGGTTGTACGTTTGACTTGCAACGGTTGAAATACCGTCTGTACATAAAAGCGAGGAAAGAAATTGAAGTAATCTTCAATTCTAGTCGAAGTAGTTTATTTTGATATTTGAGAAATTCTACCAGTCTATAAGATAGTATTTGGTGGAAATTACATTTACTTTCTACTGAAGAAAGTCCTTTGAGTTAATTATCGACTGGAATTTTTTATGAATAATTTTAAGAAGATGTTAATATTTGTAGAATCTGTAGAGAATTTTTATGAAATTTGATCATATTTGTTTTATTTATGGAGATTTATATGATTTGGTCTTGGAATTAAACAATGTTCATTTTGTTATTAATTTACTTCTTTCATTTGAACATATGTTGTGTTGTCTAATTGCCCTCTAAAGGAAATGGAATTTGGTAGGCTTGCATCGTAACCCTATCTTGAGAAAAGAGTTAAAATCGAACATGCTTGATTGTTGAGAATTTTATTTTAGTAGCCGGGCATCACATAATGAAGGTAATGTGATTAAGTAAATATTCTAGAATCTTTTAGAAGATTTATTGTGGATGAGACCACACTCTCTTAAGCCTCTTTCCCGATGGCAGACCACATCGAGCGGTTTGAAGGAGGACCTCAGTCCTAATTTAGGCAGCTTATTTGTGTGCATGACTTTTCTCGAGTACTGGAGATTATGAGGAGTCTCTGGTCCTCGAGGAAAAAGTGTTACAGTATATAGTATTTTTATTTACTTCTGTATAATTTGACGATTTCAAGTGCCAAACTAATGGTCTAAGGATGATAAGAAAGAATAAAGAAAAACTGGACTAAGCTTCAAAGATAGACGAGCAATATGGAACCTTTACAAGGAAGAAATGGCAGTTATTATATCGGGAGGGAGCAGTGCCGATGCGAAGGTTCGACAGGGGGTGAGACAGGAATGCTCCATGTCATCAGCATTGTTTAATGGGTTATCGACGAACTGAAGGAGGAAATGAAGGAATGGCCGGGCGTTATAATACAGGGGCAAAAAGTAGATATGATAAGAAACGCCGACGATAAACAGAACAAGAACTTAGTGAGGCCCTTAGAAAAATGTAAAATATTTTGAAGCGTGAATACAATATGAAAATTAATAAAAACAAGACAAAATACATGGTTGCCGGAAGTGAAGAAATCACTGCAAGCATTGTTTTTGATAAAGTCACGGTTAAACAGGTGAAAGAATTCGTCTGTTTGGGCAGTAGAATAACGCAGGATGGATGCTCAACAGGAGGAGGAGGAGCAAGAGGTATACCGATAACACAGAGAGATGGTCTAATAGGCCAACTGTGCGATCTGAAGTACGCGGACGACCTAGCGTTGTTCAGTACGACAGTGGAGGAATTACAGCGCAGTGTTTCAAGACTCTGCGATGAAACAGCACGCCTCGGCCTTCGAGTCAATGCCAGTAAGACGGAGCTCATGGCGAATAATGCCTGCCCCGATAAACACCTACCGATAACCATCGATGGTCACCAGGTCTCCCGGGTGGATAAATTTAAGTACCTGGGAGCAACCATTACCACCACTGGTGACCTCGGGGCTGAGCTCCCGATACGTATCGGTATGGCAAGTGGCGCCTTCAACAACATGACCAAGATATGGAAGGCGTCGGCGTTTAGTGTCGAGACGAAATGTAAACTGTTTGATGCGTGTGTGTTGCCCATTCTCCTGTATGGGTGTGAGTCCTGGCACCTGACTCTGGCCCAGGCACAAAAAGTATCTGCATTCGAAACGAAGTGCCTCAGGAGAATTTTGGGTATAAGATGGTACCACCGCATCACGAACGACGCTATACGCCGGCGCACCCAGCCTGAGCCCATCACCTCTACTATTATGTGGAGGAGATGGACTTGGCTGGGACATGTGTTAAGGATGCCGAATGACAGTTGGCCGAGGAGAGCGCTGTTCTTCCTCCCATCAGGGTCCCGAAGACGAGGAAGACCCTCTCATACTGTGTTCCGCTCCTTCGAGGCAGAGCTGAGGAATCTGGACATGGTGTGGGAGGAGGTCATTAACGTTGCGCAAGATCGAGCGCAATGGAGAGCTCTTGTTGCCTCCCTATGCCCCTAAGTGGGGTCTAAAGGGAGTTTGGATTGGATTGGATGCTCAACAGCGGATATTAGAGGCAGAATCCACCAGGCTAGAGTTGCTTTTAACAAAAAATCAAAAGTATAAGAATCACCTAAAATCAACATCCAAGTAAGGAAAAATTTGGTGACACTTGTCTGGAGTGTGCTGCTGAATGGCTGCGAAACTTGGACAATCAGCCAGAGCGATTTGGGACATCTAATGGTATTTGAGATGTGGTGCTACAGACGCATGGCGCGGACCCACTGGACATATCATATCAGCAATGACGAGGTATTGGAGAGGGTCGGAGAAATAAGACAACTCCTAATTAGGATTGCCCAACAAAGGGGATTTCCAATTGGATAGGCCACAACATCAGGCACCCGGGCCTGCTCATTACCATCGTCGAGGGCATGATAGAAGGCGCCAACCACAGAGGTCGCCCTAGGAAGAGCTACATAGAACAGGTTATCGGCAACATGCGATGTAGCGGCTATCAGGATATTATGAAGAGGATGGCACGTGACAGAGATGAGCGGAGAGAAGAAATTAAAATGCTTGGGACATACCAATCTTTGGATTGAAACCCAAAAGAAAGAACTCACCCACACTTCGATTTATTTGACATTTTTTTTTTTAAATGAATATGTGCTCACTCAAAGTGAACACAAATACACTCCTTGACTCTTTCACACTAAGCTACTTAAAGCTTGTGTCGTGAAAGAGGAAGATGGTCGGCACCTGGAATCGAACCACGACGTCCGCAGTACGAAAGCCGGCGTTGTAACCGCTGGGTCACCAACCACTTCATTATTTGACACAGATACACATTATTTGACATGACACAGTGGGAAGTCACAGGGAGAGGCCTATGTCCAACAATGGACACGAGAGGGCTGAAGAAAGAAAGAAAAGAAAAGACACATACATTTTTTTTATCTGTGGTCAAATTGATAATAGATCATAGATTTTTATATGATCAATATTTTTTGTATTAAATAGCCATATAATGTCACTATTTTTAACCCTTTATAGAGCACTTAGAACAAAGTGGTCGATTGAAAAACCGCCAACATTAAGGTTGATATTTCAAACATTTTTGTATTAATAATGATTCTTACAGCATGGAAATATTGTCGATAGCGTATAGTGGTTGATGAGACCACCATCGACAGTAAAGTTTGCGTGTAAACGAAATGACAACCAAAAACGCGGGCTGGTCGATATATCAACCGGTGTCCTATAAAGCGCATTGAAATTGACGATTATCGTGCGTAAGTGAATTTTGATTTCAGTTTTTTTGTGCTGTGGTGAACATTCAGTGGCATGAAAAAGATTTGGAGGTCCAACAATTTCTCCACCAAAACCAAATGTCGTCTATTGAACGCATGTATTATGCCAATTCTGTTATACGGCTGCGAGTCCTGACATTTGACAAAGGCTCAGCAAAGGAAACTTCTCAGCGTTGTAAACAGATTCCTGTGATTAATCCTGGGAATTAAGTGGTATGATTTTGTGACCAGTGACTCTATCCGAGAAAGAACACTACAGCCCTTCGTTACTTCAGTCTTCCTACATCGCAGACTGAGTTGGCTCGGGCACGTCCTCCGTATGTCCCCCGAAAGCGTTGGCCAAGCCAGCCTATTTTACAATCTGGGTGGCACAAGAAGAAGAGGAAGACCGTGCCTCACCATTGCGCGAGCCTACAGCGCCGACCTGCAGAGTATCGGACTGACCTGGGAGGAAGCGGAGCGGTTGGTACAAGACAGAAGTGAATGGAGGGACCTATAGTGGTGACCACATGCTCCACCTTGGGAGCGAACGTGGATAAGAAGGAAGGAAGAAAAGGTGAACATAAAGAATGGATAGCAAGTAAATGAACATAATTAACTATTGCATTTCAAGATATAATATATATTTTTTGCCAACGTTTCCATTAAAATTAATAATAATGATTTTTCGTATGAGTGTCGTGTTTGAAATTACAGAATCTCAAAAATGATGTTCATAGTCGAAGAGGTATTTCTAATATATTTTTTATATTTATCGTTTTATAATTTACCTTTCCAGGATCCACCTCACCGGGATCCATCTCTGCAGTATCAAACTCTCCAGGATCCACCTCTACAGGATTTACCTCCCCAGGATCCAACTCTCCAAGATCTATCTCATGAGGTTCCGGCACCGAAAACCACGTCTAAGGAGAAAGGTTATTTTTCTCATTGGTCACGACACGACGCACCAATATTCCTCCAGACTACAAGAATTTAAAATTTAATCAAAACTGAGGTGGATTTATCATCGCCTATAAAATAATTCCCCTATTTTTTTAAATAGGAAGTTGTATTTCAATAAAATAATGATGTCGATTCCAATTAGGTTTTTATTATAGTGATATGATAATTACTTAATTTTACATTGAAAACATCATATAAACCACTGAAAATTCGCTGCCGTATCAGGTGACCTAAACGCTCTGTGGTTTATAAATCAACCACCATATTTTTTCAGAAAGAATAAATGTTTGAAAAAAAAATATGATATATATTTATATATCATATATTTATATGTGGCTGATATATCAGCCACATATTTAATCTACTTTCTTAAGAGATTCTAATAGGTTTGGTCACTGCCATTTTAAAAAAAAATCAAATGGAAATACATGGAAAAAAAATTAATAGTTTATACAGGCAACTGAGAACAGTTAAAAGAACATCATACAAGAGCAATGCTGGTTGCAGTGTAAAGAGCTACGACCAGCATTTTGTCAGGTAGTCTATACTCTATATGTACAACAAAAAAAAAATATCACAGTTTAGGAAATAATGTAACTTTTATGATGAAGTATCAAAGTAATCGAACGCTGGGCAGGATGTATAAGTTTCTCATTCATTAGTAAACTCAAATGCGAAAGTTCACAGAATTTAAACCCGAGGCCAGCCTTTGGTCCTTCACGGCCACTAAATCGGCATGGGACTTACTGGTGAAAAACAGTAAATCCCATGCCGTCTTTCTCCGCTCCGTCCAGCCATCTCAGCCTGGGACTGAGTCTTCCTATTCCCCTCCATCCAACGGGTCTCCTACATAAATTTTATTTGAGAACAAACTGAACATGACCCAGCCAGCAAGATGAATTTTGCGGAATTCATGTCATCATAAAATAAATTTGATCATGACTGCTCCGTTTATCTTAGTTGACCATCCCGTCGAACAACGACCTAACCCAGAATAATAATAAAAAAATTACTCCTGGTTTATGCAATGTTTGTTACATTTTAACCTTTTCTACTTGTAACTATATTATACCCTCCAAGGAGTGGTATCAAATTCATACTCCACTCAAACCATCCCGGACATTAGTAGAAAGGATCAACAAAGTTTCATTGAAATACGTTCACTGGTCTTCGAATCTATCGAGCACTTACTTTATTTATTCCACGTTCGCTCCCAGTGTGGAGCATGTGGACACCACGATGTTCTTCCAAGCCTCTATACCTTGCGCCAGTTGGACAGCTTCATCCCAGCTTAGTCCAGCATCTCGTAGAACCGCAGTGCATGAATGCCCCCTTGATTGTTAATTTCGGCCTGCCTCACCTTCTTGTCCCATCCGGATTGTAGAAAAGAATATCGAGTACGCACACACAAACATTCGGTTTTATATACATAATATATAGATTCTACGTAGTTTTTAGTACCGTTTAAAGATGTCAAGTCTTTGCTCGTTACGTTTGCTAAGTGGCTAGACCAAAATAGTATCTATTGAGTGAGAAAATTCTCAGGCTTATTTCATCACTATCTGTTAAGGTGGATGGACATGTCCACTTTCTCAATTTTTTAATGGATTTTTACCACGTGAAAACACAAACCTTACAGAAAGTTCTGAAGAAACTTAGAAAATACTCAACAAGTCGACTTTTCTCTGAAATAAGGGCGACGACGGTAGCGCAGATCTTAAAAAATATGAATGGCTGCAGGTGCTAAAAGAACGAGTGTCAGAGATTAGCTACTCGCTTGATGAGCAGTGTCACATTTAGAATTTTAAGGGCGATCAATTCTATAACACTACCAATATACAATAAAGATGTAGACAATAAGACATTACACATCGTCAGTTAAATGGAAAAGGGACATATCTCAAAAGAACAAATTTTTCAGTAAGTATGTGCATGAGAAGTTTTATATTTTAATAAAAATAGCACAATCAAAATGTGATTATACCTATTATTATTTACTAAGTATTATCATGGGAGACAAGGTGGTTTACTTATTTTAATATAAATAATATAATAATGATTCACTCTCTGCCCCCCGAGAAGTGACAAGTGGAGTTCCACAGGGAAGTGTTTTGGGTCCAATTCTCTTTATTTTGTACATTCTGGATCTGCGTTCTGCTGTTCAGTCTACCGTGAGTTTCTTTGCTGACGACACAAAGTTTTTTGGGAACCCACTTGCTGACTCTGATGTATTACAAGATGATCTAAACCGTGTTTTTCAGTGGACGCAAAAGTGGCTCATAAATCTGAACTGCGACAAATGCTGTGTACTCCATGTTGGAAAAAATAACCCAAACATTGAATATACCCTGGATCAGGTCTTGGTTAAGCCAATTGCTTCGCAAAAAGACCTGGGAGTCACTGTCACCAGGGATTTTAAATGGTGTGAACATATAACAACCTTGGTGAAGAGAGCAAACTCCATGTTATATCTGATCAGAAAGTCATTTCAGTGTCTCACAGTACAAATGTTTACTACCATCTACAAAACATATGTAAGACCTCTCCTGGAGTACGCATTTCAGATCTGGAGTCCTTACTTGATCAAGGACATTACCCTGCTAGAAAGTGTCCAGAGACGGGCTACCAAGTTGCCTCTGGGACTTAAAAACCTAGAATACCCAGAGAGATTAAAGATCTTAAAGTTAACCACACTACGGGAGAGAAGAGCAAGAGGTGACCTGATTGAAACTTACAAAATTTTGTCTGGATACTACAATGTGCCTGATTTGGAACACATATTCAAAAGGAATGCAAATGAAAACCTCAGAGGACACCACCTAAAATTGAGCAAATCTCGCTTCAAATGTAATCCAAGGAAGCATGCATTTAGTAACAGAGTGGTTGACATGTGGAATAAATTGCCTGAGAGTGTTGTGTCTGCCACTAGTGTAAACCAATTTAAAAACAGACTGGACGATTTTTTGAGAGACAATGATATGGGCCTATCAGCTTGAGCTGCCTGCCCATTGCAATAATAATAATAATAAATAATAATAATAAAATGGAGAACAAAAATATCTGTTTCTCAACCTTCTGGAAAATATATTACCGATTCAATCCATATCAATAGAGGTATTTTTCAAGGAGATAGTCTAAGTCCGCTTTGGTTCTGCTTAGCTCTAAATCCACTGAGTAAATTATTGGAATCCTCAAATTGTGGCTATGAATTAAAAAGGTCTGGTATTAAATTTAGTCATTTACTTTATATGGACGATTTAAAATTATTTGGTAAAAATTTAGTTGAATTAGAAAAATTAATCAAAATTACAAAAAAATTTAGTGATGATATAAAAATGGAATTTGGCTTAGAAAAATGTGCAAAAATTAATGTTCAAAAAGGAATAATCCGAAACAATCATCAAAATAGTTCTTCATCTGTTACAGACATTCCTCTTTTAGATAATCAAAATTACAAATATCTTGGCTTTCAACAAAATCTAGTTTTTAACCACAAAATTATTAAAAATAACATTAAAGTTATTCCTAAGTCTCTTAAAGACAATCTAGGGAAACTTGGCATCTGTTGTGGTCTCAGATATGCCATCCAAAAGGCAGTTCTGTTGTCCTCATGTAGGATGTTAAGAAGGTTCCTTTCTCTGTAGTTCGAAGATCTCTCATGATTACATTACATCGTGATGTATCATGAGAGATAATACCGATATTTTTATATTTAGTATATAGCATTGTATTTAATTTTAATTTATTTTTATTAATTTTTTTTTACAATGATGTATACTTCATATGATATATTGTGATTTAATGAATAAATGATTTGAAATAATAATAATAATAATATAACACTTTTCTATACAAAGGTGTCAGTATAGCCGGCGGAACTTATTGCCTGAGGCAATTTTTTCCAGTCAACCGGTCCCGTCCAATCTGAGACAGACCAACCCCGTAGAAGAAGGTAGAAATTTCAAGTGAAAAAACACACAGAAAAACTCTGACCCGACCGGGAATCGAACCATTCGAATCCGGGACCTCGGATCTGAAGTCCACGCTAGTACAACTAGGCTACCGAGGTCGGTATTTTAAATGATTTATTGAAATTTTAATTACTTATTTCTTGCATGAAGCGTCATTTTTCTGTAAACTATAAATTTTTAAGAAATCACCTTACATATGAAACAGGGAAGAAAAAATTCATTTGTCAAAATATTAAATGGCTTTTCAAATCATATTCAAGCACTATTTAGAGATATGTCACTTTACTTGATATGAACTATGTTTTGCTTAAAGGACACAAATCGCAAAATACCGTCCTTGTACAAAAAATGACAATGGTCATCATTTTTTTTTCATGCCATGGCACAGAGAAGATGACCACAAAGAAGAGAAATGACACATGGAGTAATATATCGTGAATGTCAATATTTATGTATGAAATCCTTTTACCATATAAAAAAAAACATTGATTGCAGACTCGTTTTTACTAATAATCCCATTTTAGGACAATTTTAAAATATGTTGCTTTACCATTTACCGACGACATATATAGGGGTTTTCAACGATCTGCCCAGTGAAGTGCGTTCAGTTGGAACACATTATGAGAAGTTAAAAAAGAGGCGGTAAAGCCCAATATTCTGTCAGCAATAGTGTGAACAGAATGACCTTGTACCAAGTATTAAAATGTTTATGAGCTAATTTGTGTATTTGGACGAATATGTAAAAACGAATGACTAATAATAATTCATTACCGATGTTCGATTTTTAAATGGAACAAACCACTACGGGCTTACGACCGTCTTCCACTGTTATTTCAAAGGCTGGCTTAGTGTGATCACTTTACGTGAACAACGTTCGCCATTAGGTGGTAATGTTTAAATCTCCGAAACTCCTAATCATGAGAATTCTCGACATGTTCAACATGTCAAAAAATCCCATGTATACAACAAGTAGGTAGATATTTAATAATTAATGAGATATAGAGATAAATGTCGGAAATTATTGAGAACAAGAGATTTTTACATCATTAGGTACATCTCTATAATATAAAAGAAAGACGGGTTAGTGCGAAGACTTATAACTCGAGATCGGCTGAACAGATTTTTATGATGCTTGGTTTATTGGATTGTTCTCCGTTCCGGATAACTGAATAATTATTAAAAAATCGAAAAATGGATATCAAATAATAGGTATAAAATATAATATTGAAGTTAGTATCGAATGGATTTACTGACAACAACGCCATCTGTGAAAAATTCCATAACTTTTATTTATTTTTATTCATTTATTTACTCATCACGCCGTTTCCCGAAGGGGTAGGCAGAGAGTACAGACTTCTATTCTTTACTATCCAAACAAACCTCTTTTGCTTCTTCAAAACGCATTATATTCCGTATACATGCTCTTCTATTCCTTTTTGATATGGTCGGACCATGTCATTTGAGGTCGGCTTCGTCTTCGAGCACCCATTCTTTCAGATTTATATATGCTTTTAGTCATTCTCTCTACATGCCTAAACCATCTTAATTTATTCACGTTCATTCTAGTCACTACGCTAACATCCACTCCACATTCCTTTCTAATGTTATCATTCCTCACCTTATCAATCAGTTTCTTTCCGCATATCCTACGCAGTGATCTCATTTCCACAGCATTTATTCCAATTTCCAGATTTTTCGTCTATGTCCAAGTTTCACTCCCATACATTATGGATGGTATGGGAGTGAAAAAAAAAACAATATTATTACAAAACAATACAATTTTTATATACTATAGAAAACCACTGAGTTTCAAAACATTGGTACGCAGATTTTTGAGAGAATTTATTTCAAGCTTTCATTAAAACATTCAAACATAATATTTTAAACGTATTTTTGTATAAATTACAAATTTGAAATCAATATTCATAGTAAGGACTACAGGACAACGTCTGTCGGGAAAGCTAGTTCTGAATAAATACGTGAAGTCCGTATTCGTTTATTATATCTGTGTAAACTATCATATATCTCTAATATAAATTAAAGTCGGGTTAGTGCGAACACTTATAACTCGAGATTGGCTCAACAGATTCTTCCGAAGTGTGATGTATTGGATTATTCTCCACTCCGGACAACAGAATAACTAATAAAAAGTTGAAAAAATGGATAAGAAATACTACAAAATACAATATTTAAGTTAGTATGGGACGAATTTCATACGACGCCATCTTTGAAAAAATCTAACAAAAAAATTATTGACTTCTGCACCTGCACCCTCTCATTCTCGCATACGTAATTGCCACTCTTACAGCAGCCCATTTCACTTACTCCACCGTTTCGGGCGTTTAAAAAAAAAATCATACAAAGTCAACCAAATTAGCGCGCATATTATTATATTCTCGCGTTGATCCCGTCTGAACTTTGTATACGAATAAAATATGGACGTTTTAAAATTAATATTTTAATGTTATTATGTAATTAGTTTATTTTTGTTGAAGGCGCAGTGCACAATGAACGGGCCGCCTCTGGCTAGGACCAAAGGGTCCACAGGACAACGACTGTCGGGATAGCTAGTTATTCAATAAAAAAAAAGATATGTAGGTAAGTTTTATCTAGAAGCAAGTTTCGTTGTATAAAAATGTACTTAGATAGGCGTAATATAAAGTTTCGCTCTTGGTCTGTTAATATATTGCAAAGATGAGGGCGCTTGCGCGTGAAAGACGTTCTGTTCCTCCAACCTTCGTGTAACTGTGGCCACATTCGTTCCCGCGTCCAGCGACATTACGTAACTGGTTCTGCTCGCATCACTCTTGTACTAAGCGCCACTTACTTACGACGTTAAAACACCCAACATTTTTTTTTATTCATACGAAGTTCTCAATTTACCTAAATTAAACTACACTTTATTATTTATTCTAATCAAACTTAATAAATCCGTTAATCCGTAAATCGTATAAATTTTTCGAAATTTTCAGTTGGTTAAATTTGAAAAAATAAAATAAAAAAAACAACAACAACTTGCTACCGCAATAGTTTCGTGTAGATTTGTGAAAAAAAAAATTAGTGATTTGTCATTGATTTTTTTAAGGTGCGTTATTTATAAACTTTGTTCGTACTTCAAAAAATTATAACATCGTTCCAGTTGAAACTTAATCAGGTATGTTATAACTTTATTAATTTCATAGAAACTTTCAAATTAAGTTAGTGTATTTTTTTTAACAAAACCATTTTTACATTTTCATACCAAATATTTTTAATACATGCGAATTTTTTAAATGTTTTGTACAACATATTAATTTACCTACTTATTTTATTTATATGTATATTTTAATAAACTATTGACACAATGCAGGTAGGTACCTTAATATTTGTATATATTCTAAATATTATCATTTGGACAAGAAAATGCTTCATAATGTCATTGATAAACGATAATTGATATTAAAAATGTGAATTGCAAAGGAAGATTAAATTATTAAAAAGTTTACATCAGTTAACAAAAGTTTACAATTTAATCACAACAAATTTAATGCTAGACACATTTAAAACAATTGAATTTTCATTTTTATTTCTGATGTGCTATCACAAGAGATTTTCAAGTCGCAAAGGAAGGAACTTTCTTATATTTTTTACATACAATTAATAGTACTGCATAGGTACATTTTGGATTTCATATCCGAGTCTATTACCAATTATAATAAAATTTATTAAACGTTACAACGAATTAGTATAAGATATGAAAATAATAAGTAAACTTCGCCAAAATTTGGTTGATAGGTAGGTACGTTTTTTTTTAAAATAGATAAGCATATTTGACGAATAATCTAACAAAAAAAATTCTCACAGATAATATATTATTATGAATTCATTAGTTGACAATTATTACCTTTTAATTAAACAAATTTGATAGGATCTTTTACAATAATAATTTGTTCTTGCATTACGTCCAAAACCTTCATGAGAGTGTAGTGCCTTTTCCAGGACTAGATCTTACATATATATCTTACGTTATTATTCAGATCATTTTTGATGAATTTGGTTCGATAATAATGTGGTGCCCGTTATGGAGATGTTGAATTTTAAAGATTTTTTAGAAATACCTTTATATTTTTGCTTTTTTTTCGGATTAGAGCTCCTAGGGTCCTTTTTTGATGTATCTAGTTAGAAATAAAGGCATCCATGTCGAAAATGAATTATAAAAATATTGCTCTGTTTTTCGTTCGGACGATCGAATTTACGTCTCTCCTCGATCATCGCAATCGCACGTTCCTTGCGATCATGCGACCAGCTAGGACAGGCCTAGCTGTTATTTGATCAATATTTTGCCTTTTTGAATAGCTAAAGAGAAGTTTTTGAGATCATCTGCAGAATAAGTTCCTTAACCATTTTTTATTCAAAAAAGCGCTTCACGATTAAAAACACTTTGTGAAAACTCTTTAATTCTAACCATTGCCCAGCTAACCATAGTCACTGAAACTTCTACTAACAAGTAGAAGTTTCAGTTTTTGTTGATCATTTTCAATTGACATATGGCCTTAAACTAGTTACACCAAATAAAGGACCATAGGAGAAGAAAATCGATAAAAAATAATAAAGGAATTAAAAAAAAATGTAACCATCAACATCTCCATAAGTTTTGGTCACCATATTATATAATTAAATCCATCAGAAATGATCCGAATAATAACGTCCTTTAATGTCCAGTTCGATTTTTCCTGTAACCTTGTGTATGTAAGATCTAGTTCTGGAAAAGACCCTAAATCTAGGAACGTCCTCTAATATTCAGTAAGACTTTGATTTGATGTGTGCATCAAATAGCTATTCAATCAATTAGGTAAAATTTTACAGATTCGAACCATTAAAAATAAGGCTCAGGCCTGTATTTTACTACTTTTTCGAAAAGTGGCTTACTGTGATCAATTAACATTAATAAATTTCGCCATTTTAGGTGGTCTCATTCGTAGAATTTCCCGAAATCACAGGTAGACTATCAGTCATGATAGTTGCCGAGTATGAAAAAAAAAGCTTCGCATGGCAGCTTATAAAGAATAATTAGTCACTCTGAGTGACAAAACGATTGCATACATTAAGGACAAGCAGGAAAATTGACAATGCGCTTTACTCTCTCAACCTATCTAACTAATTAACCTTCCTTTACAGCATGGGGAGTAGTAAAAAGTTTTTTTTTTCTAAATTTTTAGGGGACTTCCCTGTATTTTATATTATGCTGTAATTCATTGTTTTAGATTTATTTTAAAATTTTATATTAATCAACTTTTAGGGGTCGCAATCTCTTGATGAAAATGTCATAAGTCGGTAAATTTTTTTATTCATTTATAAACTTGCTGACCCGCCCGTCGAACTTTGACCTAACCCAGAATAAAAAATAATTTTGACTAATTACATGAATTAAATACGGTTTACGATATAAAAACTGAATTAAATTAAGGCAATAATTTTTGCATAATGTAATAATTAGGTATTTTTGATTCCGATGCAGGATGAAATTAAACGGGTCATAAAAAAACTTCTTTGCTCAACTTTGTGAAAAATCCAAGAGATGGCGGTGTAGTAGGAAATAAGACACATGTGATACATGGTACGTTATTGTACATACTGTTGAAAGAATATGTTGCTTTGAAATCAAATTTTACCGAATTATTATGGCATATAACATTAAATCCTACAGAAATCTTATCTCTTATATATAAAAATGGAGAGCTATTTCCCGATGTCGTCGCATCATGCCTAAACGGCTGGACCGATTTCGCTAATTCTTTTTTTATCGTGTAGGCTTTTATCAGGAGAATGTCCTTTTAGAAGAAACAAATTAAGAAAAATGCATGGAAACTTAGAAAATTAAAGAAAACTCTACGTAGACAACCTTATTAGTACTTTTCACCTTATAATTTTTATTCCAATTTTGAAATTTTGACAGAAATTGACAATTGTTAGATATTTGATGCGATTGACAGAATGCGGATGGAATATAGATGGTTTTAAACAGACGCATCGTTCGGAATCACATTGGTCAAATGATAATTAATTCATCACCATACAAATTCGAATTCAATGTACATATTTAGGAACACAGGACAACGTCTGTCGGGAAAGCTAGTTTAAAATAAAAATAATGACAGGTTATTATCAAAATAACTGTAAGGAAATTTTCCGGTAGTAACCCTTAAACTATGTTTTAAAATTCTGAATAAAAATCGGAGTTCCATTTTTTACATAGTAGAACTGAATGACAGGGTGCGTCCCGTTGACGCTAATAGGGAGGCAACAAGATTTGTTCTTCCTCTCAGAAGGCCCTCTCACGCTGTGTTCCGCTCCTTCGAAGCAGAGCTGAGGGATTTGGACATGGTGTGGGAGGAGGTCATGAACATTGAGCTCTTGTTGCCTCCCTACGCTCTGAGTGGGGTTTAAAGGGGAGAGTTAGTTATTAGATTATTGTTTTAAGTTTTGATCATGTTAAAGACTTATCTTATAGTCGTGTATTATCTCTAATATAAATAAAAGTCGGGTTAGTATGAATGGGGGTTGTATAACTCGAGGTCGACTGAACAGATTCTTCCGATGTTTGATTTATTGGATTTTTCTCCGCTCCGATCTAACTAATAAAAAGTTGAAAAAAAAAATATTAGAAATATTTTTTTTAACATTTAAACATAATATTTTAAACGTATTTTTATATAAATTACCTACATACTTGAAATCAATATTCATAGTAAGGACTAAGGGACAATGTCTGTCGTTAAAGCTAGTTGAAAAGAATAAAAACATACCTAGTCTTTATAAAACGTTGATACAAAAAATGACGCTCAAGCAGAAAAAAAAAATATACTTTACTTCGAAAGTGCAATAAGATTGATATGAAAAAAAACAGCAATTTTCAGCTTATAATGGATAATTTTCTCGAATGAAGTTTTGTTTAAGCCCCAAGCAGAAAATAATTGTGTTATTTTTATATCCCTTGAGATTTCCAACGGTCCTGTCAACAGGCTCTCACTGTACATAATATATGGATGATTTATGTATGTTTGCCCAAGCAATAATACCAAAAGCCTGGTCAACTCGAAGAGTCGAGAAAAACCAGCTTCATCATATTATTATTATAGGTGAATGACGTTTTTACATTTTGTATATTTTTATGTCTCCTTTAACTAAATAAGTATCAAAAGATCTTTTTTGATTAGATTCAATTTTTATCTGACGAGATCAAGATTCATTCAATTTCTTACTTTAAATATAATATTATGGGTTAACTGTGGCCAGTTTTTTTTACGGTTGCATAAATAATAAATGTTGCTGTATCGATCCTAGGATTCTATCAAAGACATAGATATTAATAAATAATTATTGTTACTAGCGGTCGACCAGTGCTCGAAATTCGACCATAACTTATTTAGATTATAAGTTTGAACATTAGACTGAGCAAGCGCTATTTAACTATTTTCTTTCTAAAAATATGACATGGATACGTCAAATTTTAAATGTTGATATGTGTAAAGTTTTTTCTTTTTTAAATTAATCTATTCTCAAATTGACGAAATAAGTTTGAATATTTATATTTCACCTTCCATTTAAATATACCGCCTTCAAAAAGCTTTCTACGCCCATTATGAGGCGCTTCACATTTTATTTTTCTACGACGTTGATCTTCTTTATAAGTAGTGGAAGCGTGTGAGTATCAAATACGTAACATTACAGTAGTGTGCGTAGTGTTTTTATAATTGATTTAATCCATTTTTATGCATAATTTTAAGAAAATATTAGCATTCGCCACCCCTTCTCTATATAGACTATAAGTGTGAAAAATTTCATTCACCTCCGTCCGCGCAATTTTCGTAAAAAGGGATATAAAGTTTTTGGCTCACGTATTAATATATAGATATTTTCAGTGTAATATTAGTTGAATAAGGTATCTGTATTAGAATTGAGGATTCGAACCTTCTTGGTGCCAAATCGTGGAACGGGCATTTGCGGATAAAATCTATGTAGGAGTGGTGAGCGTTGTGTACGTAAAAGTGATCACAACTAAACAAGCCACATATGATGGAGATCGTGACCTCTAAAGATACACAATTCTATCTTATCTTTGTTTAAAGATGTTGGGAAAAACTGATAATCAAAGACTTGAATTTGTGCTTGAACAATTTTAGTAAATATTCCCGCATCGAAAATGTCTTTTGTTAGTTAAATATTTAGTAAAAGAACAAAATTTCATTTCAAATTCTATCACAAACAAAAACTGTGAACATTGATATAAGTAAGTACCTACTTAAACAAATGAATAACCAAATCAGAATGATATACTCGTAATATATGTATATTGAAATCGGTCCTTTACGACCTTTTTGTTTCAAACTCGTCGATGTGATACGTATTTTAATCATTTTGGTTCAATTAGAACGATAATTTGATTCTAGGGACACTTAGTTTTTTTTTTCCACCGCACCATTATAATCATAAAATTTTTGAAACGGCTATGTCCGTGGTAATTTACACCTCACAAAGCTTCACGTCCTGGTGAGGCATTGAAGTGGAAAATTACGCTTAAAATTTCCTTTCAGAGAATATACATTGTACATATTAAAAGCAATTTATAGAATATTCAAAGCGTTACCACATAGCATAACGACGATATGATGGATTTTACTATTGAAATTTTATAAAAATAATACGGGTTTTTAATAACAATACCGTAAAAAGTTAATACGTAATGCACGCATCTTTCTAAATATTTATGGATTCTTGAATCGCATTCCTGGACTAGATCTTACCATAAAGAACCAACTATGAATTAGTATTTTTTTTTAATACCAATTTCAACTTTTACGGGCTTACGACCGTCTTCTATTTCCGTTCCGAAGGCTGGTTTATGGTATGTTTTCCCAGGAATACGGTCCTGCTATTAAACAGCGGTGAAAGTGTCAGTGTAGAACATTATCTATGTGGTTACCGTATTGACGAAAAAACATTGTCGCGATTTTACAAGACGGCCGTCTTGTCAGACGACGCACCGCTCGCTCCCTTGGAACCCAGTGCATCAGTGTGTTACTTTACGTCAACAACGTTCACAAATTGGGACTAAAATAATAAGAAGAAATAGTGATTAAAAATCTAAAAAATATTCAAATTTATAGTATAAATAACTAGATTTCCCGACAGATGTTGTCCTTTAATCTAACCATGACAATATTGAATTCGAATTTAAATAATGATAATAATTTTTGAACCAATGTCATTCCGACCGATGCATCTGTTTTAAGTCACATATTTTCCATCCGAATTCTGTCAACCGCACCAATTATCAAACAACTGACAGTTTATGTTAAACGACAATTTGATTTCAAAATTAGATTTATTCACTTTTTGCGTTTTGATTTATAAAAAAACGTGTGATTCAATGTTAACAAATTAGAAAAAAGCTTGAAAAAAATTCCATAAAAAATCCACGTGACAATATTTTTAATTTCAATGGTTGTGAGGTAAATAAAAATGGCGTTTCTATATAATTTTTCACAGATGGCGTTGTTGTATCCAAATTCGTTTCATACTAACTTTAAAATTATATTTTACGATGTTTTATTAGTTATTTTGTTTTCCGGTGCGGAGAAGAATCCGATAAATAAAAAATGATAAAAATCTGTTTAGCCTATCTCGAGCTATAAGTGTTGATGTGATAGATGTGACTTTTAATCACATTTTAGGTTGAGATTTTTGAAAGAAGTAGAAAAACTGTATATTTTGAATAAGTGGGTACCTATGCATAAAATATCGGATTTGTTTTTGTTGCTGTATAACGACCACACTTTCCTTGTTGGAGTCGAATCATGTCTACACACATAAAGTTCCAAGTATATCTGTACTTAATAAATGTTTATATTTATATTGCGTGATAATTTTCGATTAACCCTCCCATATAAACGTTCATACAACATCGGTAGCACGCTTATCTACATAATATTTTAGTCCGTTTATATTTTTGAAGGCGCATCAATCGTAGAAAACAGACGATAAGGTCAGATATTAATATGCCCAGAGCCGTACATAATGCTGGAGAAGGTTCTTAAATACAATTTGCTGCATAAACTTTAATATATTTAGAGCTATTTAAAAAACTCTATTTTTTTAGGAACTTCATACAAATTTCTCAAAAAAGACAGTAAGCCATCTTTTGGAAACAAAATTACTCATGTAAAAGTTGAATGGAATCTTGGTACTACGGTGTGAAAATGTAATAAAATAATTGTAGATTGATTTGTTATACATATAAATGTTATTCAAATCTTATTAGTCTCAATAAATAAAGATTTAATGAATAAAATTTGCAAAATAGTTCCTCCATTTTGAAGTTTGACAGCTGCATTTATCACACATAGCCCAAATCACCCTCTATGGGTGGAACGCCTAATTAATTATCACAGGGTTTAGGGAATGTAGCTAAGATTCAAACCACAGTGCTCTCTCTATGAAAACTTGCAAATTATGTCGGTAGGTTCGTATAATATTATGAGGTCGGTAAAACAAAAATTGTAAAAGTGTCATTCTTATTTTTCTGTGCTTATGTCAGTTATAGCGGTCTGTTAAGCAATGGGAAGCTAGACTAGAACCTGTTTAATTACCTACCGATCAAGCCTGACAATCGGAATCAAAAACGTAAAGCAAGACGGGTATATGCTAGTATAGGATAAAACTGTTGTATGTGGCCTCTGTTTCCATTTTACGTATATTACATAGGTATTTACTTATATATAAGTAGGAAGGAATTGAAAAAAATATAAATCATAATCAGATAATATAATCTTATAATACAATTAATTATTGGTAATTTCGTCCGTAGTTGAAACAATCTAACCCCGCGCGAAATCTTTTTCATACATATTTATCTGTTAGACGATATTCGCCGGAAAATAATATTATATCGACAAAATAATATGTGATACTTAAAATATATGTTGCATGAAATCGTAGTAGCATGGAATGAAAATGTAACAAAAACATTCAAGATTGATTTGAAACACAAGTAAACGTAATTCTAATTTTATAATCCATATTTTATAAACATTTATATGAAAATATTAAGTTGAAGATTTTCGAAAATTGATTGATATTATTACGCCATACATCACATCGGTCGGTAAAACAGTACACTTTATTAATTATTAGGCATTACGCCTAATAGAGGGTGTTAATATAGCTAAGAATCAAACCATGAGAGAGATATTTAATAATGCAGTTTTAAATAGATAGTTCAACAAAACTTTTTTGTAATTTTTGTATGTGACATTCGTCTTTTTCTGTGCGTTTGACGGTTACATAGAGTGCTAAGACTTGGTCTGTTAAAGCAATGGGAATCTAGGCTAGAACCTGTTGAATAAACTACTGGTCAAGTCTGAATATCCGAATCAACAACGTAAAGCAAGACGGGTATTAATAATGTGTAATGATTCAATAATATTTCACCTACCTAAGATCTTAGGACTTTGATATCTTATTAAGAATTTGCTTACATTTTGTTTTAGAAAATTCGAAAAGCGTAAAAATATCTTCATACTTTCATGTCGGTAAGTTTATACAAAACTGCCAGTTTTATAGTATAAAATTTCTTATTTCTTCTATCCTTTTAAATTCAATTTTCCGGTCCATCACTCTCCATCTACGCCATTTCCATCCGCCCTCTATACAATGTAAAGCCAAGGATATAACACTTAATGCAGTTTCCCTTAGGTACATTGTTTTTTTTAGTACATATTGCATCAATATTGCTTCTACATTATCTTATAATATAAATGAAAGTCGGGTTAGTGCGAACACTTATAACTCGAGATCGGCTGAACAGATTCTTCCGATGTTTGATTTATTGGATTTTTATCCGCTCCGGATAATAGAATAACTAATAAAAAGTTGAAAAAAAAATGGATAAGAAATAATATAAAATGTAATATTATTAAAGTTAGTATTGAACGGATTTCCTTCGACGCCAGCGCCATCTATGAAAAAATCTATAACAAAAAAAATTATAGTTTACTACACCTGATGGTAGTTCCCTTTCATTCTCGCATACGCATTTGCCGCTCTTACGGTAGCCCATCCTACTTACTCCACCGTTTTGAGCGTTTTTCATACGAAGGCAACAAACTTATCGGACATTTTCAAAATTTGTACACACATACTTCATAGGCGAGCTAGAATGTGTGCATATTTTATTCTCGCGTTGTTCCCGCCTGAGCTTTGAATTCGAATGAAATATGGATGTTTTAGAAATGTTTTATTTCTTTTAGAAAAGTTTTATTTCCAAACCATTAGTTTACTCAA
This sequence comes from Mystacides longicornis, assembly GCA_963576905.1. Taxonomy (NCBI): domain Eukaryota; kingdom Metazoa; phylum Arthropoda; class Insecta; order Trichoptera; family Leptoceridae; genus Mystacides; species Mystacides longicornis. Next base: position 5,521,522 of record OY756429.1, on the reverse strand, counting down.
TCGAATTAATTATGTATTTTTGTTTCTGGGGGCACAGTGCACACATTATTATGAACGGGCCGCCTCTGTTTAGGACCACAGGACAACGTCTGTCGGGAAAGCTAGTTAAATATAGGTACATATATCATATTCTTATGCATACATACTAACGGTCAGGTCACCCGTACTCATATTGTGACAGACTTCGTCGTCCGTGTATGTGTGTGTCCCTTAAAGGTTAGGCAGAGAGAACGGACCTCCACTCTTTTCTATCCAAGCACACTTCTTTCACCGACATACCGTTTCTCATACAACCTCTCCTATTTCTTTTGCTTCTTAACTTGTTTTGCTTGAGGATGGAAATCAATGTTTTCGATCATACCTTCACACACCTTTCCTTTCAGGGTTATAAATGAGATGTATTTAATATAGTCTAGATAGATTTGATATGGTTGTTAATGGCACAAATAGGCATGGTGTGTAAATTGTGTTTTATCTGAATAAACTAACACTTTAGCGGATAATAATATTTGATTTTTACTGGATTAAAATCATTAAACCCATTGTTATATATTTGAGTATTTAAATTAACAGTATTATTTTAATTAATTAACGATGCATCAAATCAACTGCCACGATTTTGTGTAAACAAATTATTAGAGGTAATTATTGAAATAAAAAAAACACAAATCATTACACTGACTTGTATTAAGTTGATTCTGCTATGAAACTTGTAGCAAAGTTGGTAAGTAGGTATATTATTATTTTACCCAAATACGAAATAGTGTCAAGAATAAAGGGTTTTTACCTGAATTATCCCTAGGATAATCCGAAAACGTTTTATATTATACGGGATTTTATCAGAAATCCTAGAATATTATAAACATAACTTATATAATATCCGTATCATCCAAAACATTTTATTACCTTGAGATATTTTTTTTTTTTTTTTTTAATTCATAGCTGGTATCAAATCAATATTATATAAAACGCAAATTTTTAGATATTTTATGAAAAACTAGAACAAAAAAGACGCCGAGATAGGCATTTGTAGAGATGAAGCATTAAAATGTCTTCATGCATGTCGAATGCAAGAAAGGTTCCTTTTTCTTTGTCTTACCGATCTCTTCTGATAACTTTACACTATGATGAATCACGATTATTTAAATACGCGTTCAATTCGTTGATTTTATTAAATATATTGTGCTAAATTTGACGAAGCAACATTTATTATGATTATTTGTGTAGCTCATCACGTTGTGTTCTTCAAGAGGTAGGCAGAGAGAGAGAAAGAGAGAGAGAGAAATTTCACACTTTTGTATTCAGACACATTTTTTTTCGCTTTTTCCATAGCGTTTCTTATAAGTCACCTCAAGGTTGTCGGGTATCAGGGGGCTTCCGTTAGTACCTACCAGTTCGTCACGCATCTTTCGGTATGGGTCGAATGACATCTTGGATTTGGGGATTTTTGAGCGGAAACGTTAACTCATCATGGAATGAAAAGACTAGGTGAGTGAGTACGGATGAGAGGGCTTTTAAAAGGAAGAAGAATAGGAAGAAGGTGCAGGATATGCTATGTCGGCAAGCCATGCAAGGTACCTCGTATCCATCCACCCCTAGCATCCACCGGAACCGTTTGTATCACTGTTCTGTAGCCTGAGCCAACGTACAGAATCTACAACGTGTAGCTAGACTAGAAATGTATTGGCTGTGCTTAACATTTCCTAAGACCCCTATTAAAAACTATATTTTTGAGAATCCAAATTAGGGCCTTCAGGTGCACAACTTTTATACTGACTTTGCCAAGGCATTTGATAGGGTATCAAAAATCACCGTATTCAACCGAATAAGCTAAACGGTATTGTGAATAATTCTGACCAAACCCGAAATTGAGCCCGTATCTGAGAAGTCGGCACCCGGGCTACAAGGCTACCGAGATCGGCTATGATTCATTTTAAAAGTTCTTTCTCCCTATATCACTTTTCTTAAATGACAACCAGAATATGTAGAAAGTAATAAAATTTCAACCACAGTGCATAAATTCAGAATATTAACTCATATTTCACATTTGACATTATCCACGCAGTCCATTCTAATAAAAAAGTGACGATATTTTATGTGGGTTATCTGTGAGGTATCGTCCACCGTGGAAAGTGCCTTCCTTTTGGTACCTACCCTATTTTACCTCCAATGAAATTTGTTCTGAAATAAATTTTGTAGTGAAATAAGAAATTCAAATTTGTCTTTGCCTTTACTAGCTTCTCTTAGTTTGATATCTTGTATTCGTTTATTCATGTAATTTATTGTAACACCATATTATTTGAGTCAATAAACTAAGTCTAGATTTTACTCGCGTTTGTTCTATCATCTAAGTAACCTTATCAGGAAACAGCATCTGAGCGCCCTGCTCTGCTATATGGTGTCAGAGCCAACCGGCTCCACCATATTCCCAGCGTGTTCCCGCTGGAAGGGAGTAGCTTCCATACTCCAGATAGCTCCCCCAACTCGAGAGCTACAATTTCATAAAAATAGGAAAGTACCTACCTATATAATTGTTTTTCAAATTTGATCCTTTAATTATGATTTATGGCATTTTCTATTGTTTTTTAGATACTGTTTTAGTGTGATCACCTCGAGTTCATCATGAGGGTAGTAAAAATAATATGGCATGCTAAATTGTAACCAACCGAGACTATTCATAATAATTTGGCTTTTTTATAGGCGCTAAGCTGCAATGTACAAATATACTTATTTTATTGTATTCACGATTAAAAATTAACCTTAAAAATGCTACTCTTTTATTCACTCTTGGTTGGTTAGCAAGGATCCTACGCGATTTTTCCGCCCTTTCATTTCTTAAGTTTTTCTTCATTTTATTGCACAATCAGCAACAGAGTTACATTAAATTTGTTGATTTATTTTTATAGCTTTCCCGACAGACGTTTTCCTGTTTTTATTATGGATATTAAATTCGAATTTGTATACTGATTAATAAATTACTCATAATAATAATACAACACTTTATTGGGTAAAAATAAACATAATACCTAACAATTAACCAAAATTGGCTGGCTTATTGCTTAGGGCAATTTCTTCCAACCAACCTATTATAGATAACATTTAACCAGTTGCAAGTTATATAAAAAATACATACACATACATAAACAAATAGATACATAATACATTCGAATATATACATACATAGGTATAAAAAATATATATAGAAAAAAAACATATGTAATTCATAATCAATTATCAAGCATAGCGAGGAAGGAGAGGATCAGGAGACAGGAGCAGGAGTAGAAGAAAGGAAATGACGTATTTAATCGATATAATTTCTACCGATGCATCTGTTTTCAACAATGTTTACAGGGCACATTCTGACATTACACCAACTATGAATCAACTCACAGATGTCGAGCATCAATTAAAATACAAAAATAGAAAGTTGTTTACTGCCAAAAGCACTCAGAAAGTTGCTTAAAATTGTGAAAAGAAAAAAAAATACAAAGTTGTAAATAATAATTTATTTATTAGCAAAAATTCAAATTAAAGCGAACAAAAATGAAATTAAGGAGGAACCTACCTGTTGGTGCATTTATACCAACACCACCTATATAAGAAGGCCTTAGTGCTGGCGGCCATTTTTGGCCTCTCGAGTCACGGCTGCCGGCGTGTAGACAGATATCATATGATTAAAATGATTACACAGTTGCACTTTCACAATTTTTTTATGAATCTCGAGCGCTTTCGTCCGACTCACGCAGACATTGTCAAGAGACTAAACTAAAAATTATAAACTCAAAGAAAAGTATGTTAATAGTCTATCCTCTCCCACCATATGATGGTGGGAGAGGATAGACTTCTGTTAGTTATGTATCCTCTCCCACCATCATTGTAACATACTTTTCTTTGAGTTTATAATTTTTAGTTTGGTCTCTTGACAATGTCTGCGTGAGTCGGACTAAAGCGCTCGAGATTCATAAAAAAATTGTGAAAGTGCAACTGTGTAATCATTTTAATCATCAAAATGAACTTTCACTATGTGAATATACAAACCTTACAAAAAGTACAGATACCATAGTGTACAGGTAAGTACATACAGAATGATATAGACAAGCGAACGGTGAGCCTCCCGATGTGACGCTGCACTAAGGCCTTCTTATATGGGTCTTTGTTCGTTTGGTATAAATGCACCTTTACATAAAATAATCTAGCTCGGATAATTCGAATAACGTCCAAATTAGAGTCATATTATTCTGTTTCTCATGTATTTCGCGGACCTCCATTTTTTCGACTAGGGCTAATCGAATGTCCTTGACGAACTCTAGAGGTCAGTATAGGGCACTTGGGGAACCACTGGTCTAGATGATAAAGTATGCATAAAATCCGATCACATAGTGTAACCTAAATAATTATCTAGGGTGGCATACGTTAGTCTGTCGAATTTACGCGTAGGTACTATACGCAAGAGGGTATGTATTAATTTAGTATGACCGGCTTAAATTTACCCCTTTTTGGTTGGTTAATATACATGAAAACGTTTCAAGGTTACATTTTCCACCTCTGTTCACAAGACTTGTGCCGATAATGTAGCAGTTTTTTTATTCCTCTTTATTTAACAAGTTGATTAATAGCAAAAAATACTTATATTGGTCAGAATGTAAACAAAATTGAGCAATAATTCAGTAACGCAATAGCTACATCTTTATATAAATACGTGAAGGAAAAACTGTGTGACCATTTTTACGTAAATTCGCGGACGGAGGAGTATGAATTTTCGCACACTTATAGTAGTTTATATTATAGAAGAGTGGCGAATGCTAATGTTTTTTTTTAAATTATGCATAAAAATAGATTCAATCAATAACAAAAACACTACTGAAATGTTATGTATTTGATACTCAGACACACTTCCACAGGCTACCTACTTAAAAAGATAATCAACTTCATAGAAACAAATGTAAAATGAAAAGGGCCTCATAATGGGCGCAGAAAGCTTTTTGAAGGCGGTATAAATGGAAGGTGGAGCTGGAAATGGTGAGATATAAATTTAGAATAGATTAATATTGTTTGTCTTTAATAATATAGGTAACAGAAAAAACTTTTTACATATCAAAATTTCATTTTTGACGTATTCGTATTGTGATTGTTTTTTTTAAAGAAAATTTTGATAATATAGTTCAGTCTTGAAAACGGAACCTTAATATCTAATGTCAACACAAGCTCTATGCTTTATGAGAGAGAATTATTGTTAAAAAATTTAGTATTATGTTTTTATATTTATATTATATTTTGTAATCTTAATTTTCATATTTTAATAAATAAAAAAAAAATGTTCAAACCTGTAATTTAAATAAGTTATGGTCGATTTTTGAGCACTGGTTGACCACTAGTCGGTATAGATAAAATCTTTACATTTTGCTACATTCTAAAATATTGAGAGATTCTTTTATTTATTTATACTTTACTGTGCATTGTTTATGAATGACCAGAATACATTATTTGTATCGTCGTTTCAGCCTCTTGGGAGGTCGTCTGTTAACTGTCTCTCCATTAATAAAAGGGTTCGAGAACGATAAATCAATTTTCTTTTGGTGATGTTTCAGGTTTTATTTTTGTAGGTGAAATGGTTAATTTTTCTACTATGTTTCTACTTCAGATTTGAAAGCTTGCTTAGAATGATAACTTTTACGTTCGTCATTAAGTGGTCAATATTAACACTATATGAATGGGAATCTTAGACATAGTCAGTATATCCCACGTAGGTATACTCTGACAATTTATATTTTAGATTTTGTTAATACAAAATGTCATCAGGGCAACAAACATATTCCTTTATTTATTTTCAGGGCTTGGCATTTAAATAAACGTAGAAATAGTTTTTGAAAATTTTGATAAAAAATGTAAAGAAAACAAAATTTTCAGTCACCACTGATTTTGATGCTATTTTAACAGCGAAAAGCTTTCGACAGTACATTCATACATGAAAATCGATATAAAAGTCATGATAAAAAAGCAATATGCTGTACCTACTTAGTTTAAAAAAATATTTATTTTGATAGGTACTATTCCCGAAACATTACCATAAAAATATAATATTCAAGTGGTAATATAGAAACCATTAAGGGTGTTATTAAACGTTCCTGATTGTTATCTGAAAATATAAGTAGAGAAGGTACATAGTTAAAAAATATGGGCTTTCGATACAAATTTAAGGGCTTACTCTTAAATAATGTTATTTTAGTCATATTTTTATTTTATTTTTATCTTTGTCAAATTATCATGGGGGTTTTCAATGAAAAGATAAAGTTTTAGGTACATATTATATTTCGTACCTAGGTATTAGAGTGTTATTTTTTTGTTAGTTTCATACTTAAAAGACACTTATTACTCAATAATTGAAGTATTTATGTATTCAAGTAGTAAAAGTTCATTTTAACAGATTAAAACAACGTAGCTCCGCTTTCAAGATAAATAAGATGAGCTCGAGTGTTTTCGTCAATTGACATTATCAAGAGATTATAAGAGAGGTAATGTCAACGCGAGATTGACGAAAGCGCTCGAGCTCATCTAATTTATCGTGAGAGTGTAGGTGGCTACTTAAATAACATAAGTATGTAAGTAGGTAATTACCTACATAGTAAATTGTAGATTCCTACGTTACCGGCATGTCGCCTGGTACGTGGATTACTCACTGGCGCCTATGTTTTCCGCGCGCTAGTGGTTTTACATGTAGTCGTACATACAACTACATGTTTTACAAGCTCCACCACTTTTCCCGCGTTTTCTTGTTTATACGACGCGTATTATTTGCGGGCTTATTATTGTGATTTGTTCATCTCAAAATTACCATATTATTTAATAAACATTTCTAATTTAACACGCTTGTTTTATGTAGCCTACCTTCTTAGTTAAATCTAATTTAATTTCTTATCAAATAAACGCTACAAGAGTGTCACTAATTTGTTTTAATTTGTTGAACTTATTACTTTTCTGTCTTACGTGTTTTTTGCATTCTTGTCAACGTTTCAAATCCATACTTGTTGGTAACTATACGCGTTAGATTTTCATTTTGTAGTGAGTTGTTTTTACTTCTCATAATAGATTTTAGAGCGTCTCGTCCACTCCGCTACTTTTAGGTTTCAATTTCTTTTTCATACTTCACATCACTACTGAACAGACTTCCTAAATAGACACACTCATTATCACATGCTTACATATTAAATAAACCATTGAACATTAACCCCTCACCCATTAAGTATACATAATATTATATAACAATAGAGTCATCTGTTCATCAATATAATATATAAATACATTCTGTGTGTGTTTGTCTGTAGATTGCTGAACTCTTAAGTAGTAAGGTTACTTGTGTAGTACTAAAAATAAACTAAACAAAAACAAAAATCAAGAGCACCTCAGCCTAGACAAGTAATGATAGAGAACAGGGTTATTGAAAGAGTAGATTCCTACATACACCTCGGACACATAGTCAAACTAGGTAGGGATTGCCAGGAAGCTGAAGTTGAACGCAGAAGAGGCTTGGCATGGGCCGATGATTTTAGTAAACTCTCCTATATAGTCAAGTTCAAATCCTTCGAAAACCAACTCAAGAAAAAAGCATTTGATACGTGCATCCTTTCAGTATTGACATATTATGGTTTTGTACTACCATCTTTACGAAACGGGCAATCCAAAAATTGCAAGTAACACAACTAGCGATAGAGAGAGGGATGCTAAACATTAGTCTGAGACACAGGAAGCGAAATGAATGGATTAGAGAAAGAACCAAAGTTACCGATGTGACTGATAAAATAGCGTCACTAAAGAGAAACTGGACCGGCCGCGGCCGTGTAATAAGAACAATAGTGATGATAGATGACCAAGAACATCCTGGAGTTGAGATCAAGAACAGGTCATAGAAATCCAGGTAGGCCACAGCTGAGGTGGTCTGTAGGATAATCGCCGGCTATCAATCAATAGCACAGAATAGCAAGAGACAGGGAATCGTTGTGCACCAACATGTTCAACATGTCGAAAAATCTCATGTATGCAACAAGAAAAAAAATTAATAATAAATGAAATATAGAGATAAAAGTTGGAAATTATTGAGAACAAGAGAGCAACCAAATTTAAAGACTGCGACTGCTGTCATGTATTTGGCGCCAGGATATGACTATATCCATTTTTGTTAATGTCTCATCTTTATTGCCTATTGGCTTTGTTGGTGCACAACGTTCTAATTATGTCTAGATTCTGGTGACTTTTTTTCAGGACTAGATCTCAAAGAATATGTAACAACTAATGACTCTAACAATTCATTACTAATGTTCGATTTTTAAATGGAACAAACCACTACGGGCTTACGACCGTCTTCTACTGTTATTTCGATGGCTGGCTTAGTGTGATCATTTTACGATAACAACTTTCGCCATTAGGTGGAAATGTTTGTCTTTTTGATTTATCTCTTTTTATTTATTTATTTAAAAAAAATCTTGATTGAAGAATTTGTGAGGGGTTACTACTAGTTGTTTATAATTCATGAATACCTATCATTATTTATGAAGGGTGTTGATACAAATCGCTTTGTATCGGAATAGTTGTCTGTCTTCTGACAATTGAACCGAGCAACGGCCTGTCCAAATAACAATAAGCACCCTTATTCCATATAATAACAGTTAAATACATACCTATTGAATATCTATTCACCTGAGAAATCTGTTGGTAACATCGTTATATATACCGGAATATTGTATTATCTGGTACTTCAACAATATTGTATAGGTTGGTTAGAGTCTGACGGAGACGTCTCGCAGGTATGAGACGATTAAAGCTTAACTTCATTGAAATTAAATAACTACGCTTGGGCATATAATAACCATCGTTGGTCACCAGATCTCCCGGGTGGGTAAGTTTAAGTACCTGGGAGCAACCATTATCACCACTGGTGACCTCGGGGCTGAGCTCCCGATACGTATCGGTATGGCAAGTGGCGCCTTTAACAACATGACCAAAATATGTAAAGCGTCAGCGTTTAGTGTCGAGACGAAATGTAAACTGTTTGATGCGTATGTGTTGCCCATTCTCCTGTATGGGTGTGAGTCCTGGCACCTGACCAAAGCCAAGGCACAAAAAGTATCTGCATTCGAAACGAAGTGCCTCAGGAGAATCTTGGGTATAAGATGGTAGGTACCACCGCATCACGAACGACGCTATACGTCGGCGCACCCAGCGTGAGCCCATCACTTGCACCATTAAGGAGAGGAGATGGGCATGGCTGGGACATGTGTTGAGGATGCCGAATGACAGTTGGCCGAGGAGAGCGCTGTTTTTCCTCCCGAAGACGAGGAAGACCCTCTAATACTGTGTTCCGCTCCTTCGAAGCAGAGCTGAGGAATCTGGACATGGTGTGGGAGGAAGTCATAAACGTTGCGCAAGATCGAGCGCAATGGAGAGCTCTTGTTGCCTCCCTATGCCCCTAAGTGGGGCCTTAAGGGAGTTTGGATTTGGGCATATAATACACATAATGGGGCGTTCATTATTTAATTAAAGCGGGAAGATGTTCGAAAAAAATACGAATTCTATAACATAAAAGAAAGTCGATTAGTGCGAAGACTTATAACTCAAGATCGGCTGAACAGATTTATATGATGCTTGATTTATCCGATTCTTCTACGCTCCGAATAACAGAATAATTATTAAAAATTTGAAAAATGAATAGCAAATAATATAATATTAAAGCTAGTATGGAACGGATTTACTGACAACGCCATTTGTGAAAAATTCCAAAACAACACAATTTTTATATATTTGACAACCATTGAGTTTCATAACATTGGTAGGTACGTAGGTTTTTGATAGAATTTCTTTCGAGCTTTATATTATAGACGACTTATTATGACGAAACTTTTTCGTCTATTTTATTTTTACATGTACATTTTAAGATATTTTGTACTTTATTGATGTTTGTAAAACGAATGCTTTTGAATAGAGGGGTGGAGAACAGTGAGTCTGAAATTTCATTTATTAATAAGAGAGTGTGAAAGGTACTGCGTTCTAGAGATCGTTGGCTAGATCCCGAGTATCGACCAATTTTCTCTTTCACGACAAAAGCTTTGCTTAGGTGTAAAATATGTTGCAAATAGGTACTTAGTTCGTCGGAAGAAACTGGGCTTAGCTTGAATCAATTACCCATGAAATATAAAATAAACTGAATTTCTAGATCAGTGACCTTTTCTACGGATTAACAAAATTTGGTTGGTTTGATTTACAAAATATCATTTATTAAAATGTATCTACCTATCTCTTGGTCTAGAATGAAATCACAAAAGAAACTGCAAAAACACATATTTCCATTGTAGAAAGTGTTTCTGTTAATGGATTAAATTCGATTGCGCATTCTTTATTTTCAGCTGTTCGCCAAATAAAAACACTCAAGTAATAAGTAATTTTACTAAGTTCTCGCATGATATTGGCGTATGATTGTAACAACGTCTTCATATTATTATCGAATATGAAGACGTTGTCGAAGGACCTTTGAAGTCGAAAATTTTTTTATTTTAATGAAATTTCTCCACTTGATTTGCTCTACCAAATTTTATGGCTATTAGACTACCCTATTTATCAACAACGAATACAGATTTTGACTTCTCATCTTACAATAATTTGACAGTTTTTTACTCCTGAATTTATGCAACAGTAATAGCGTTCTTTTTCAAGCGTACCTATGTTATCTACGTGTGCGAAATTTCAAACTCCTTTATTCACACAGTTTTTGTTAAAATGAACACAAATTTCCTTCACGTATTAATATATAGATATGTTATTTACAAAAATAAATAAAAATGTTTAATGTTAAAGAAAACAGTTAACTATTTTTCATTAATTTGGACTGTAGGTAGGATTTTGGAATTTAATTGAATAAAACATTTAGGGGCTATTTCACCAACTCTGGATAGAGTTCTAGATAAAATATCCCTAGGATAAATTTATCTATAGAATAAATTGAAACTAGCGTCTCACCACTTGTAAATTTCTTACGGTTGTGTTCCGACAGATATCAGCGGCAGCGTTGTAATATCATGATTTTCTGTGTGGTCTTATCCATGTTTAGATGATTATTTTGACAACTATGTCAAATTTTTTAATTATTGTTAACAGTGAACATGCGGTGCGACATCTATTGGTAAAGTTATCGCATGTAACTAAGATAAACTATAACAATACACCTCCATTAGTGTAGTGAACATGACAATAACAAATGAGAACGAAGTGCGAATTTCCGAGAGAACGAAATAGATGTATTTGTCAACACAAACATGGTTAAAAAAACCGGTAATCCCACTTCCGGAAAATAGATGGAAATGGTTTGGCAAAATATCGAAGGGCAGTTTGACGTCAAAGTTGGTGGTGTTTTCGGACCTGCCAAGTTCCTAAGATCAAAACAAGACTTTACGCAAAAAAACCCTCAATAATACGAAAATCGGATATTACAGTCGATTTGATCATAAAATTCCTTACCTAATCATTCTAATAAAAAGCAAAAGAAAACAAAATGTAGATAAAGCACATGTAAACTAATTTTGACAGTTTGACACTATCTAATACTTATCGCGAACATTTTTTACTGGACAACATATCTAGAACATTATTTTTTGTCGAGAGAGTGAGATCTATAACAGAAAAAAAAGATTAATTAACAGGAATCCTATTATCTATCGAATAGAGCTGTCAGAGAGTCATGAAATGCATTTTTTTGTTTATCCGTTAGATTTGCGTTGGATTGGCTATTGGATTAGAGGTTAATAATAGAAAAAAACTTTTTACATTATCCATATATTTCAAATTTGACGTAGGTATCCATGTCATTGTTTTGGAAAGAACATTGCGCTCGCTCAGTCTTTGACAATAGAACCTTAATAAAGATTCAAATAATAATTTAAAATTAGTTATGATCGAATGTCGAGCACTGGTCGACCACTATAGTTTTCTTAAATAGGTAATTTTTGTTATTATTGATTGAAAAAAAGTAAAAAAGAAAGAAAGTAAGGGACAAAATAATAATATGTGGTATGATAACGATAGAATAACATGACGTTGTTAAAATTCGAAAAAATGTAATTTCAATCATTAACTAAGCAGACTTATGCGTTTTGTCTCAAAATAAACCAACGTTTGTTTTGAGAGTTTACAGTATTGCGGATACAATAGATTGTAGTTATACACTGGCTGAAATTTGACTGTAGGTTGGTTATGTTCACGTTATGTTTCAAACAGTATTTCTGCTTCGCTGGCTTCATGCCTTTGACAAGGAGCGCGTTTAAAGGGTTGATCTAGACGTAGTAAATTCAAATACCGTAACACGAAATAAAAAATGAAAAATCCAACGCTCTATATAAGGTTGCAGGATGGGCGCCAAACTGCCAAAGCATTTATGCCTATAAGGCAATCTTCCCTAGTCAATCGATCCCTTTAAATTTACGATGAGATTGTGCATCGACCTTTTGACACGACGTACTTGCTTGCACTTAACTCACCAGTACTCACTTGCGCCGTGAACGTGTGACATTGCATCAACTTAATCGAAAGGTTAAGTATATACCTACGTGATTCGAAAAGCGAACGCGAGCGGAACACAATATGCATCCTTTTGATAAAATTGATGTTACAATACACGTCGCGGCGCGGATTCGGTTATCTAAACTTGGGACATTAAAAACAATAAAAATAACCCCATTTAAAAAAAAAAAACAATGGGATTTTCGAATATGAATAATTCTATTTTGCTCTAGCATTCTAATATTTTTTGTTATTCTAAAATATCCACTGAAATTTTATCGATATAAAAAGTTTTTTTTTTTTAATACCTACCTATATCTTTTCCATATATTTTAAAATTAGGTAGGTAAACCCAATCTTTGATAAATAGCACCGTTTTACAGAATAATAACACCACTTTTATAAAAATAACGCGAAAATAACACCCCTTTTATGGAAAAAATAACACCACTTTTCTATAAAAATAACGCGACAAATATAGGTCCCTAGTCATAAGTTATAATAATTATTGTTACCTTGGAGGAGATGGACTTGGCTGAGACATGTGTTATGGATGCCGAATGACAGTTGGCCGAGGAGAGCGCTGTTTTTCCTCCCATCAGGGTACCGGAGACGAGGAAGACCCTCTCATACTGTGTTCCGCTCCTTCGAAGCAGAGCTGAGGAATTTGGACATGGTGTGGGAGGAAGTCATTAACGTTGCGCAAGATCGAGCGCAATGGACAGCTCTTGTTGCCTCCCTATGCCCCTAAGTGGGGTCTAAAGGGAGTTTGGATTTGGACTGTATTTGTAAATGTTTATTATTTTGAACTGCACAAATCACTCGCCAAACGGGTGGAGTGCATAGAAAAATCAATATCTTTATATTTCAAACTAGCTTTCCCGACAGACGTTGTCCTGTAGTCCTAACCAGAGGCGGCACGTTCATATGTGTACTGCGCCTCCAGAAACAAAAATACATTATTAATCCGATTAAGTTACAAATAATAATGTATAATTTTTTTCTAAAACATGCATATTTCATTCGTATTCAAAGCTCAGGCGGGAACCACGTGAGAATAAATGCGCGCGAACACGTCATTCTACCTCACACTTGAAGTACCAACACGAATGTGCCCGATAATTTTGTTGAATTTGCATGAAAATTTTCTAAAACGCTCGAAACGGTGTGGAGTAAGTGGGATGGGCTACTGTAAAAACGGCAATCACGTATGCGAGAATGAGAAGGAAATACCCGCGATGGCTTTGGCACGTCGCAGGTGATCCGTTCCTTCCTAACTTAAATATCATATTTTATATCATTTCTTAACCATTTTTGTCATTTTTTATTTATCCGGTATCCGGAACGGAGAAGAATCCAATAAATCAAACATTGAAAAAAATCAGTTCAGCCGATCTCGAGTTATAAGTGTTCGCAATAACCCGACTTTCATTTATATTAGAGACATATCCGACCATCTTCTCACTAGTTGATGTATATTGAAACCTTGCTTATTTATTAATGTTGGAGCAATGTAGGCAAGGATGCTTAGTATCAATTTGTGAAAGAGAAAACGCAACGAATTGATTAGAGACAGTACAAATGTGACAAATGTGGTCCGAAAAATACAATCACTGAAATGGAGTTGGGCTGGAACCCTGGAGTGACAACCGAGAAACGAAAGCAGAAACCCAGCTAGGCCTCAAATGCGGAGGTCTGATAATATAAAGAAAATGGCTGGACGCCAGTGGCACAGGATGGCTGCCGAAAGGGAGCAATGGAAGTCGGGAAGGGAGGCCTATGTCCAATACTGGACTGAGCATAGCTGATCACGAATTTACATCACATCAGTAAAACACCTCCATAAATTGAACGTTAACTATAAGAACATATAATGTACAGGTAAGTATAATTGCCATAGGTCAAGGTTAGAAATGATTTCATTCCCTGGCTTGTTGTGAATGAAGATGTCTACAATATGGGTGATATGTATGTACGTTCATAACCCTGATTTCGGGCACTATGGAACGTTATGTCTTGAGTGAAACGAAAGAGGTTTGTTTGTTTAAGAATTAATGAAAGTGCATACTCTCCGTCTACCCCCTTCGGGATACAGTGTGATGGATTAAAAAATATACATAAGTAGGTAAATATGGCCAAGTGCCAGGACTCACACCCACCTGACTAATGCCCAGGCACAAAAAGTATCTGCATTTGAAACGAAATGCCTCAGCAGAATATTGGGTATAATATGGTACCACTGCATCACGAACGACGCTATACACCGGCGCACCCAGGGCAGGCCCATCACATCCACCATTACGGAGAGGAGATGGGCATCGCTGGGACATGTGTTGAGGATGCCGAATGACAGTTGGCTGAGGAGAGCGCTGTTTTTCCTCCCATCAGGGTTTCGGAGATATTAAAGACCCTCTCATACCGTGTTCCGTTCATTCGAGGTAGAGCTGAGGGAGTTAGACGTGGTGCGGGAGGAGGTAATAAACGTTGCGTAAGATCGAGCGCAATAGAGCTTTGTTGCCTATATATATATATATATATATGTGTGTGTGTGTGTTCTGAGTGAATCTGCGTAATATATGTGATATGAAACTGAAATTTGTTACTCTCTTTTTTTCTACTTATCGCTTTTTTTCCTTTCTCTCTTATAAATATAATATGGTGATTCAGGACGAATGATTAAGAGGTTTGAGTGAATGTCGAAAAATAATGTTCACGTGTACCCTGGTGGAATGAGACGAAGTTGGACCAAGTTTTTAACACTGAAAAGTGACGTAACGTCTTGAACCACACCCATTTACGTTTCCTATAATTGCCGATCCGTTTGGAGTGATGGATGAATAACAAATGGCTTATCCATTTGTTATTCCCCATCGGAGTGATGGATGAAACACAAATGGTTTATCCATTTGTTTTTCCCCATTCACGATCAATTTTTGGTGTGACATCGCTTCATTTGAACGGATGGAGTGATCGTGAATGGGAGGCCTAAATTCTTAGAAATTTTCACCAAAATTCTAAGTTTATTTAAAATCATAACGTGAACTTTGATGAAAGATTAAAATTGGCGGTGTACAATTTGAATTTAGAAAGATTATTCTATGATAATAATAATAAAATGCGTGATTTATACGAGTAGGTGTGAACTAGGTGGTTTCCAATGAACAAAGTAGACCGGAAATAGCTGTAAAGAAGTTCTGTAGCACTCAACAACCTATTTTCAACCAATGAAGAACCTCGTGTGCTACTCATGTTGTCTGGCTTAGTGTACACGTTGATTAGACTTTCTGAACCAAGTGATGAATGAGAGGGTTAAAAATAATTGACCCTATCTAAATCGTCAAGGCTGCGATGAATCTATGTGTGTCTATCCTATATTATAATTGGAAAGTTCATACGTAACTCGATATATTCATTGAAAACCGCGCGAAATATTTTTCATACGTAAAAATATCAATCCAACTAGGGGAAAAAATGTTCATACCTGTTTGAGCGGATTAGCGGACTGTATATGCGGGATGCGGTTTAATGGAATCAAAAAACTCATCAAAGGCTTGCACATATGGTGAGAATTAATAAACAAATTCCTACCTTTGGTGATGGAACTGGTGCATAGATGGATCCCCCGATGTCTTCGTTGATTCCACTGGTTTATTTACAACACAAACAATGCAATATTTATTATGTTAAAGTAAAGTAAGCGGATTTAGATTGTTAAGAAAAATTAATTTTATGCGGGTTGATTAAATTAGCGAAGCGATAAAAATGCGGCAATAAGCGAAATATACGCGCAATGCGTGCGTTCCGGAATAATCGTAATTAATTACTGAAGATAGCGTTGCGTTGCATTTATTGCAGGTTCAAGGTTAAGGAGAGAGAGATGGCAATAATTTTGGACTATAGGAAATATGGATGGGTGACAGAGATAGACTCTATTTATTAAATCCCACTTCAACGCAATCCCATAAATCAGTTTTTCAATTCAATTATTGCTAATGTCCATGCTACTGGCTCAAACATTCTCCCCACCTTGAAAGCTTAAAGCGTACGAAGCTTTCAACAAATAATGACAAAGTGAACATGAACAAAAAAGCGCTTGAACAAGCCGTCAAAAAAAAAGAAAAGAAAGAAAAACAAGTTACTATATTAGCAACCAATATTTAATAAATTTAGAATTATTGTTATTAACTAAACTTACAACTAAGAATACTTGTAAGATAAATTACTGGGTTGGCAAAGGACATAATTTTACAACTGGACGTTTAAAAGTTCCATTATTGGTCCTAACCAACGCCACACGATTGACTCCATCAGAGCCAGGAAAAACCTCTTCGATTCTTCCTAAGGGCCACCGAAGGGGTGGAACATCATCGAGATGTATAATAACGATAGTACCCACTTCAATGGGTTTATCTTTAGTGCACCATTTCTGTCTGGTTTGTAAAGTATGGTAATAATCTACCAATAGATCCACAGCGGGATCAGATTTTGGAAGTAGCGCGGGATGGTTCCTTTCATAAGGTAAGTCTGCATTAGACAATCTTCCTCCAATGCGAAGGATACCTTCCTTGTCTATGAAAGGATCAAGTCTTTTGAAAGGTAAAGGTAGCTCCTTACCCTGCGAAATAGCTGCATATTCTTTGCCAAAATGTACCTGTTGCAAGGTTAGCAAAACATATTTTTCGGCTAGATTCAAATTATCAAGTTGAATATTTTTTACAGCTGATATTTTGCGAATAAATCTCAATATATATATTACGACGCGAAGTAATTTATTCCATGATGATATTCGAGTGATCAGCGGGTATAATATAGGCGGTTCAGGTACAATGACATTTAAAGTCTTTGAATTAAATTCAGGTATGTCTGTTGAAGTAGTAGGTATAAATGGTTTGACAGGCCAAGAAGGCGCAGTCGAGACCCATTTAGGTGCGTTCCACTCATGCCTCAATATTTGCGAAGACATCAATCCACGAGATAAACAATCACTTGGATTCTCTATTACAGATATATGATAAAAACGTTTGCAATCTAAATTTTCATGAATTTTGGCTACTCGATTAGCTACGAATATAGACCAGCGGTGCGGGAATGAATGAATCCACGATAAAGCGAGCGTGGAATCAGACAAAGCGTATTTTTCCTCAATAGGATATCGAGGATTGAAAAAATCATAGACGATTCGAACTAATTTAGAAAGCGATAACGCAGAGCAAAGCTCTAAGCGTGCGAGTGATACAACCTTAGCACAGTTTTGCGGCGGTAATTTAGCGATTAGATCCTTTGAGCTACTGGCGAACTTTACTAGCTCGAAGTTTCCTGAAGCGAAAAAAGATATCAAATCATTAATCAGCTTCGCAGCCTCTCGATCCCCGGAGCTGGCGTGAACTGATTTGACTAAATCGTCAATATAGAAATCCGAAGTTGCGGTTTTAGCGGCATTTGGAAAGGATTGTACCTCAGCTTCTGCAAGCTTGCGTATTGTACGCATAGCTAAGTAAGGACTTGCCTTTAAATCAAATGGAACACATTTAAATTGAAAAATGCGAACATTTTCTTCATCATTGAAGCGGTATAAAATCTTTAGGTATTTTTGATGTTCTTCGGTTACACCAATTCTTAAATACATTTGTTTAATATCTGAGGTAATGGCTACAGCAAATAAGCGAAAGTTAAGTAAAAATAAAAATAAATCTGCTTGTAAATTATTTCCAGTGTGTAGAATATCATTTAGCGAAACACCGGTGTGCGTATTTGCACTAGCGTCGAGAACAATTCTCAACTTTGAAGTTAATTTATCCTGTCGAATGACAGCGCGATGTGACATGAAATATTCTTCGTCATGTTGAGAGGGACTTTCAATTAAATAACCATTTTTTATGTATTCATTAATGACATCATTGTATTGATTGCGCAATGTGGGATCTATTCTGAATTTTTTCTCAAGAGACATTAGACGTCGCTGAGCAGTTGCGTACGAATTACCCAATAAATTTGGTTCTTTAGAAAATGGAAGAGATACTATAAATCGCCCTTGACCATCTCTAATGGCCGTAGAACAATAGTTATTTTCACACTCCTCATCCTCTGGGCTCAAATGCTGTACATTAGGTACTTCATCTAATTGCCAAAACTTATGTAAAGATTGTTCCAACTCATTGTTAGAATATGTACAATATGACAATGTCTCTAAATCTTGTTGATCGATAAGAGAAATCATCGACATTGTATGCGAGACGCCACTGTTAATTTTATTATTATTAGATGTGTTAGGTAAATTTCCCATTATTAAATATCCTAATGTAGTTTCAATTAAAGGAGATAAATTATTTACATTGATTCGTCCTCCCAATAATATGTGAGGGAAGATTTGAGCTCCCAAAATGACATCTATATTTCCCGGTACGTTCCATGTATTGTCAGCTAGAGGTACTGACATTAATTTGGGAAAATTTCCAGTATTGATAAATTCAGAAGGCATGTCCTCAGTAATTTGATCCAATATTAAACATTGAATCTCATATGAGTGTTGATTAATGCGAGATTGTATTTTCAACGATGTATAACCATAAATTGGTTTAGAACTGACTCCCACACCCTTGACAACCGAATTGTGTAAAGGGATAATTCGTAAGTTTAATTTTTTACAACAGGCGAGCGTTATTAAATTATTTTGCGAACAATTGTCAATAAGACATCTAATCAATCTCTTATTATTTTCATTCAAATATGCGTATACTTGTGCGGTAGAAAGAATTACCTTTGTATGTAATTTATTATTATTACTAGCGAGCAATGATGTTGACGTACTGGCAATCATCACAGATTCAGTATTATTATTATTATTATGAGTTACATTTTCATTACCAAAATGCAACAACGTATGATGCTTTTTATTACAATGTTTACAATAATTTGTAGAACTACAGTGTGTTATTTTATGGGCTAAACTTAAACAATTTATGCACCCATTATTCGACTTTATAAAATTAAACTTTTCTATTGGTTTGAGTTTTTTAAACTCAGAACACTGATAAAAATGAGTATGGGAATTTTTACATAATGAACAAGTATTTTGTTTGGTATTGGTCATAAAAGACTTTGAAACATTGCGATGATTAATTTTCTGTTTATAATTTCCATAATTATTATTATTATAATTCTTCAAATTATTATTGTTTGAAGTACGCTCCATTATTTTTATTTTATCTTTTACAAAATTTACTAAGTCACTTAGCAAGGGCATTTCCTTCTCTCTAACTGACATTTCAAATTCGTTTACAGTTTGAGAATCTAATTTTCTTAGAGCGAAACATAACAAAACAAAATCCAAATTATCTTTAATGGCTAATTGCTTGAATGCAGCTACACCTGCAGACAATTTATCAATGAAGAGATTTAAACTTTTTGAATCATGACGTGAGTGAGATATGTCTAGAATATTATTTATATAAAACGATCCTAAAGTGCGATCATCTTGATATTTTTTAACCAGACTATTCCAAATATTATTATAATTTTCACCTGTAGGTATTATTCCTGCTACCATATTTAGAGCACCGTGAGTCAATTTCCCAATAAGATATTGCATTCTTTGGGAATTGTCAAGCGAAGTATTTAAATGAATATTTGTTTTAAATGACTCGTAAAATATAGACCAATTCTGAATATTTCCATCAAAACTAGGTATGTCCAAAACTGGTAGTTTTATGCGATTTTTTGAGTTCGTACTCTCAGTAACAGACACAGATGTTGAAACAAGTTTTTGTTTTTCTGTTAGCAATTCATCCCGTTTACATTTAATTGAACAAACCATATCTTTGAAAACATTTAGACCTTCAAAAGACGGTATATAATCATCGACATGTTTAATTTTTAATAAGACAATAGTTTCCATTGTATCATTAAATTGTTTGTAATCTTCCTCTAATGTCGAGGAATCAACCAAAAATTGCGAGGCCGATCTGGTATTCGAAACCAGTGTTGCGATCTTTGCGTAAAGAGACTTGATTCTCTCCTCTATGCTGTCCTTTAAGGCCTCCAACATACTAAGTCGGTCCACCATTATGTTATTGTAAGTTAACTATAAATAACAATGTATCTACTATTTACTATATAGCGAAAAATATTTCTCTATAAACAAACGTGAGCGAATTTTAATAAATTTACAGTGAGAAGCTATCACTAATTATTATTATGCAATTAATGACAATATAAAACGACTTCTCAATAAATCAATACTATTAATTATAATTTGTAGCGATTTAAGTTCTCAATGAACGTATTTTTACTCGCTTTGTATTCAACAGAAAGGTACCACAGCTAATAGATATGTAAGTATGAACCTAAGCGATGCGATGAAACGGCGCCGTGCGAAGTGAATTTTTACCAAATAATAATAATTATTCTTCACAGAGTTTCTAATAAAAATACAATATTTCAATCGTTGCGGTAAATTAATATTTTACTTTATAAATGAACAATATAACACTACACTATGTCTGTTCAAATGCGTTCTAAGTATTCGGAAAAAATGCAATATTTTTTCGATACTAAAATAAATATTTAATATATTTATTTGCTAGATAATATTAAGAATGTTCAAAATGCGTTTTAGGTATTCAGAAAAAATGAAATATTTTTTCTATACTAAAATAAATATTTAATATATTTATTTGCGAGATAATATTATTTTTTCAAACTCGTATCAGTCAACGAATGTACTTATGATAGGCGATGTGAATAATTCTATGACAATAATACCAAATTTGATATCTGAATTGTAATATTATTATTATAAGCGGAAATATATCGAAATAATATACTTGAAGAATATGAAAGAACAATTAATTAACCTTATTATTATTAAAGCCTGTTCAAACGATTTCGTATTTCGAAAAATGCAATATCTTTCGAAAATTAAATAAATATGTACTATATTTATTTTGAGAAATCTAATTTTTCTATCCAGTTCGATTGGATCATTATGTTTAATATAAATAACTTAAGGTGCGTTAATTTTTTGTATGTAAGTATCAATTCACAAGTACAAGTAAGTACCTAGCGCTGCTATGCGTTTAGCGAACAGCAATCAATTTTAACAATACTTGTGAATGCATTACAACAATTATTCTAAATTTAATATGGATTAAATATATTTTAAATGCGGCGAAAATATTAATTAATAATATTTTAATACTATGAATGAACAAATTAATCTGTAATTTATCGACAATGCTTGTTCAAACTGCGGTTTTGTGTTCCGAAAAAATGCAATATTTTTTCGAAATTAAATAAATTTGCAATAAATTTTTTATTTGCGAAAGCTAATTTAATCCGGTTCGTAAGGACCATTCAATATTTGAGCGGATTAGCGGACTGTATATGCGGGATGCGGTTTAATGGAATCAAAAAACTCATCAAAGGTTTGCACATATGGTGAGAATTAATGAATATAAATTCCTACCTTTGGTTATGGAACTCTGCATGGATGGACCCCCTGATGTCTTCGATGACTCCACTGATTTATTACACAACACAAAATGCAATATTTATTATGTGCATACAAAAGTAAGCGGGTTTAGATGGTTAAGAAAAAGTAATTTTTTGCGTATGATTAAATTAGCGAAAGCGATAAAAATATGCGACAATAAGCGAAGGAGACGCGCACTGCGTGTGTTCCGGAATAATCGTAATTAATTACTGAAGATAGCGTTGCGTTGCATTTATTGCAGGTTCAAGGTTAAGGAGAGAGAGATGGCAATAATTTTGGACTATAGGAAATATGGATGGGTGACAGAGATAGACTCTATTTATTAAATCCCACTTCAACGCAATCCCATAAATCAGTTTTTCAATTCAATTATTGCTAATGTCCATGCTACTGGCTCAAACAATACCTAAATTATTATTCGTCTGCGAGTCGATTTTCGTTGCTATAACCATAATATGGAAATATTATATCGACGAAGTATGTGATAGTTGATCGGATATGCCTACATACAATTTTAACTTCTTCTGCGGTTTCAATCCGGTTAATTGGTTTGCAACAAGCGCGAAAATTTCCTCCTTCACTTCTTTCGGTTCTCTTCAGTTTCATATATTATGAACTGCACTGCACGTCCCAGATAATACCTTTAGGGCTATCCAAATACATCAATATATGTTAAGCGAATTTTAATAGTTTTCGAGATATTATACAAATTTTAGTTTTTTTTTGTCAAACCAATACATAATACAAAGACACAAATTTTTGAGATACATTTTTTTTTATGAAAAAGCTAAATAGATTGCAGATAAAAAAAAATTGTGTCTATCTGATACCATCGTGCCAAAAAAGGTGAATCTCAAAATAAGGTACCTACTATTGAAAATCTTACAAAAACTTTGAAAACATTTAAAAAATATTTCCCTCAGAAGTAATTATATAACTCGATAACTATAAAAATAACGTTAACGTTGCGCAAGATCGAGCGCAATGGAGAGCTCTTGTTGCCTCCCTATGCCCCTAAGTGGGGTCTAAAGGGAGTTTGGATTGGATTGGAACTATAAAAATAGCTCATCTTTATATTAAGGTATTTGCGCACACCCCTTAAAGTGTTCTATTTTATCTATTTTCCGCTTAATCGTAGTTTCTAGGACACGCTGTTTATTAAAATAGAATTTCTAGGGAATTTCGAAGATTGAAAGAAACAAGACTTAATCTATAATATAAAAAAAAAATGAAGTGGTTGGTAGACTGGCGGTTACGACGTCGGATTTCGTACTCTTTCGTTCGTAGGTCGTGGGTTCGATCTCAGGTCCTGACCATATTCCTCTTTCACGACACAAGCTTTAAGTAGCTTACTTTGACAAGTCAAAGAATGTATTTGTGTTCACTTTGAGTGAGCACAAATTAATTTAAAAAAAAATCGTCTTGGTGCGAACACTTATAACTCGAGATCGACTGAACAAATTTGTATGATTTTTTGTTTATTGGATTCTTCTCCGCTCCGGATAACAGAATAACTAAGAATACATCGAAAAATGGATATCAAATAACATAAAATATAATCAGTATTAAAATTAGTAACATACGAATTTCCTTACAACAACGACATCTGTGAAAAATTCTATAGAAAACAATTTTTATTTACCTGACAAACATTGAAATCTTTTTCGATGGATTTATTTTTCAAGCTTTTTTTATAATTTGTTAACATTGAAGCTCATTTTTTTATAATTTGTTAACATTGAAGCTCATTTTTTTATAATTTGTTAACATTGAAGCTCATTTTTTATAATTTGTTAACATTGAAGCTCATTTTTTTATAATTTGTTAACATTGAAGCTCATTTTTTTATAATTTGTTAACATTGAAGCTCATTTTTTTTATAATTTGTTAACATTGAAGCTCATTGAAAAGTGAATAAATCCAATGTTGTGATATTAAATAATTGTTGTCGTTTGACACAAACAGTCAATTGTTAATAATAATTGGTGCGATTGACAGAATACGGATGGAAAATATGTGTTTTTAAACAAACGCATCGGTCGGAATAACATTGGTTAAAAGTAATTTTTATCATTCTTTAAATTCTAATTCAATATTCTTAGTTTGACCGCAGGACAACGTGTGTCGGGAGAGCTAGTACATATTATTAATAAACGCTCTCTGATCTCTGAACAAGATCGACGTGTTGAGTATTGAATTGTTGGCGGCACTTGATCGCTCGAGGCGATTTCCCCAATCAAACGATTCTGTCAAACCTTAGTGAACAGGATGCCAGCTTCCGGTTGAAATTTCAAGAGGGAAACACATCAGAAGCGTAATTATAATATTTTCTGGAACATTGAAAATAGCTTAAAGTTTTCTGCTAATATAAAGTTCTCGTTATATATAACAAATATCATTATTATTTCTATATAACGGAATCTAACCTAACTATTTGCTAGATAGCTCAATTCTAAGCTGTATAGAATAATCCCCACCATAATGTAAGTATAAAAAAATTATGCGAATATTGGAACGAAAGAAAACGAACAAAATTACTAAGCAAGAAAACCCAAAGTTTTAGAAAAAACATCTTATTTGACTATCAAAAAACTTTTTAAAAGGTTCGAACTGATTTATCCTGCAGTTCCCAAACTTTGCGAGTTTATCTTGATGAATTGCCTTCCATGTTAAACAAAAAGTGTTTCCTAAAATTTGGTTTTCTTTGGAAACTTGAAATGTTATTCCCTCTTTAAAAAAATCACGTAGATTTATTTTTGATACCAGGTCGACCCCCCTCTCTCTCTCTAAAAAATCACGAATCCAAAATTGTACAAAATTGAAAAAATAAATGATGCTCTCCCTTATGTGATTTTTCCCCAACCCCCTTCCCTCTTTTCGACGTCACGTGATTAATTGACGACCCCTTAAGTATTTTTTTCTGTATTATGAAGGTAGGTACTTTTATCGCATTCCGAAATATTGATATTATTATTATTTACGATCGTAGGTTATTTTCTCGTGTCAAAATGAAAACGCGAATATTCGCTTCTGCACAATTAGATACGTTAATAATTCTGCTTGGACTTAATCTTTATAGACAGAAAATGGATTGTTTTTGACATGCTCTTATTCAAGAGATTTCTCATTTAAAATATAGGCTCCAGCAAGCTGTTTCTGTTTGTTTTGGCTTGAATTATTTATTTTATTGATCGAACTCTTTTCAGTTAGCAGAATACGCACTTTCATGCCAATTTCAAGCATATTATGTGGTTCCATTCCATTAGATTCTGTTTAAATAGCTGTCGACATATTTTCAATGTGCAAAATTTAGTCTGTTTATTTATTGGGAAAATGGAGCCAAGTATATTATGTAAAATAGCTCTTACCAGAAATCAGAGGTATCGTTACCAGTTTTTTTTAGTGAAATGAATCTGTGCTCACTCAAAGTGAACACAAATACAGTCTTTGACTCTTTCACAGTAAGCTACTTAAAGCTTGTGTCGTCGAAGAGGAGGATGGTCAGAACCCACGACCTCCGAACGAAACAATACGAAAGCCGGCGTTGTAGCCGCTAGACTACCAACCACTTTCAAGCAAGTGGAACCAGTTCCTTTATGTAATAGTACAATTGGGGTAAAAATATAAGCTACATTTTTACTTTTCTGTTTCCAAAGAATACGAAAGAAATAGTCAAAGAATGTGTTTGTGTTCACTTTGAGTGAGCAAACATAATTATAATTTATGAAATATAAAACAAACTTAAATAACCAAGTATGAGATATAAGAATGAATAAACACATCAAAGAAAAGTCTAACACTGTGTTACAACAGTTATTATACATAATAAGTCAATATATGTAAAATAAGTAATGTAATACGTATAATCAATATGGTCAGTTAAATTGTAAATAGTAAACAAGAGAAGTAACATGTAGAAATAATATGTCAACATGTATATCGTATGGTTGTAGAGAAAGCTACAGTCAAAGGTTAAGATCGTGAGAGCTCATGTATTGAATCGCTTCGGGTGACAAGCTGTGAATGACCATCACGGTGCCCCCGAACTTGGTTATTTGGCATTCTTGAACGATATGCTTCACAGACTCTATCTCTCCGCAAGTACGGTGAGGGTTGTCACGCTTGCATATGTCAGATTAGACACTTAAAAACAGTCAGACAGTGACATGAGCCACCGTGCACATCCGATTCGTCAAACCAGTCATGAAAAATAAAGATAGATACAGAAAATAACAATACAATAAAACAAGCAAAAAATATGTAGGTATGTTAATATCTTATATATAAAAGAGTATGGAGAGCTATTTCCTGATGTCGTCGCATCACGCCTAAACGGATGGACTATTTCGCTAATTCTTTTTTTGTCGTGTAGGCTTTTAAATGGAGAATGTCCTTTTAGAAGATTAAAATTAAGAAAAATGCATGAAAAAATAGAAAATTAAAGAAAACTCAACGTAGACAGCCTTATTAGTACTTTTTACCTTATAATTTTTACTCTAATTTTGTAATTTTGACAGAAATTGTCAATTGGTGCGATTGACAGAATGCGGATGGAATATGTATGGTTTAAAACAGACGCATCGTTCGGAATCACATTGGTTAAATGATAATTAATTCATCACCATACAAATTCGAATTCAATATTCATATCTATTTAGGAACACAGGACAACGTCTGTCGGGAAAGCTAGTAAAATATAATTATATCAAACTATAAAATAATTTTAACAAACTTTGAAAAAAAATAGCTCACAAACTATAAAAAAAACAGCTCAAAAACAGTCCAAGTCTTATGAAAGAGGAGAAGCGTGTTTTTAAGAAAAGAAAAAGTGTATTGGTAACCGTTGCGCGTATATTTTAAGGATTATTGTAATTCCCCATATTGTTCGATACTTTATTCATCTACTGTAGCAATTTACAAGTTTCTTTGTTTTTTTTCCCCACCAGAAACAAAATACTCCGATCCTACCGTTCTTATCATATCGAAATAAAACAAAGGCCCTAGACTTAAACCACGCACGTACATTCATTTTCTTGTGATCTGGTTGAAGATTAAAATTATATAGAGTGGAAAAACAGTTACATACCTTATATTATTATATTATATACAGCGATCATGGCTAATATATTTTCTATTATATAATATAATATATACCTACTGCACTAGTTCGGGAGTGATTTGTGTGTGAGGTTTCTTGAAGAAAATGAAATCCATATATTTTAGTTAAATTAGACGCTTTACAAAAATGTCCCAAATGTTATTTTGGAACTACCGACTACATAACTTAACCCCGATGATTACGCTTTGGGTAATTTTTATACCCACAGCTTACTATGTTGTTAAAATTTCAAATTAAGAACAGTACGTCATTATTACTTTATTTCCTATATTAATTTTTGATTCTTTTTGTTGAAGATTTATTTAAATACCTATACAAGATTTGGAAAAAAATAACCGACTAATAGGCATAGAAAATTTTATGAATACCTTTATTTTCTAATCTTATCATTATTCATAGAGTTTATAATATGCTTCAACTGAAAATTAAGAAACGTGTGACGTAAAAAAAAGCTGCTAACCTAGGGTAGCCCAGAACTCATAGTATATTATAACAGCCAGAAGACAATTATTATCTTCTCTAGAACAACATATTCAATATTAATCGGTACTTTACAGGGGACCCACTGAAGTTACGGACCTCAAATTTTACGTTCTTGTGTAGGAGCATAAGACCAACCCGTATACCAAATTTTATGAAAATTGAAGACTTTTTTTTTTTCTTTTTTAGCCCTTTTTCTAGAACAAGTGAAATTTTCTTTGGATACTTTAAGAGGGTTCCCCTGAAGGTACAGATCTCAACATTTTACTGACTCATCTACATCGAGGGGCTAACCGTTCTATCAAATTTCAATCAAATCGGATAAGAATTACTATGAGTTATGGGTGCGCACACATTTTTGGTGTACGCGGATTTTTTTTTTATTTTTGGAATCTACACCCTCGAAAACGTCAAGAAAATTAATTTCAGCGAAATCTATTTTTTTTTTAAATCCGATCACAAGACTCATGTATATTCCATATACCTACTATGAGTAATATCCGTAAAAAGTCGGTTATTTACACTTGAGGTAACTGTTAACATTTTAATAGTAACATTCGTAGAGAGAAATGAATATCAGCTAGTGACGGACGACATTAGAAAATCGTATAAATATAAAGTTTTTCAATATCTAGTTAAGGGGTTCGCATAACCCCGATTATATTTATACTCATATATTTTCACACCGTCGCCGAAGTATTTATTATTGTTCACTTCCTCAATTTAAGAAAATTATTACCCCCATACGTACGATTGTGATCAAAGAAGTAACAGCCTTGCTTGGCTATATACCAAGGCGCCCCTTTTCCACTTGCCTCTAACGTTGTTAAAATATAAAAAAAAAAAGTTTATAAATGTATTATTATACACCTAGGAATTGTACGAAAAGTAAATAAATATTTATATAAAATAATTATTAAAAGCTGAAATAAACTTTAT
Source organism: Mystacides longicornis (assembly GCA_963576905.1). Taxonomy (NCBI): domain Eukaryota; kingdom Metazoa; phylum Arthropoda; class Insecta; order Trichoptera; family Leptoceridae; genus Mystacides; species Mystacides longicornis. The sequence goes on along the minus strand of OY756429.1, from coordinate 5,492,954 downwards.
ATAAACCTCAGCTTTTTTTACTGGTCCTGTATGGGGTAGACAGAGAGAACAAATTAATCTCCTATATTTTTTCTTTCCAAGCGCTATTATTTCGCTTCTCCTATTTCACTTACTTCTGACCTAGCGTTTATTGAAGACCGAATCGATGTGTTCGATCCACGTCATTCTCGGCCGCACCTTTTCAAACCTTTCCTTCCTTCCTTATAACTTATCTTTATCATTCTGTTGGCATTCATTCTTTCCACACGCCCAATTCATCCCAACTTTCAATAACTTAAAGTAAGTAGGTAACCTTCTTAGTGCTTTTCACAATATAGGTTAATTCAATTCTAATTTTGAAATCAAATTGGCGTTTGATAGAAACTGTCCATTGACAGAATGCAGGCAGAAAATGTGTTTATGGCTTAAATCAGATGCATCGGTAAAAATGATATTGGTTAATGTGTGAGTAATACAAAATCAATATTCATCGTGAGGAGCACAGGACAACGTCTGTCGGGAAAGATAATAATCATAAAGAAGTAGATACAATTCTGCTTAACCCACTTTTGTTACGGATATAACTTTTTTGTAGTATCACTGTGATTTTTGATACACAGACTAATCAAGGCATTATTCAATCAGGAAAGTAACGTTGTAACAATCTGTTACGGAAAAGCGGGAGAATGGTGTTTGATATACGGAACGCTAGTATAATGTCTAGCTACTTTTGTTTATTTGATATTCATAGCAGTCATAGCACTTAGGTACTTTCAAATATAATTCACAAGTTTCTATGTAGTTCAAAGCAGTTTTTAGGATGAAGTGACATTTTATATTTTTTGCAATAAAACATAGCGATTTTTTCTGCGTGAGCCCGCAGTTGTGACCCAGGAATGTTGTGTGGGGTCACTTCATTTTCTCACCAGAGTCCTCATCGGTTTTATCAGCATTACAATTTTCCAGCAGGAAAATAATTATTGTAATCGAGTCAGGAACAGGTTCATCTTCATTTGCCTCCAGCTCCTCGATAATTTCATTGAGTGTCAAAAGTTTTCTAAGTCGCTGCGTGAAAAAAATGCAACATCCATTTTACTAGCGTTCTTTTTACGGAACACCAAATTAATAGTTGAATTTTGAATAGATAATAGGTATTAGAAAGAAGATTAGATTGCTATCGGTTTATAAACAGCAGACTATATTCTTGTAAATTTTGAAATGAAATAGGTACTGTTAATTAAAAATAATATATATTTCAGCACTCAATTTGATGTAACTAGCAATGCGAGCACAGTTCAAATTTCGAACTCGATCGAGCTCAAAACACAACTGACCGACAAAGGGACCTCTCAGCGAACGTGTAACATAAATAATGTACTCGGTAACTACTCGGGAAGTTGCGTGCTCTCATGACATAAGGCATCTCTTGGGCAGAAGATTTGCGTCCTCTCATGCCCTAGATGTTCGAAGAACCTTGGTTTTCATTTCATTAAAGCAGGGAATGGATACGATGAATAAGTACTTGTCAGCAAAACCGGCACGCTAGATCATTGTAAAACGTATAAACGTGAAGACCAAAACTACGGTGAATGGACAATGTCAATGCAGGGGAAATATTTTGAGATAGTTGAAAACCGATTGCGATAATGAATTGTAAATTGTGGAAATACATTTTTTAAATCAAGACACATAGTTTGTGATTAGTATGGGTGCGTTTTACTAAAATACTGACATAATCTAGAATAAAAAAAGCGAGTTTAATTTAGAATAAAGAAAAAAAAATATATCACCATATAAATAAAATACCTAACATGAATCAGATTGAGTATAAAACCAGGAAAACAATAATTATGTGAAAAAAATAATATAAGAAATAGCTTTCAACATTCTTTTGATTTAGTTAAAAGTACGTTTCTACGATTTCTCAATGTACTTGATCGGGCAGAACACGCACATTTCAACACGTGATGTAACGTTTGTACATTTTTTTGTTTTTTTTTTTAGGAGATTTATTGCGCTCCGACCTGTAGTGGTATATTGTGTTTCCCCTATACTTGCTCATGGTGTTTCCCAATTAGAGCTTCCCCACTAATCTCAGATGCTTCAAGAAGCCCAGCATTAGGAGAGGATCCAAGGCGGCGAAGTCCTCCACATCTATCCTGTGTTTGCTAAAACATGTTGCTCTCGCATAAATTACTGCATCAAATTCTGTAAGAAGGTGGTAAGGTGCTTCTACCCTTTCTTCGCAAAATTTACAGGTTCCATCAACGTCGAGTCCCAGCTTCCTCAGGCTCAGCTTTCCTAAGTCTACAGTGACCCGTTAAGAAGCCTGTTAGGGTTTTAAGACCTATTTTTTTTTAGGTTCTTAGGTTTTACTTAGGTTCAAACATGTTTTGGTTCTTCTGGAATAAAAACCATCAAGAAGAAATTTGGAGTGCGGGGTCCGGGAAGGTTGTTCCACTGTTCTTCTCTTTCTTCCCCTCCCTACCGTCTTATCTCTTCTTGGAAGAATCTCTTACTTAGGTTCTGGTCCAACTAAGTGTATTGCTGCACCTCTTTTCGCTAGCCTATCTGCTTGTTCGTTGCCCTTCACCCCGACATGTCCCGGGACCCAGAAGAGAGTGACATTATTGCCTAATTCATTTAGTTTTGATAGGTATTTTCATACCATTTTAGAGTTGACGATGTTGGGGATCAATGCTTTAATGGCTGCTTGGATGTCAGAAAATATGTCTATATTGTTTACGTTTACGTTTGTACGATATAGATGCGATACGATTATAGATACGATACTAATAAAAACAATAGCGACGAATTTTTTTATAAATAAGGTCAAGGGATTAGAAGTGTCTTCTGTTACTGCGACCAAATTAGATCTATCGTCATATTCTTAAATTCATTACTTCCTCTTATTGTTCCTCATCTCCAGAATCCTGTTGCAGAGTGTTAGTGTCTCTTCGCGGCTCCCGACCAGCGCTAGAAGTCTTCTCGATTTTTGATTTATTTATTTATCGTATGGTATACAGTACATCACATCATAAGTTATTCAAAATAATGGTCATTTAATAAAATAATAAAAGTGTTTGGATGAGCGCAAGCAACAGGCTTGCTTGTCAGATATTTAAAAGGTTTCTTATAATATATTCGGTCGATTTTTGATGCTGCTCAAAGATAGGTCATAACAACAGGATTTCCAACTCCCAGTTTGAACGCTTGTTCTTGTTCATGTGACCCAACTTCCCATTTGACCACTGATGTGGAAGCAGGTACTTGCTATATCTTCGGTTCATTTTGACAATTTCTATTAAAAGTGGTATAAACTCTATCTAACTTCCAGCTTTATATGAATGATTGATTTTAATCTCAAAAAAGTAATTTATTTATTTATCAATTTACACAATATACGGCGTTAGTGCCTTTTGCATGTAAGGTTGAATTACAAAAGTCAAAATAATAATTGCAATGGTCATCAATGAAAAAAAAAAATACACCACGAACATCTCAAATACATGAACGAAAAAAGCATGCACATAAAATGTACCAAACATCTGACCTTTACAGAAACCAAAGAGTGAGAGACGAAGGAAGAAAGGGAAAAAGTAATATAATAATCATTGCAAGCTGAATGATAGAAATTAGAATAAATTAATTTAGTTTGTTGTTCGAAATATGAATTGAAAAATATGACTATGAACAAATAAACAAACATACCTAACAAGCTAGCCGAATCACTCGAAAACGAGTGCAGAGCTAAAAAAAAAAATACCTAACAAGCAAAACAAGAGAAAACATTAACAATATCCAACATATTCAAACAGTCAACTATACATTAGTCAAGAGAGAGATTGTATATAGGCTAAAAAGTGGTTCAACAGTTTAGACCAGGGGGCCAAGTCAAAATATTAACGACAGCTCCAACGTTAACAATTTATTATTATTTCCATAGAGATAACGTAAAAACCGAGTCAAAAAAATAATTCTGACAGTTAATCAAAATTAACGTTGAACGTTACCTCGAAATATATGGAAACATTACGACGCTGCTGTTATATTGAAGACGAAACACATTTTTTTTTGGTTTGGAAACCATTTTCAATTTGGTTAACGTTAACGTTCGGAACGTTAACAGTTTTCACGTTTAACGTTATTTATTTCGACTTAGCTCCCTGATCATGAATATTTTGTTTCGTTTTCTTTTTCACATATTTTTTTAAACACGATGTGTATTCAAAAGTACTTAAATGTCTAAACAAAATAATCCCAGACAAAAGAACGCAAACAAAACACAACTTAAACAAAAATACTCGTTCACTTGTTATAGGCTTTTATCTGATTACTTACTTCTAGCGTTGACCTATTTCAATCTTTCTCTCATATTTTCTTGTTTCTTGAACATCCTTGTATATTTTTTAGCGGAACGAAATTCTCCCTCGTGTGTATGATATTCGGGTTGTAAACAAAACACTTAATCGTGGAATTATTGCCATGTTGCTGTAAGGCAATTTATTTCTAATGGCAATATTATTCCTGAGTTTCAATAAAATGTAAAAAAAATACGATATCAAAACTTATATAAAATTTCTTTATTGTGAGAAAATGTTAAAACTCAACCTAAGCGATCTATAAATATTGAAATTTCTGATTGCAGGTAGATTTACCGGAAAGGGTTCCGCTTCTACAGTTGCTTTTGTGTTCTTTGTCTTTTACAGCAGACCTGAAAAGACTGAAGCTATTGGTTTGCATCATCCGTCAGTGCGTGCAAGTCCTGCAGTCCATCTTTGAATCCGTACACGGGGCACTCGTTTATCAGACGATCGATTGTTTTGTCTTGTGAACTGTTAAATTTGAGAGAATGTGATCGAATTTTGGTCAGTAGCTACTAAATTACTAGCTTCCCGACCTAGTATGAACTAGGCAAGAAGGAGCCTTGTGAATAAGTTGACCTAATAGTATAACTAAACTTATAATGGCTCTCTATAACTTCCTAACATTATACTAAGGTAATAATATTATTTTTTAAATGAAACAATTGATTTGTTATTCCACTATATTTATTTACCTGACTAGTTTCGCAGGAACAGGTCCTGCATGGTCACAGGTGACTTAGTTTCTAAGTCACCTGTGACCATGCAGGACCTGTTCCTGCGAAACTAGTCAGGTAAATAAATATAGTGGAATAACAAATCAATTGTTTCATTTAAATTATTTTATTTAAATAATTCCACCAAGAATGCACGTTCAATTCGTTAATTTTAATAATATTATTATCTTGCACCTCTAGTGAAGCGTGTAAACTTTTTAGCGCTGTGGAATTAACACATTTTGCATAGACATTAAAACTTTTCTTTATAGCCTTTAACGGCAGTTTAAGTGCAAGATATTATAATAATGTTAATAGTATTGTTTATATTAAGTGTTCGTGTTTCAAACGGGTCGTCGTTGGTAATTTATCTGTGGTCCAAATGTCTTTTGGCAATTCGACAACGTCACCCTCGACTATCATAAAACAGCTTAGTATGTCGAATACACTGCCTGGCATGAAATCCGCCATCGCAAGCGATCAATAAAGGCTAGAAATAGCTGTTTATCTTGAAAGTTTACGAATAATTTCTACTTATTAGTTAGTATACATCTAAATAGGCTAGACAAGGTTTTCAAGAACTCCTACAACCTTTGACGAATAAATAAGATTTTTTTTTTAATTTTTTAAATGAATCTGTGCTCACTCAAAGTGAACACAAATACACTCCTTGACTCTTTCACAGTAAGCTACTTAAAGCTTGTGTCGTGAAAGAGGAAGATGGTCGGCAGCTGAGATCGAACCACGACGTCCGGAGTACGAAAGGCGACGTTGTAACCGCTGGACCGCTAATTTTGTTCACAAATTCTATATAGTGTTTTTCCTTTCACAATTTTTGTCGTTAATCAGATTTTGAGTACAATAAGTTGTTCTGTATACTCTATTTCTGGATAGAATGACCAATATTTCACAATTTTTGTCGTTAATCAGATTTTGAGTACAATAAGTTGTTCTGTATACTCTATTTCTGGATAGAATGACCAATACAAGTATAGGTCTTTGAACATTTTGAGCAAATAACAGTGGGCCATGTCTGCTTATCACACACCCATCATTGACTGACAAGCATTTTTATTTGACTAAAGTGCAACGACAGGCCATTGATTGGGCATTATTTCCGCGTACGCGTACACTAAAAATGTGTGCGCACCCATAACTCATAGTAATTCTTATCCGATTTGATTAAAATTTGGTAGAACGGTTAGCTCCTCGATGTAGATGAGTCAGTAAAATGTTGAGATCTGTACCTTCAGGAGAACCCTCTTAAAGTATCCAAAGAAAATTTCACTTGTTCCAGAAAAAGGGCTAAAAAAGAAAAAAAAAAGTCTTCGATTTTCATAAAATTTGGTATACGGGTTGGTCTTATGCTCCTACACAAGCACGTAAAACTTGAGGTCCGTAACTTCAGTGGGTCCCCTGTAAAGTACCGATTAATATTGAATATTTTGTTCTAGAGAAGATAATAATTGTCTTCTGACTGTTATAATATACTATGAGTTCTGGGCTACCCTAGGTTAGCAGCTTTTTTAACTATGCTTTTGTGGAAACTTTTCCTTATTTGATTCTGACAAATAGTTAAAATACTTTCAATTTATTCAACAATGTCTATATGCTTATAAAAATAAAATACGATAAACACTATCAAAAACAAATGCACACTTCTTCTTCTTAGCCATGAACCGTCCACTCCTGAACGTAGGCCTCCTCCATGTTCTTCCACTCCTGACTATCCTGCGCCTTCTGCATCCATGTCCCATCCGCAACCTCACCAGGTCATCTTTCCATCGAAGTTGGGATCGTCCGGGGTTTTTTTTGGTATGTTCTAGGGCGCCAGCACAAGAGATGTTTCATACATTTGTCGTTTGGGCTGCGGACAATATGACCAGCCCACCGCCATTTTAATGTGGCAACTCTTTCGACAATGTCCTGCACTCCTGTTCTGACTCGAATAGTCTCTTTTTGAATTCTATCCCTGAGACTGATTCCCAACATAGCACGTTCCATCCCTCTCTGGACAACCCTCAACCGTTCTGAACTTTTAACAGTTAACCTACCTAATTTTCTGGAATCCATAAGTGAGGACCGGTAAAACGCAGGTGTCATAATGCTATCACGTAGAAAAATTATGATCTTAAAACCCAAAAACCCTTAAATTTAGATAACTTGGTTTCTAAGGTGATATGAGGTGGACGCCTGCATGGACGATTTATTATTAAACCTCAATGGGTCCTTATAATTGCGACCAGTAATTGTACTTTAAAAAAAAACAGCCAATAACCTGATTTTTTCAGGAGCCTGACCCATATTCTCCAGTTTGCCAACCGAATACGTAAGACGCGTCGTGTTTAGTAAAAATATTTTCCGCTGTGCGTTTTGTGTCCGTCAGCTATCCATTATATGGGGGCACATTTGAAACAATATAACAGTGCCCGCGGCCATACATCACACCATTATCGTTTTATATAGACGGGGTACATTCTACCTTTGATATATTACTATACTATAGCATACTTTGGGGATATCTACATATATACAATACAAAAATAACATAGATAGACTGTCCCAAAGTGGCCCTTACACACTATATTTATTTTTATTTATCCGCAGTATCAATTTAGCGACATAACAGCCTTTTCACAGACATATTTAAAATTCAGTATTGTTTGATAGACGCGCATTTGAAATTAAACTAGCAACAAAAACCGCCAGATGACAATGTAAAGAAAAAGGTCATGATTTTGTTTTGATTGTTTTTAATCATTTTTATTATCACCGTTCACTTTTCTTGGTTCAAATCTAGGTACAAAGAAATTGACATTTCTTCCCGTAGCAATAATTTTATGTGAGATCAGGAATCTCTTCGATATAATATTGGTCGCGGACGCGTGTATTTATTTATTGTCATAGCAACTATCGACTTACTGTGAAAGATGTCAAAAGTGTATTTGTGTTCATTTCGAGTGAGCACCGATTCATTAAACAAAAAAAAAAGTATTAATCGTAGTTGGATTGGTTTTTTCTTACACGTAGGGTTACTGTTTTAACGAATGTCAAAACTACCCTAGTGTCAATTTTTTCTACATTACAAGAGCTCTCCATTGAGATCGATCTTGCACAATGTTTATGACCTCCTCCCGCGCCATGACCAAATCCCTCAGCTCTACATTGAAGGAGCGGACCCGGTATAAAAGGGTCTTCCTCGTCTTTGAGATGATATTCAGAATCAAAGATAATACATCTTCTTTACTAGAAGAGCCTTCTCCAATTGGCCAAAAGAGGTGATAATTAAGTAGTGGTCAGTACGAAGAAGACAATTATATAGGAAAAGTACATCTATCCCTTTCTGGCTTTATCATACTATTGATGTAAAGAAAATTGTAAAAAAAATTCAATACAGTTTAGTGTTTCTTTCTCTGAAAAGAGAATAAATATTTATTGATATAATTAATTATAATTCAGGAAAATATTATAAGATATTTAATATAATGGTATCAATAGAACATATCGTATTCCCAGATCAAGGGTGCCACAAGTCAAAAATTATGGATATTTAGTTAAGAATGCCAATTGATAGTATATTATGTGCCGAACATTGTGATAAAGTGCCACTAGTCTAAAATCCATATTTATTTTGACCTCTTGCTTTGTTCTTTATACATATTATGCAATTCTTACAGATTCTTTTAATATTTTTCGTCATATTTTCTGCAGTATATATTGAGCTGATCATTTTTTGCATTTGTGTGACTCCTATATGACCTAGTTCTGTATGCACATTTTTGATTAGTCCTATACTGCATTTCTCTGATAGTATAATTTTATCTTTTTTATTTACTTTCTTGTAGTAAATATTGTCTTTTTTTATAAACTTTTCTTTTTTGCATTGTATTACTTTATTTCCATCTTGATCTCTAACAATCTCTTCTAGTTTTATTACGTTTACTATTTTCAACTGTTCTTCATGATTTTCATTTTGTTCTAAGACTGGATTCCTGCTAAGGCAATCAGCTTCAGATATTAACAAAATATCTTATATTGATATTATAGTTTTCTATGGAAATTCTACACGGGTTGTTTTGTATGTCGGTATAAAGTTCGACTCATTAAATAGAGGTAGAACATACACACGACATAATAATAATATTGTTCTAAGGCAGATGCTTCGTTCTCTTCCAAGTCTCCGTCAACAATATTACATCACGCAATGTATCTGGTAGAGTGGGTATCGAGGAGTGTATAATGTCTCACATACTTTTAACACAACAGCTGTGAATTTTCGACGCTGTTATTAAGTTTTTGTCTTGGGTAGAGTTTTGACTCAATATTATACTGCTATCGTTGTAAATTAAACTTATTCGGCTAGCGTTAATTAAATAACTAATTTATTATGTAATAAAATGCTGTTAATCCGCATTAAACGACGCGTTATCTCGACTCTTAATAAAACACGAATATGCGATTTTTATACCAGTTAAATTTTTTTGAAATAGATAGTGTTAGATATTCAAAATATCAATTTTTTTTAGAAAGACGGAAAATTTAAAAAAATCTAAAAAGTTAAATAACTCGAAAACCACTGGCATTTGACTCCTGGTTTTTATGTACTGAATTACCAGTCACCCTGTATAAAAAAATTAAAGCAACGATATCAAATGGTATAAAATAATATTTTATTGTTAATTAGTGAAACTTTTTTTTGTTTTTGTTTTAAATGAGGTAGACTTTTGTGCAAGCTCTTTTGAATTTCGAATTGTTTCTACAAATCATTTTTGCTTCCTCGATATTTACCGCCAACGTTGAGAGCTTTTGTCGCCTCTCTTAAACTCTATAAGTGAGGTTAACAAGGAAGTATCAATATAAGCGTATGTTTATCTTTTCAGGTAAAAGGAATTGTTGTGAAATGTCAAAGGGATGTCGTGTGATAGGAATATGTAGGTAATAATAATTATAAATAAATAAAAGAAATAATAAGTTGACATTTGCTTCAAAGGACGAACAGTAAGATCAAAATAATAGGATTCCATTGTATGTTGGAGCGCTTGTTTTGTTAACCTCTGACTTTCTGAGAATGACAAATCATCATAAAAGGTGGGGTGCAAGTTGTGTATCTACATTATATGAGAAAAATATACCGAATTCATTCCAATATTTTGTTTTCGTTTTTTTGGAAATTCGCTTTTTATTAATTCAAGATAAAAATATACAATTGTATAGTGGAAATAAAATACGCTCTAAACGCCAAAAATGAAAAAAATTAGTTAAGTATGAGGAAATGTTCTATAAACCATTATCAATAGCCTAAATATTGCACTAAGTCCATATCGATGATCTAAAGGCGTAAAAAAACAGATCCAAAAATCATCATAGTACCTACTACGTCTGTATGGGGGAAAAATCAGTTTTATTAGATTATCTCAAAATGAAGTTTTTGGCGTTTAGTGCGTATTTTATTTCCACTACCTATACAATTGTAACACGCCAAGTATCAACAGAATACTTACTTGTCGGCGTGTTCACTTTAATATACACAGATAATAAATACAAATTCGAAATAATAATAACAAATCACTTGTAATTACATAGGTAGAAAATAATATATAAACACTTAATATATTATGACTATTTCCACATTTTATACAGGCTAACGCAAATCAGTTATAAAAATAAATCCACACTTCTGCAACCATCCCTTGTTAAGTTTCTTTAGTCCATCTTTGCTCGAGCACCTCTTAATACGAGATGTCGGAATCATATTAAACAGCTTCGGCACACAATACTCTTACTTCTTTTACCTTAGTCTTACTTCTCCGAAGGAACGGAACACAGTATGAAATGGGTCGGCCTATTGTCATTCGGCATCCTAACACACATGTCCCAGCCATGTCCATTGTCCATCCCTCCATAAGGAATATGTAACAACTAATGACTATAACAATTCATTACTGCTGTTCGATTTTTAACAAACCACTACGGGCTTACGATCGTCTACTATTGTTATTTCGAAGGCTGGCTTAGTGTGATCACTTTGTTCGCTATTGGATGGTAATGATTAAGTCTCTGAAACTCCCAATCATGAGAATTGCCGTGGGGTTGCCGGCTAAGAATAGCACCTCTGCTCTTTTTGATGGTTTTTCGAGCATTCTGTAAGAGCCAGGAAATCGAAAAATCAGATCGGGACCGTGAGGTTGATCTCACGTCCTTAAACCCCAACAGGTCAGCAAAGGCACAAGATATAAGCTTCGTTCGCATCAGGGGGAGTTCAGGCAAATGGTGTCCCCTGTAAAGGTGCATGATCCAGCGCAATGGAGAGCTCTTGTGCCTCCCTATGCTCCTTAGTGGGGCTTAGGTCCCCCGTATTGTGGGTTGGTTGGGGGGGGGGGAGGAGGGTCCGCGGCGGGCTTGATTTGTATGGGGCCGACTTTTTGGTTTGGTTGCTTCGAGCAGACTAGGGGGTTGGTTTCGTGCGGGTCGGGTTTGCTGCGGATTGGTCTCCTCCGGGCTGGCTTGCGGTGTGCGGGGTGCCTCAAGGGAGAATGTATGTATGTATACAACAAGTAGATATTCAATAATTATTAATGAAATATAGAGATAAAAGTTGGAAATTATTGAGATTTTGAGAGCAACCAAATTAAAAGACTGCGACTGCTGTCATGTATTTGGCCCTCCATAAGGATGCACCGGCGCTGGTACGCTGGCGTATAACGTCGTGCGTGATGCGGTGGTAGGTACCTTTTTATATCCCAGATAATTTTACAAAATATAATATTCAATACTCTTATATTATAATACCTGTCTTCATTTCTGTATTTCACTTTTTGTGCTACACACTAATTATTTTAATACTTTTTTTCACTGTTAATGATTTTTAATATAGGTAATTTTTTGGGAGGAAAGGAGGTTAAAAAGGTAGGTATAGGAGATTTGTAGTTAATGTCTATTAGGGTTAGTTGTTGGTCAATTTCTTTTGAAGGTGCGTTTATTTATTTATTAATATGTATACGGCAACATTTTGCCTTTATCAAAAATCAATGTACAATATCGATTGAATGTCGAATACCAAAATAAAAAATAACTCAAACGATCATATAGCCAGACCTGGAAAATAGAGTACCTACATTTTCTTCATCATTATTCTGGTCACAATGAAAATAACAACTTATTAATGGGGATGACAGTTCTTTCTTGTTGTTATTTCCTTGGTACTAATCCATACTAATAATGATTAAGAAAATAAACGTAATCTATTTTCAAGCTCTGGGTCTTTGTTCATTTGATACAAATGATCCTTAAGGAGTAGGTATGTTTCTTCGGTGAAATGGCAGAACACACATGCACACAATAATTATTGTTGTTTACTATTTTGTGAAGTTAGATGAAGTCAGCTATGATGGGGTGAATTTATTTTGTTACTAGCTTACAGATAAAATAGTAATATTATAATGGCAATAAACTTACATTTTGCATGCGTGTGTCGTATCATGCCTTTCCGCAAAAGTAAAACGACATACGTCATTTTCAGTTAAGACTTATTCCCAGAGTTAGAAATGAGTAAGTCAATATAATGTGATCATGTAGGATGTGTACTAACGGAATAAGTCAATATTAAACAAATCTATAATATAAAATAAAGTCGGGCTAGTGCGAACACTCGAGATCGGCTGAACAGATTTTTATGATGTTTGGTTTACCTATTGGATTCTTCTCCGATCCGGATGAATAAACATATAGTTGAGTACAAGACAGTACTGCCATCGCCATATGTTGGGGAAACAAATATGTAAGCGTCTTATGGATCGATGGGTCTTATGGATTGATATCAATTCTACGATCCTTGGGATCAGTGTTTTAGCTTTGTTTCCACAGGTGATTTTAATGATTGACTTTTGGACGATTATTGTTGTTGACTTTTAAACAGTATGTGAAAAGAGTATTGTAACTTTTTATGTTTCATTATTAAAAAACTGACACCCAAAGTGGCAATACCTTTCCTTTAACACCAAACAAGATTTGTCCTTTTTTCAACCTTTGAGCTTAATCATAAGTGGTCTTTTGAGTAAAAGTGCAAACCAGCAGTTTTCAAGCCAACAGAAAAACTAATAAATCATCGAAAAAAGGATAGGAAATAATATGAAATATAATATTAAAGTTCGTATGGAACGGATTTACAGACAGCAACGCCATCTGTGAAAAATTTCATAACAACACAATTTTTATTTATTGACAACCATTGAGTTTCAAAACATTGGTACGCAGATTTTTGATAGAATTTTTTTCAAGCTTTCACAAAATATTTTTTTAACATGCACAACATATTTGAAAGGTATTTTTAGTAAAGCCTAATTCAATATTCATAGAAAGGACTACAAGATAACATCTGCCGGGAAAGCTAGTAGTAAAATAAATCTTATCATAATATGTAGTTCGGTAAAATTTGGGCTTAATGAAGTCTATTCATCCAACAACATATTATACATAATTATTGAGAATAAGGGATAAGGAAATGAAATAAAAGGAGCAATCCTAAAATTAGAATGAGTCATCATGCAGTACATAAATCACTCGAGATCGGGTGCATTGCCGGAAAAAAAAAGAAAAGAAAAAGAGTCATCATGCAGTAAAAGCAAACAATATGCAACACAGAATTGATGCACACAACAATACAAACATAATACTGTAGTACCCACCCACACAAATAATAAAAACAATCCATCGCTATATTGCTCACACATACATAATTAACAATTGATTTTGTTTCTTTTTGTTTGTAATGACGATGTGTATTTCTGACGACTCCAAGTGCCTGTAAAGTAAAGGCCTAAGGATGAGCAATAAATAAATGCTCCGTATTCCGTGGACCGATTTGGTGACTAACATCGAGTGATACGAAGAGCTGGTCTTGAGAGAGAATTGTTAACCAGCATCGAGAGAAGGTCCTAGCTGGGACACATACTTCGCAACACCAAGTACAAACTGCTCCTTCTAATAATAAAAGGGAAAATAGATTGTAGTCGAGGTGTGGGTAGATGGCAGAGTCCTGGCTGAGAAACATCAGACAGTGTACCGGAATCCAGCGAATGGAGGAACTGTTCCGGTTAGCCCAGGACAGAGAAGCCTACAACAGGCCCCCCACATTATTTCCTGGGCCCCGTTGCTAAAAGTCATAATGCCCCCCCCCCCTCTCACTACCAAAAAAAAAAATTTCGAGCCTTTATTACAATATACATTTTTTAACTTTTATTAAGAATATTTTAGGTAAATTTTTTGCACCTTGAGTTACATTATTGGAGTTTTAGTAAGGATCCTTCATTTTTTTTGAAAATATTGTATTGCATTTGTTCAGCGCGGATAGTGTAGCTTCCCAACAGTGAAGGAATTTTTCAAATCGGTTCAGTAGTTTCGGAGCAAACAATCAAATCCTTCCTCTTTAAATATTAGTATAAAAAGTGGACGGCTCATTTTTTCTTACTCTTCGTGAATAGCCTTCCTTGGTGGTGGTTTTGTTACTCACAGCACAGCTGTTGTAGATTCAGACCCGTTATGTACGCAACGCACTGCAAATCCAATGAACCAATTTATATTACTTACTCTGATGTAATAGTTCATTGAATAATTGATACCTACACATAAATCTAGTCCTAGTGATTTTATTTTGGTTTCATTTCTATGATTTATTAAAAATGTTCTACTTTTTAATTTATTCCCCCTTGCTTGCGGGCCCCCTTGGCCCACGGGCCCCGTTGCTGTAGCATCGGTAGCACCGGCCATGTGGGGGCCCTGGCCTACAAACATTATTAAAACTTCCTATCTTAAAATCCCTTTCCATACAAACTCCCTTTGTGATACTTGGAGGCACGGGGAATAGGAAGACAACGAGAACTTATCTTCATTCATCTATATCACCACTGTGACATAATGTGAGTGACAGCTGGTGTATGCCAAGATCAAGATACTTTACTATCTTGATTTGCTCCGCCTTTTTCATATTTTCATCATACGGTATAGTGACTCCGTTCTACGATCAACCGATAGAATGTCCGCACGATTTGCGTTAATCGTCCGCTCACTTTTCATTTGTATACATATCCAGTATTCTTTAATATTATTGTTTTGCGTAGCAGAAACTGGGGTGTGCTTATACTCGTAATAAGGTACTTCAACATTGAGAAAATCATAATATTTCAAAGCAAGTTTTCGCTCAAATATTTTAGCCACATCGTTATGTCTGTGCAGATACTCAGAACCACACAGGAGAGGACATTCTTACAAAATATTTCTTAGTGTATTCCCTTTCTGACCACATTGATTTTGTCAACTACGGTGTTTTCGTTATGTGTATTTTTTATAGTTATTTGCTACAATGAATTGCACAGACAAAACCTGTTTCGCTAAATAGTTCACCAAACGAATCTTCAAGGCTTGCATGTGACGAATTCAAAGTTTCAAAAAATCGACCGTGGAGAAATTTACCTTTTCCATATACCTATCAGCTTAATCAGCAATTCAATCAATTTAAAGGTGTGTACATTAAATCACAGGTACCTAAATATGTCCTCAAAATTTTCGGTAAACACAGGATAGAGGTGGAGGATTTCGCCACCTTAGATCCCCTCCTAATATTAACTGGACTTTTAGAAGCGTCTGAGATTAGTTGAGAAGCTCTAATTGGGAAACACCACGAGCAAGTAGGGGAAGAACAATAGACCACTACAGGTCGGAGCGCAATCAATCCCCTAAAAAATAATGTCTACACAACCAAATTTATTCCTTGACGAGGTATATTAAGACTGAGGATTGTGTATTTCTCTGTTAGCCCCTGTCCTAGTTAGTCGCATGAACGCATAAACATATTATTGTGATCGCACGATGAAAAATTGTGTGTAAGAACTGCCATCGTATGATCGCCCGTCCACTTTCCTTGACAACGCAAACAAATAAATATGTATGTTAGTAAGTAGGAACTTTTGGCAAGTATGTGTCGTATTAATTATCGATACAAGAGAGCAATACAAGCGAAGCGCGATTATTTCAAATTTCAAACAAGGCACCGATCGGACGATCGAATTTACGTCTGTCCATCTGCCCAGTAAGGACACGTTCATACAATGTTATATGTTTGAACAGGGCCAGCTAGCACAGGGCCTTATCGTATCAAAACTACACTTAAATTCTATAAGGTAAAATCATTTTAGGTCGTGCTTCTTTGAATATATTGTTAAAAGCGAGTATGCATAGATAGAACATAGAACGCTCATTCCCTTTATAACTACCAGTTTCAATAACGTATACATAATAGGTAATCGATCCGGTAGCTCTCGAAGATATAATATGGAAATTTTACTCACTAAATATTATTCCCATAAACTGTTATAAAATCATTAAAAAAAATGGCACCGCGGATGAAATATCGCGTGACATTGTCAAGAGCAGACGCAGACAGTCATTCAGCGGAATACCCAAAAGTGCTGATATTTATTGCTGCGAGGGACATAATATCTTGTTTGTGCTTAAATATTTCACTAGGCAAAAAGGAAATCAAAATATGTGGGGAGCTTCCGAATGTAACGCTGTGATTTTTGTAACTACGAATGTAACGCAAACTTTTATATCCCATTACGTTATATAACCGGTTGATTGTTATTTTTTTACTTAAATCAGGCTGTGCTCTTTTTAAAGTTGTACATAGTCATATTATTAAAGGTTTCGCCTTCCCGTTGTTTTTATTGAAGAAATGAATCTATGCTCACTCTAACAAACACACATATATTTCATACTAACCACAGAGTTTTATCGTTAGGGATTCAGACTCACGCCTTGCGTACGAATTCCGTCGACTGATACCACTGGACTAAAAAAGCTTAGAAAACTAACATTTTATCAAGACTTAATAACAAAAAAAAATAATAATTCTTCAACGGTTAAAGTCAGGGTAAACTCAATTTTTTCCGTAATGTTTTTTTTATTTGTCAAATTAAGTTGGATATATTTTCTTCATTTTAATTCATGATATCGCAAGGGACGAATTCTTGTAAATCCTATAGTTACGCGAAAAGCGATTATTATTGATTTCGTAAGAGCGTAAAACTTGTGTAAACGAATAGAAAGCTTTTTTTATAAAATCAGTTTATTATTTATATTAAATCAGCAAAATATTAAATTACATAAATTCATGAGATGAAATGATTTTTCTTTTTTCATAAAACTCAAATAGTTCTATAGATGAGCACGATAATCTAGACAAACAACACGTTCTTCGTACGTGAACTCTTAAATAAAGCTACATACTTCACAATAACAACCTGAACATACATGATAAAGATTAAAAAATCGTACAAAAGTACAAAAACAATTTTGAAAAACACTGCAGTCTTATTTATAAAAAAATCGTTACACGATCACTTCCGATACGCCGATCAAATTTTACTTAATTTATAAAAACATATTATTTAATCCACGTCTTTTATGTATGAAAATGACATTTGAAAAAACATTTTGTAAACAAACAAAATAGTAGCCGGGCAACGCGAGTAGTTACAACCAAGATGTGGTAGGTATGTCAGATTTGAATGATTTGAGTTATTAATGTAGAATAGATACATACCTTATTTTTTGATAATTTATTTTCTATCAAAATATAGTTGATTTTTATTTCACAAAAAAAGCTGCTTTCTATCATAGCACACCTTTAGTTCCATAATGTTATGTTATTATATTGAATTTCATATTTGAACCTACTAAAAAAATATTTTGTGTTTTTTCTTCAAAACGTCATTTTCTTTATAAAAAAATTAGTTTGTGCATCATGGTTGTAATCGCTGGAATTATTACGGGAAGGCATATATTTCCTTTATTTGTTTAAATTGTCTATGATTAAAATGATAAACCAAAATACAATGGACCTAAATATGAAGAAGCACATAATTGGAAGGAAAAAAAACTTAAATACAGTCTATTTATTACAGCAAGCGTTCTTGTATACTGGAAACAGCTGTCGGTTGACGTAAAATCCAACATGGCGGATCATAATCTACAGAGATCAGCTTACAATCAAGCTATATATGGGTTAATCTACCTCGACGACGCTTGATCGCATGACTTTCTATCGCTGAGCTATTTTTCCATTGATCCGAGTTTATAAATAAAGCAGTTGATGATCATTATTATAATTATTATAACTACACTAAAAGAAATTGAATCAGTGGGAGACGATGGCAATAAATTCTAAAAATAAATTCAAATATCGAATAGTAAATTCAATTGTTTTGTTTCGTTTGCCAATTAGAATTGTTGACATTCTCACTGTTGTAATTACTATCAGTATTCTTCAATGTATATTTTTTTCTCTTGTTACAATACACGTCGAATCGGTTGTTGGTGACTGTCAATATTTTTCGTTCGAATAAATCCAAATAGTGAGTACATTTTTATACTTTTTGAGTCATTTGTTCATAAATAAAAGCAAAATATAGTGATTTTTACAGTAACATGGATGTCTCGTTTGATTTATTTTAGTAGCCATTTTAGAATTAATTTGAAAAAAAAAACCAATACCTAATGATTAAATTAAAAATATGAAATATTGAAATTAAGTTTATATAAACTGGTCTCAAAATTGTAGTTATTTGTACAACTACGTTGGTAAGTTTTTTGCAAGTAGTTCCTTGTGTGCACTCTATTATTTTGTCTATTGATTGTATTTTTGTCTGATGATTCTTATTTGTATGTTTTTATTAATTGAGTACATCTATTATCAATGATTTCATTTCAAATAAGTTATATTAAACATGAAACTATACTTACGGTCGAAAAGATAAATATTTTTTTTAATGTATTGATGAGCAGAAGTTGATAACTTACATAGATATATTTGTAAAAACTAAATAACCCTTTTGATCGTACTTATAATAATATTTTATAGATTTTGGTGTGTTGATCATGTCAAGTTGAGATAGTTTATCTATATACCATAATATGCACGTTCATCGTTTTTCCACCGGTTGAAAGTAATTTTCAATTCAAAAAGAAGTGGAAGCCTAGAGGTTACGACACCGGCTTTTGTACTGTATCGTTCGGAAGTTGTGGGTTCGATCCCAGGTGCTGACCAGCTTCCGACAGACGTTATCCTCTAGTCCTTACTATGAATATTGAATTCAAATTTGTAATTTATACAAAAATACGTTTAAAATATGTTTAAACATGAAAAAAAATATTTCTGAAAGCTTAAAAAAGTACAATAAAAAATCTTCGTACGTATCGGTATTTTTAATTTCAATGGTTGTCAGGTAGGTAAGTTAACAATAATTTTGTTGCTAGGTATATAATTTTCCAAAGATGGCGGTGGCGTCGAATAAAATCCGTTCCATACTAACATTAATATTATAATTTATATCATTTCATATCAATTTTTTTCAACTTTTTATTACTTATTCTGTTATCCGGAGTGGAGAAGAATCAAATTAATCAAACATCGGAAGAATCTGTTCAGTCGATCTCGAGTTATAAGTAGTGTTCGCATTAAACCGACTTCCGTTTATGTTATAAGATTTAATATTTTCTTGTTGAAAGTAACTTACTTGAGAAATATATTATATCGGCCAAACTCTACTCAAAATAACGTACCTACACGAAGTGGTATGTTATATTTAAGATTGCTCCTGGGACACGTTCAGGTGTAATGAAACATTTAGTAGATATTCCCGAGTGTATATGATCTTTAAAATATTCAACCATGCTTGTATACTACCTTAGAAGACCTATTAGGGCAAAATATAACTTTTCATTTCGACTTGAAAATTTATTGCATATTCGATATGTTCAGTACCTACACTAGAAAAGGTTGCTGAGAGGTTTTGTAGCATTGACTGTTTTTTAGAAGCTCTTATTTAATTATTTTATTTCTCTTTCGTACAGCACAACTTATAAACTACTATATACTACAGATCTATACAATATACACATGTATATGTACAAAGAAAGTGAAACTGAAATCTATAATATAAAAGAAAGTCAGGTTAGAGCGAACACTTATAACTCGAGATCGTCTGAATAGATTTGTATGATGCTTAGTTTAATGGACTCTTCCCCGAACAGATTTTTATGATGTTTGGTTTATTGGATTCTTCTCCGATCCTGATAACAGAATAACTAATAAATCGTCGAAAAAGGGATAGAAAGTAATATAAAATATAATATTAAAGTAGAGAGCACCTAATTGGACGGAAAAAAAACTTAAAAACAGTATATTTATTACAGAAAGCGTTGTTGTACACTCGAAACCATTGTCAGTTTACATAACATCCAACATGGCGGGCTAAAATCTACAGAGATCAGCTCGCAATCAATCGATATGGGTTAAACTACCTCGACGACGCGTCGACGGCTTGATCGCAAATCTTCTACCGCTGAACTCGGTCGTAAGCCCGTAGTGGTTTGTTCCATTAAAAAATCGAACATTATTAATGAATCGTTAGAGTCATTAGTTGTTATTTTTTCTTTAAATAAAGCAGTTAGAGTATAGAATATAGGTACATTTTCCTTTTTTGAATCAAAAGTTTTGCTTTTTGTAAAGTATGTCAACGTCATTGACCACCTCACGTCCTTAAACCTCAACCGGTCAGAAAAGGCACCATAAGCCTCGGACGCCTTTGAGCGCAATGGAGAGCTCTTGGTGCCTCCCTATGCCCCTAAGTGGGGTTTAGGCCTCCTGCATTGCGGGTTGGTTTGGGGGGGGGGATCTGCGGCGGGCTTGATTTGTGTGGGATCGGCTTTTTGGTTTGATTGCTTCGATCGAACTAGAGGGTTGGTTTTGTGCGGGTTGGGTTTGCTGCGGATTTGTCTCCTCCGGGCTGGCTTGCCGTGTGCTGGGGGCCTTAAAGGGAGAATGTATGTATATGTCAAAACCATAGATACTTGTGGTCACTTCGGGTGAGCTAAGATTCATTTGTATTAAAAAAAAATATCAGCTTTAAAAAGCTTTAAGAGTTTATAAAATATCGTCGTTTGAGATAAAAAATGAGCTATGCGTTAGTTTTAGAATACACAAAATAAGTCTTACGTACGCATTTCGAATTTCGCACTTAAATCTTATTTTGCGTGTATTCAAATTAACACATTATAAACTCGTATTTTGTTTGCACCGAAGTTAAGTTCTAAACTTTTTTTTTAACAGTAATTAAACTCTCCAACTTATGATGTATTCTTACAATTTTATAAAAGTTGAAACATTTTTTTAGAGCGCTCTAAATTTGAACAACTGCCGTTATTTCTAAAGTTGGTTGTTTTAATTACTTTCTTTTATGACGACCAATTTAACATAAAACCTTTTCCGACTTTCTGAAACCGTTTTCTTCTACCGTTTCGCACGTCTTGGTTTCGTATTTCTCTTTAATATCTATACCGATTTTGACTGTGTCATCTTCTATTAGCTGTGACTGATTGACTTAACAACGTATCTTGCTCAAATCATTGAACACTGCACGGAGAAAAAAACGTTTTGTGAAATTGTTAAGATTCTTAACAACTTGTTAAGAATTCCGCATAAAAGCGTGACTGGCGTCCTACCGACTAATTTGACAGGATTTTCGTCCTGTTAAATTGTCAGGAAGCACTTCCTAATAAAAACACAGGACTTTCTTAATAAAATAACATGACAAGTCAACGAATATATTAACAAGAATTCTTGATAAACACTCAAGAAAATTATTAAGAATTCCCGTTGCTTTATCGTGATATCTGAATATATCTCCTTCATTTTTCATGTTAAACTTACAGTACACACCTGCTTTACATTCGTTTTTATACGAATATCTTTGCAAGTTTCTGTATATAACCTCAACATTAATACTCACATTTTATCGTTCTAATACGAATATTTTCGCAGGTTTTTGTATATATCCTCAACATTGATACTTATATTTTATCCCTTTTTATACAAGTACTTTTGCAGGTTTCTGTATATATTCACATCATTGACACTGGCATTTTATTCGTTCTTAAACGAATATTTTCACAACACTGAACCTGGTATTTTATTCCTTCTTATACGAATATTTTCGCAGGTTTCTGAATATATTCACACCATTGACACTGGCAATTTATTTGTTCTTATACAAATAATATCGCAGGTTTCTGAATATATTCACACTGACATTTTCTTCGTTCTCTACGAATATTTTTGCAGCTTTCTGAATAAATTTTTATACCTTTCTGAATACCATAGTACATTTTTTTTATTTGTTTTGCCTTCAAATCTAATTATGATTCATTAACAAGTTTTGAACACTCAAAAAGTCCATCATCAATGGGGTTTACTTTGCACCCCTCTGAGAATGGACGTCCAGCGCACGTTCGAAAGTAGTTTTGTAATTATAATTAGATTTGAAGACTATCCAAACAAAAGAAAATATATAGATACCATGGTATTCAGAAAAGTGTAAAAATATTTATTCAGAAAGCTTTAAAAAATATTCATACAAGAACAAATTCCAGTGTCTTTAGGTACTGTGAATATAGGTATTTAGAATACTGCAAAAATATTTGTACAAGAACAAATACATACCTGTGTCTATACTATGAATATGTTACGAAACCTGAAAAAATATTTGTACATATTAGGTTTATGTAATAAATAGAGATGAGGAGTATATAAATTATCATTTTCTTGAAATGAAAGCTGTAAAATCAGAAAATACAAATATCAATAGCTTCCATTAATAAGTACAATGGGAAAATTCTTTTGAGGAACATATAGGATGCAAGTAAAACATTTAAATTATGTTTAACTTTTAATATGTTAAATAATATAAAGATACAACTATTAAAAAATTTGGGGGTCCACGATAGTGGATCTCGTAGCAGCTCTTCAATATCCTTACACCATGCAAATTTGACAAAAAAATTATTTACAATCTAATAATGATAATATTGTGAATATTTAAAGATGGTAAATAAAAAATTCAACAACTATACATGATGTTAACATGTAGCCACCTTTAAAAGTGAAATAAAAAATAATATTCTTATGAACATCAAAAAATTATTTATTATTACGATGAAACATAAAATTTTTAATAAAGATATTTAACATACTAATTGGATTAACATAATATGTGTATCAAGCCTGTAAGGAGTCTGTTAAAAAAAACATAAAATTTTATTTTATTTATTTATTTTTTCAATTTAAGGCGTTAGCCGTGTATGTATTTATACATTTTTTTTATACAATTCGTTATACAACAAAGCTTTGACAGACAGATGGAAGTGTAAAATAGTTATCAGGAATGTAAAATCGCATCGCCAGATGAGTATTCCAGTCGAAAGCGATTCTACTACATCCATCGTCATTTGTACAATTTTTTAAAATAAATAACAATATTAAAGACAATTATACAACAGTAATAAGCCCTCCAATTCTAAACATTCACACAAAAATAAATTATTTAATTCATTATGGATATATTATATGGAAATAGTGAAGTAATTTTTGTCAGATCAAGTGAAAAATTCGATTAACATGTAGATATAATGATATATAAAAAAATTAAGAATGTCTAAATATAAGCAGGTCAAGTAAACATAAATTATAATGCTGTAATGACAATGATAGCAATAGTGAGTCAGTTAGTAATTAAAGTTAAGTAAAATAATTTACCTTATCAAATTATTTCAATTAATAAAGGTAGAAAGTTAATTATAATTAATTAAAATCAACATTTGCAGTTTCAATAAAATGTAAGTTTTTGTAGATTCTACAGTGTACCTACCATCAGTTCTTAAATGATAGTCATGCTAAAAAAATACATCTGAATTACATCTACAAAAATATCCATAATTTTACAGAAATATAGGTGTGCTTCTCTGAGTTAATACAAGAGTATGTAATTATGATATTTATATTTTACACCATTAACTGAATACCATTCAACATAACTTTTTCTTGACAATTAAACTTTTTTTTAAATTATGGAGCTTCCAAAGAAGATATTCCTTCTTCTTCGATGGCGCTACAGCTCAAATCGAGCCTGCGCCTCCTGACGATAACTTCTCCTGTCCTCTACTGCGGTCCGCCAATCCGTCACCTGCATAAGCTGTGCCGTACCCTTCCTAATATTGTCTTCGCATCTGAGCCTAGTTCTTCCAACTAATCTTACACTTGGATGACACTCGAGGAACCTCCTGGTGATGTCATTCTCTGCAGATGGCCGGCTCACTTATTCTCGTTATCTGAAAAACAATATTCCATTACTATGTATCTCAATAAGATCACGGCCTGCTCACGAAGATAAATGATGGGAGATAATATTTTTTACTAGAGTGGCAAGTAGTACAATTGTAATTTTTTATAAATTACAATACCATTTATTGTTATTATATAATATAGGTAATATATTAGCAGTCAGTAACAAAGAAAGAGAAAATTGTGAAGTAGAAAATGTCAAGTGTAATGACTTACCAACACATTACTACTTCTGGAATCCTCCAGAAGGGCCCATTGACTCAACAACGTTGCCTCCGTTCTATCAGTTTATGTTCTTCGAAGTTGAAATGTTGATTTCCACTTTCTAAATACTTCATCCCATGGTTCTCTATTAAATTTAAACCATATTAAATCTTCATCGTGGTGCGAATCTAAAAATAATAAAACATGTACATAATTTGTAGAAAATAGAAGCAACGCCGTTAATTGGCAAATAAATAAATAATAATTACTAACCATTGATTTCTTCGAGAGGTGATAATTATTATTTCTGGATTCGGCAGTCTGATTCAGCGATCTTCACCACACAAGATGTTTCCTACATTGTCTATTAGCTTGCTCTAGACTGCGATGTATTTTCTTCTTATTACCTCTTTAATTGGTCTTGCGAAGTATGACCTCTCTGCTTTTTTTGGAAATTAATGGGTAGTCCTATGATTTTTGTATTCTATTCATCATTTGTTATATGGCTGAAACGACGAAATAATTATTTAACTTAACATGTCTTATGACATAGAAACCAATATGTCAATGATTGGCTCATACAAATTTTAGGTTAGATTGTCCAAAACCGGTGGTAAACACACATTACCACCTATTGGCGAACGTTGTTAACGTAAAGTGATCACACTAAGCCAGCCTTCGAAATAACAGTAGAAGACGGTCGTAAGCCCGTAGTGGTTTGTTCCATTTAAAAATCGAACATTAGTAATGAATTGTTAGAGTCATTAGTTGTTATTTTTTCTTTATTTTATATACGATATGAATAGGTTATGTTAAAGGTTGGTACGTAGTTAAAAAGTCGGGTTAGATTAGGTTAGTAAAATAACTAAACAAAGTAATAAATTATACCATAAATATGTTCATATACATTCTATAAATGAAAAAAAATCGATTATTTAACATATTTTTTGTGATTGACCATTGAAAAGTTTTAAACATACTTACATAAACAATGTATTCACAGAACTCTGGTATTCATCACCGACAAAATGTTAGTGCTTTCTCTTCCGACACTGAAGACTTTCAATTATTTATTATCATAAAACACTTCGTCATTCGGATAAAACAAATTATCACTCTTATTTTGACAAAACTTCACACCGAATCACACAAAAAAAACTAGATTTATAACAAAAAATAATAGTACACCATCATAATACTTTCTTGACAGTTGAGGTTGACAATGCACAATACATTGCCGAATGGTCGGATTGGTCGGAGTATCGTTAAAAGCCGAACGTCGACGCCGTCGCAAAACATAATGGAAATCCCCGTTTATATGGATAGAGGACAAAATAAATTTACGCTCGGGGCTCGGCTCTTCAATTGAGACTATAATTTCTTGAACCAACAAAACGTTTTCTTCAATGAAAGTTTTGTGTGTTTACTTAATCCAAGATATTCAAATTACTTAGAATGAGATAAAATCTCTTAGAGCAAGAAAACAATGTTTATTAAAATGAGAAAAAAAAATGTTTGATTGGAGATATGTGGTTTACTTAATTCAAGGAAATATTCTTAACTCAAGACAATAAACTCTTGAATTGCCTGAGACAGTTTAAATTCTTGGATTGAGAGAATAAAATCCAGTTGTTTTTTCTGTGTAGCTGGTTTTGCTAGTTTTTTGAAGGAGAAAAATTATTATTCTGCCGTCTTGAGAATTTGACATGACCATCTGTCAAATTTGTTGTAGCGTGTGCAAAATGATAATGGATGTAAGGGGGCGTTCAAGTATTACGTAACGCAATTTTTGAAGATTTTTTACCCCCCCCTCCCCCCCATGTAACGCGCCGTAACGTTTTTCTGTACCCCCCCCCTAAATGTTACGTAACATTCTGGAAGTGACTATTTTTTACTGAACTCTCGTATAATACTATTTATTATGTTCCATAATTTTTTCTTTATTTTTTCTTTTGCTGTTTTTCAATTTTCATTGGTATTTTTTTGACATAGCTGCGTTGGAAAGTCAGCATGAGAGCCTTTATAGGCCAAGAACAGTTGATTATGTAAATCCCCCGCTTTTGTGGACATTATAGTACCTATCTACAAACTCACTTTAACAACGCTCACTACAAGCAATTTGTGTTTATGCGTACTGCGTGTTTAAAGCACTAACGACTACTAACAACGAAAATAAAATAAAAATGACGTAAGTATAATACAGTCGAGGGATTCCCCGTAAAAAATAAAAGAAAAGGTTTGCTAACTTAGGAGAGCGAAATGAAAATTTCGACATACAATGCAGTCGAGGGACTCCCCGTAAGACGTAATCGAAAAAGGTTGCTTTTTACGCAGAGCAATAAAATTACATACAGTAGAATTGAGGGACTCCCCGCATTACATAAACGAAAAATCGAGGGACTTCCCGTAAAACATTGCCCAAAAGGGTTGCTAACTGCGGAGAACAAAAAATGATGTTCATTACAATCGAGGGACTTCCCGTAAAATATAAACGAAAAGGGTGTCCAACTTGGAAGATTTATTTCACAATTTTTTTTATTTAAGAAAAAAAACGTTACGTGACGCATTGTTCGAACCCCCCCTCCCCCCCTTGTAACACACAGTAACGTTTTGCAAGACCCCCCTCCCCCCCAAATTGCGTTACGTAATACTTGAACGCCCCCTAAAGAGCTTATAATAACGAATTGATATAATATTAGGTACATTTAACATATATGTACCTAAGTACTTATTAAAATTATTGTTACATCAGCGGTTCAGTCGGCGGCTTTCAATCCGAAGGTAGTGGATTCGATCCCCTATGCCGACTATTGTCCATTCAACACAAGCTTTTGCTTAGTGTGAAAGATTTCAAGTGTATTTGTCTTCACTTTAGGGCGAGCCATGATTATTTTTTTTATTACAGACATTTGTAACATAAATAGGTATAGGTACCTACCTACATTTTATTAGAAAATATCAGTTTACCTATAAATATTACATAAATAATGACAATTTCACATTCCTGTATACACATTTTATATCCGCGAAATCGTTTTTTTAGAATTTCATTATAAAATAACCGTTCTTCTGCTCAAAAAGAAAATTATTGTGACTGTGTACACATATTATAACAAGATAAATATTATAAAGAATTATTAGTACTTATAAAATATCAGTACTCAGGTAAATATATCATGATCACAAAAATTTCACATCACTGTAATGATAGTTTATAAGTCCGTAATGCGTTTTTTTGAAAGGTGTTATGATAATTTATCATTCCTCCTGCAAAATATAAAATATCGTGACAATATCATGATAGTTTAACAAAAACAATTTGAAATAACTATCATTACACTGATATTAACTTCGTATGGCATGGTATTTTATTGTTTTTCCATGGTGATATCGCACGAATTCTTAACACTTTCGCATTGAATTAATAATATATAGAGACGTCTTGTCAATTTATTAAGAGCACAAAAATCGATTTCTCTCCGTGTGTCTTTAAATACTAAAATACCTTAACATACTTCATAATATGTGACAGTTTTCTACTACACCGCCATCTCTTAGTTTTCTTTAAAGTTATATTTGGACGGGAGAATTCGGTTTGTACCTACTTATAATCTATATAATATTTGCCTTGAACACTGACTCACTGACTGACTGACTGCCTGACTGACTGATGTCATTAACGCCGCTAGATGGCGCGCCACTCGCAACTTAAGACAATTTTTGTTCTTCTAATATAATATGGCTGACAGCAGACAGTAACATAGTAATATTATTATGCCTGGTGGCTGAGCACTTTTTAAAAGGTTTTGATGTAGTGAAAAACAATCTTCGGGCTATTTAAAAACTCACATGCGAAGTCAGCCATAAGAAAGGAATGTGTACCAAATCAGTAAACTTTTACGCAGAGCGGGACTTCATAACGAACAAAAGCCTTACTAATGTAATGTGTGCAATAAAAAGTTTGCAGACTCAAGAAGCACACGCGAACTCATAGCGGAGAAAAGCCATACGAATGCAACAATTGCGATAAAAAGTTTAATCAATCAAATAATAACTCATGATAAAAGCCATTTGAATGCAAAGTTTGTTATAAAAAGTTCAAGATTTTTAAAATTTTCATAGAGTTCTATTATCAAGTGCTAATAGCTGAGAAAAGCCATACGAATGCAATGTTTGCATTAAAAAGTTTACACACTAAAGTATTTTTTAAAGATTCTCATGTGAATCAATAGCGTAGAGAGGAGCCATACAAATGCAAAGTTTGCATGAAAAAGTTCACCAAATCCCAAAACTAACGCACACGCGCGAACAAATAGTTAAATACCCACATGCTAAAAGCTTTGAATGGAAAGTTTTTAATTAAAAGTTCAAGTTGTTTTTGAGTTTTCATAAAGAGTTAAAACAACCAAGTATTTTGAAGTCTCTAGGAGAAAGCAATGTTTGCAGGAAAAGGCCATAGGTGGGCGCCACGGGCGCCTTTAAAAAACTAGTAAAATATAACAATGTGGACTTTTTACTACCAAAAATTCACATTATATTTTTTCGATTTATTTTTTTTAGACCGGCTATTAAGTGTGCAGGTAAGTACTTAAAAATGCCCGAAAGAAGATTTTTATCCTATTACTCTTTTGTGAGATTATTTAAATGTTTTTAAAGTTCAAATCCCGGAACAATGAGAGGCTTAATCCAACAAAAATAATTCTCCTACAGACCCCATCCTTCCGAAATTCGTGACATTGTGTCACTCCCAACAATTTTATTTTTTTAATAAATGTTCGTAGGTAATCGTTAAAGTAATATTTTTTTCATTCTATCAAGATTTTTGCTTTGTTTTTGTTCTTCAAAACATTTAACTGTCTTTTATTTTTTATTAATAAGCCAGAGATTTAAGTAAAACTTTTTTTAAGCTTTACTTTATATTAGTTTTTTTTTAAATCCCATCTATACGCATCAAGACTTTTTTCTTTCTTTTTTTAAGATTGCATACAGTCTGATTGCCAGATACAGAGACTTGACCATTCAACTCGTGGTAGGCCCAAAAGGCAGGAACACGGCTGAAAGACGACGAGAGGGGGTTTTAGCCGGTTGCAGCCCGGCACTACCCTAGTGGTGTCCATGATGGATTTCCCCCTCCACAAAAAAAAAGATATAAAGCCTTAAAATTTTGCAATTCCTCTTTAAATGCATACGACGAGTACAGCCGTGGCCAAGAGGTATCAAAGGGGGACAATGGGGGGTAAGGGGTCTTAACCTTCCCGCTTTGCAATGAAGATATTTCTTTACCAATTCGACTGCTTATGTTTTTCTTCTGTTCCATTATGCGACTCATCTAAACCCCGTAAGAAATTATTTAACTCTATATTATTGAGTACTTTGGCTTTTCTGTTGTAGGCTAATTAGTTTGTATGCCGTATGTTGTCACAGAGAATACATGTTTCATTATCAGAAAATTGAAAAGTTATTTCTTGTAATTAATAAGTAGAATCGTATTTCTATTAATAGATACTCTTCATTAAATTCGAGATTCTTTGATTGATATTATTATTAATTCAATATGGCCGAACGAGGCAGTCATTTTCAATTGCATGCAGTCTTGTTAAAAATTCATTTTCATTCAGCTGTGAAACGCTACCAATAAACACGATAGGTTAGCAAAAACGTTTGCTGAATGAATGTTGTTTCCGCAATCAATTTTGTAGAGAAATTGCCGAAGTGTATCTATAGCGCGTATCATACTTAGATTTTCGAATCAAATATTAACGATTTTATTGAACTAGTGGGCGCCCCGCGGTCGATATTCAACCATTTATTTAAATTATAAGTTTTAACCTTATTATTCGTAGGTATATTATAAATTGTATTGCTTGAGCGTTTTTTCACAATTTCCTAAAAAAAAAACAATGAGATGGATATGTCCAAATTGAATTGTCGATAGGTATGTACAAAGTTTTTTCTATTATTATTATTAAAGACAAAAAATATCAATCTATTATCAGTTTGACCATAGATAAACAAAGGAATATATGCGTCTGTGTCAATGTCAAATACATCGACGTGTGTGTGAGTGTCAAATACATAACATCACGGTAGTGTTTGTTGATCAAATGTATTTTTATACATAATTAAAAAAAATATAAGCATTTGCTACTCCTTTTCTATATAAAACATAAGGGTGCGTAATTTCATACTCCTCCGTCGGCGCAATTTTCGTATAAAAGGGGTAAAAAGTTTTTGCTTCACGTAGGTATTTATATAAGTCATATAGATTTACGCGTTCGCGCATCTCACCTTAATATTATCACAATATGTCAAACGATATTGAAAACCGAAATAGTTAGCCGAGGAGAGTGCTGTTTTCCTTACATCAGGATTTCGAAGACGAGGAAGATTCTCTCTTACTGTGACCCAATATCTTCGAATTTTATCTTACTGAGACCCAATATTTTCGAATTTTATCTTACTGAGACCCAATATCTTAGAAGCAATATGAGAGATTTGGACATGGTGTGAGGTTATTGAAACCGCACTAGATTAAGCAAAGTGGAGAGATTCCGTTGCCTCCTCAGACCCCTAAATGGAGTAAGAGCGATAGAATGTACATTTGTATGCACGCGAGATTTTTTAGTATGAGATAAACTCGGTTTTCAATCGAGGGATTGGGCACTCGATGCCCTCGGAGTTTTAAATTTTTCAAAGGATATTTTACTTGGTCTTGGTGGTGCTGGTTGACTAGTAGATTTTTGCCCACGTTAGTTTTACCTACTATAACTTTGTCAATGTTTGTTTTATTAATTAAACTATAAAGTAAATGAAATTCACGCAAAAAATTAATTCGATACATTTTATAAATCACTAGCTGTAGCTAGTAGGACAACGTCTGTCTATTATTTTGGAAAGACATTGTCCTGCAGTCCTTAGGTTATAAATGAATATTGATATCTAATTTGTAATTTGTACAAATATACGTTTAAAATATGTTTGAATATTAAAGAAAATATTCCTGAAACCTCGATAGAAATTCTATCAAAAAATCTGCGTACTAATGTTTCGAAACTCAATGTAAATAAAAATTGTGTTGAAATCAATTTTTTCACAGATGGCGTTGTTATCTTATTATCCGTTCCATACTAACTTTAATATTATATTTCATACTCTTTGTTAACAATTTTTCGATTTTTTATAATTATTCTGTTATCCGGAGAGGAGAAGAATCCAATAAACCAAGCATCATAAAAATCTGTTCAAACGATCCCGAGTTATAAGGGTTCGCACTAACCCGACTTTCTTTTATATTATAGGTAAATTTATTTATTTTGCTTAAGTATGACTGACTATTTGAGGGCGAGACATAATGATATTGCTCCTATAGAAATAATAATATGAGAGGATCTCTATTGTCTATGAAAATAATCTGTCAAAAGATTTTATTCAATTCGACAGTTTGACAGTTCATAAAATGATGGAAATCAATAATTATTTCGTACGAAATTATTTAAACAGTGTGTTTCGGAGTAGTTTTATTTTAAGAATATTCGAGTTTATCGTTCGAAAGTTCGAACTACGAGCCCCCGTAAACAATATGAATTTTTCGCAAATGTAGAACGTGAAAAAAAGGATATGTCCACTGAAACATATAAACAATACCAAGACACTTATATATTTAAAAAAAAGATACATACCTATAAAAGTTGAAGTTTAATTTTCTAACCATTGACGAAAATTTCGTACGCAAAATTTAAATTGTCTCGGGCCACGATCTCTCTTTACATAAAATCTTTTATACCTTAAGGACAACATAGTTTTACAAATCTCTGTTTTTCACTTGAATATTTACTCGATTAAGCTACAAAAAAATAAAAGGCTAAAAAAGTATGACATTGCTTTTAAATTTTTTTTTTTTTTTTTTTTTTTTTTTTTTTTTTTTTTTTTTTTTTTTTTTTTTTTTTTTTTTTTTTTTACCCATCACGCCGTGTCCCGCAAGGGGTAGGCAGAGAGAACGGACCTCCACTCTTTTCTATCCAAGCATACTTCTTTCGCTTCATCCACCGACATAATATTTCTCATACACCCTCTCCTATTTCTCTTACTTCTTACATGGCCTTCCTTGAGGACGGAATCGATGTGTTCGATCCACGTCATTCTCGGTCGGCCACGCTTTCTTACACCTTTCCTTTCAGCCTTATGAATTCTCTTTGTCATTCTGTCTGCATCCATTCTTTCCACATGTCCAAACCATCTCAACTTATTAACTTTCATCTTTGTCACAACACTTACTTCCATACCACATTCCTTCCTAATATTTTCATTCCTTTCCATATCCCATAAAGTTTTTCCACATATTCTTCGTAGAGATTTCATCTCTACTGCATTTATACTACATTCTTCTTTTTTCGTCCATGTCCACGTTTCACAACCATACATCATCGATGGTAACAGGATTGCGTTATGCACTAGTTTCTTTGCTTGTAGTGAGACGTTGTTGTTTCTCATTATAGGTCTTAGTGCACCGCCCACCCTGCAACCAGCAACTTTCCTACGCTCGATTTCTTTTTCACACTTTCCATCCCGACTAAACATGCTTCCTAAATACACATACTCATTCACTTGCTCAAGATATTCATTTTCTACCGTTATTTTGCAATTCGTTCTTGCTTCATCCCTTTCAAATACCAAAACCTTTGTTTTGCTGACATTCATTTTTAGACCGTTTTTTGCACAATTTTCAAACACACTTGACACAAGTTCTTGCAAATCATTTTCACACTCAGCCATAAGTACTAAATCATCGGCATACATAAGCGCACATACTTTTATTCCATTCAATTCAATCCCTATATTTATATCTTTTAACCCACTGACGCAAAAATCAAAAAACAAATTGAACAACCATGGCGACATGACGCACCCTTGCTTCACACCCTTCGTAAGACAGAACTCCGGTGAAACGTGACTATTCACCTTCACACACGCAGTACTATCCGAATATAGCGAAGCAATGCCACGAATCAACCGGTTGTTCACTCCATAGATTGATAGAACCTCCCATAATTTACCCCTATCTACCCTATCATATGCCTTTTCCAAATCTACGAATGCACAGAAAAGCTTCTGATGTTTACTCAAAAGCTTCTCCGTAATCATCCATACAAATTAAGCGAAAGACAGGAAGCTACCGAAGAAAGGCTAAAATTTATTTTATAGACTCTTATTTCGACGTTAATGTTGACATTATATTTTTATAACTAGGAGAACCATTGTTTTTTAATGAAATGTTTTCTTAAAAGGTTAAAGTAAAAAAAAAAATAATAAACAGATTTTTTTATGAAGTATTTCGTCTTAAATAAAATAAAATGAAAAAAAAACTTCCCGACTATGGTTCGTCATTTTATAATTTTGTTTCTAGCCTTCGGTGCTTGAAGTTTAGAAATTAAACGACTAAATTACATCTCGATTATGCGATCTTATTTTTTTATTTTATTTCTGGACTTCATGTCATTATCAATGAAGTGAATTTATTATTATCGCATTATCGTTAATAACGCCTACCTAGCAGGGGTAGCCAACTTGTTCGTGATCGACATACTTATGTTGATACCTCCCCCTTAACATTAATTCCTGGCTACGGCCATGGGCCTGAGGTTAAAAGCTAAGAATTTAAACGTCTTGTTTATAAAAAAAATCGTTAGTCGTATGTTCACTGATCAGTTTTCACTTTATTTATAAAAACAATATATTTATTCCGCGTTTGTTATGTATGAAATATCTGCATTCGAAACGAAGTGCCAGAGAAGAATTTTGGGTAGGTATAAGATGGTACCACGGCATCACGAACGACGCTATACGTCGGCGCATCCAACTCAGGCCCATCACTTCCACCATTAAGGCAAGGAGATGGGCATGGCTGGGACATGTGTTGAGGATGCCGAATGACAGTTGGCCGAGGAGAGCGCTGTGTTTTCCCCCATCAGGGTCTCGAAGACGTGGAAGATCCTCTCATACCGTGTTCCGTTCCTTCGAGGCAGACCTGAGGGAAATGGACTTGGTGTGGGAGGAGGTCATAAGCATTCCGCAAGATCGAGCGCAATGGAGAGCTCTTATTGCCTCCCTATGCTCCTAAGTGGAGTTCAAAGGGAATTTTGATTGATTGATTGTTATGTATGAAGATGACATTTCATACAAAATTTTGTAAACAAACAAAATAGTAGCCGGGAAACGCGAGTGTTTACAACCAAGATGCGCTATGTCGATATAGATTCGAATGTTCTCGAGTTAATGATGCAGAAAAAGTACCTATTTTATTTTTTAATTATTTATTTTATATCAAAATAGTTAAGTCCTTATTAAATCATACGAGACCTTTATGTTTCAGCCAAAATGAACTAATTTTTGTTTATTCTCTAAATTTTAATATTTTTGTACCTACTTAAAATGTATGTTTTGAATATTTTCTTCAAAACGTCATTATATTTCTTATAAATTTAGTTGGTGCATCATGTTTGTAAGCCCTCGAATGATTACGAGAATGCACATTTGCTTTATTTCTTTTAATTTCCTATTATTAAAATGATAAACCGAAATACAATGGACCAAAATATGAAGAGAGCGCATATTTGGACGGGGATAAACTTAAATACAGTGTGTTTATTACAAAAAGCGTTCTTGTATACTCGAAACAACTGTCAGTCGACGTTAAATCCAATATGGCGGGTCAAAATCTACAGAGACTCACAATCAAGCGATATGCGTTAAACTATCTCGATGACAGGTTTATCGTTATATTTTCTATCGCTGAGCTATTTTTTCCAGGGATCGTTGTTTTTATAAAATAAAGCAGTAAGCGTTCAAATTATAGGAAAAAAATATTCTCGCTGATCCAGAGTTTCTAATGCAGCGGATAATGGGAATGTAGTCGCCGTAATAAATCGCGAATCACATGAAAAACGTCCAATATGTATACTAAAATTATGTGATATTCATCGTTTTTCCATATGATGCGCCAAATATTCACATTGGGACATTCCTTTTCTCGCAAAGGATTAATTTTGTTTGATTCTTTCATCTTCCAAAGCAGTTTTCTCCATTTGGAATATTTATTGATATTTAGTACCTAGAATGGTGCTTTGCTGTCCCGTGAATGGGATAAAGTTTATTTCAAATGTGACTTGAACGGATATTTTAACGATAACCCCGTATCCTTTGTACGTAGAACTTTTTGTACGAATTTAGACAACAGTCGCCAACGGTCGATTGCGATCGACTTGTTGACTAGGCCTGTACCCGTATTATAAGTTTTATCGGAAGGTAGTCACAGAAGTGCCGTGGGGTTGCCGGCTAAGAATAGCACCTCTGCTCTTTTTGCTGGTTTTCGAGCATCCTGTAAGAGGCAGGAAATCGAAAAATCGTCCATCTCACGCCCTTAAACCTCATCCGGTCAGAAAAGGCACCTTAAACCTCGGACGCATTCGAGCGCAATGGAGAACTCTTAATGCCTCCCTATGCTCCTAAGTGTGTTTAGGCCCCTCGCATTAAGGGTTGTTTGATTGCTTTGTATCTCTCGTACGGGACGGGCTTGCTTTGGATTGGTCTCCTCTGGGCTGGCTTGCGGTGTGCCGGGGGGGGGGGGGGGTGTAAAAGGAGAATGAAATGAAAGTCACAGAAGTAAATGGAAAATGTCTATACGTATATCGAATGCAAGAATCGCTTTTGTTTCTATAAATATCTTTGTAGCGGCGCTATACCGTTTTCCATTCAAAAAGTATCGTGCAACACTCACTTTACTTCCGTGACTACCTTCCGATAAAACTTACAATAGGGGTACTGGTTTATATACTATCAAAATCATTATGCAACCGTAAAAACGGGCGACGAAGTTCGTCACATTCTTATATTGGAACTCATTCTATGCATACACTCATAATTTAACATGTTCGCTCAATTTCCTAAGAAAACCTAACCTACTCAAAATTTGGAATACTAAATCGTATATTTCTCATTTAACCCATATGTATATATCGGAAATATACGCAAACAACACGAATCCAAAATAACATTATTTAGCTTTTAACAAATGAGTTATGTACCACGCTGCGTCTAATATTCCCTTTAAGTGATGAAAATGATCATTCTCTGTCATAGATTTGTTTCAAATTAAATAATATATATTAAGTAGGTACCTCAAGGTTCAAGCGAGCGTAATAAATAACAAAAGTGAAGGCGCTTTGTGTAATATCTACAAGAACGCCTGAAATTATGCTAAGGTGGGCGTATTTTGATCAATATTATTATGTAGGTACTTAAGAGTTTTCGCGCATTTTGTACACGTATTAAAACAGTGCTTTCGTCTGAGAGAAACGGTAGAATAAATTTTATTTACAATCAACATTTATTTTAAGCAGATTGCAAATGCTCGCTATTGCGATTTTAATGAGATTCGCCAAAATTAAATATAAAAAAAACGTATTTTAAAGTTACTCAATGAACAGATTGGAAGAATTTGAAATGTGGCTCAATCGTCGAATGCTCAGAATTCCCGGAACAGATAAGGTAAACCAGGCAATTCAGGGTTGTCAAATATTATCAAGGAAAAATAAAGGGACGCCCAGGGCCTGAAGTGGACCTGCATCTGAACTGTAGAGGAGCTGTTCGGGGCAGTGCAAGACAGGGACAACTTTGCCGAACGTTTGAGGGACCCTATAGGGCACGTAAAGAAGAAGAGGAAGGTTCGAAACTAACATACATCAACAACGGTACTGAAGGGTCCTGAGTATGTATGGGAGCGAAACGTGAGTACTCACAGCCAAACGAAAGCATCAGAATTTATTTGTGCGTGGGAGATGTGGTGCTGTAGCCGCATGGCTTCACTGGTTTCCAAAGAAACGTTATTTTGATTCGAGCGTAAATAATGGCTGTAGATGGGTACATAATATGTAAGTTTCTTGTCAACATAAAATTGATGCGGTACATACATGGGATATGTGCGAGTGTATTCGCCCGTTTCAAGTAACAGTACTCATGCACTTCTACAAAGATAATAATAATATGTTTATTGTGTTATGTGATGCGTGGTTATTGTTCTGGTAGGAGGCGAGTGCTGGTCGACAGAAGACGCGGTAGACCCTTCAAAACCATAAGAAGACGAATGGGATGAAGCAGCGGGGATACCAGGGGACATGGGAACAATTGTGGAGTCCATATGCTCTATTTAGGAAGCAGACATGGAAGAAGAAGTGAAGATAGTATGGGTATTGGTGGTTGGTAGAGTGATATAGAAGGTTTTGGAGGTCTGATTAGTTTTATTGTAGAATTAATATGTTATACAGAAAATACTATTGAGCGGGCGCCGTGTGGCGCACCGCAATGCGCGTCGCGAGACTGATGATGGTGCGTGTTCTCTCTATGCGGATTTGGTGAAGACTTGATGGTGACTGATGGTTGGTGTGCTGCCTTGTACGATGTGGCAGGCTGCTACTGGATGACGACATCTTGAAGGAACGCTATTGGTTGATGATGTCGTCATGAACAGGGTCGAACGCTATTGGTTGATGATGTCGTCATGAACAGGGTCGAACGCTATTGGTTGATGATGTCGTCATGAGCAGGGTCGCCACAGTACTCCCCCCCAAGTGACGGAGTCACGAGGTTCAGCGTGGAAACTGTCGTTTTCTGGAAGGTATCCTCGATTAGGTCATCTGCTCTCCAATGCGATTGAAAAAGATTGGTACAAATAATGCTTCTTAAAAAATGTTGGTCATCTATGTCAGTCGCGACCAAAAGGTTTTACACCCCTGGTTAGCAGGTGTAGTTGTTCAATACTGTGTGAGTAATGAGAAATCTATACAATGCAAAAATGATAAAATAATAATGAGTATTAGTTATACAATAGCAAGATTGTCACGAAGTGTTGTAACATGATTACTGTAGACAAAACAACAATGTTCACGGATGGATTTCTGATATCCACTGCAAGTGTCAACTCGCCGAAGAATAATTTTAATTATCGGTGTTCTGAGAATCATATTACACAGCTTGTTATTAATAGATATAAGAATGTCTGATGTAAACAATTCACTGCGACGAGTTCATGAGTCATGTTGCATTGTCTTAGTCTTGATAAAAAATGCTGATGTAACAGATTGATGCTTTTGAGAACGGAATGTAAAAATATTGTTGCACTGCACTGTGAAAGTTAAGATTTTTTTTAAATATGAAGTATTGCACTTTCGTATGCTGTTTATGTTGTTGAAACTGATGTTGCTTGCTTTTTTGCTTGCGTAAGCGTTAGTTGTTGCTGGGTCATTTTTGCACGATTGCTTTCTTCTTGTTCCTTACATAGATTTTGAGTTTGTGCCAGTGAAGAAGTGCTGATCCTGGTTGCTGTTGCTGACTATATATTGCTAGTCAATAATTCATGTCGAATTATGGGTGCTGCCATATGAATATGCCAGAGCGTGTGTACTCGGGATGCAGTATTCATATTTTAATGAGTGACGTCGTTCGTCGTGCTCAAAGTGGCATTTTTTTTTTGCTGCTGAGGATCGTGAGTAGCGATGGTTATTTGAAGTTCCAGCGTAGGAAGAATAACCTTGCTGCTACCTAGTGTCTCTTCTGGCGTAGGCAAGCAGTCCTTTGCAGCGGTGATGCGAGGATGCTTATTGGTTGATATCTATGTTGGTCACTATCTATTGACAAGTAAAATGTCCAAGTCTGATAGATTTGTGTGACGGTTTGAACATTGAGAAATGTTGATATGATGAAAAATATCATGGCGAATAATGAGAAGTTCATTGAAGACTTCGTTGAATGACTCACAGCATGTTGAAGTGTGCAAGTTTCTGAGCTTAGAGACAACTAAGTAATGTTTCTTACTTTGGAATGTCCTTTCTTGCTCGTACTTGTTGTTAGTTCTTGAAGAAATGTAGAAAGTTGAGTCTTCATTTGACGTGGTGTCCAGATGCTAGTTGCTACGTGTCCGAGATTTGCGGAAGCCTGGGTGGTCCAGTGTGTTGCGATGGCTGCTGCGACGGTTTTTCCGTGTCTCGGTTGTAGGCACTGTTTGAATTTTCACTATGTGTGAGGCACTCTACTGCAATACCCATTTTTTAGTTTTCCATGTAGGGTCTATCCTTTCGGCAGGACAGCGCTTCAGAAGGTTGCCGGTTGCGTGTTAATGCGTGTTCATATCACGTCGGGGTCACCACTATGGGTATATGGTGGTTGGTGGGTAGTGATATAGAAGGTTGAATGGATGATCGGTTTATTGTGGAAGTAACATATTATAAAGTATGAAGGAGATGTACTGCGCGGACGCCGAGTGGCGTACCGCGATGCGCGTCGCGAGACGGAAGATGCGTGTTGACTGTATGCGGATTTGGTGAAGACTTGATGGTGACTGATGGTTGGTGTGCTGCCTTGTACGATGTGGCAGGCTGCTACTGGATGACGACATCTTGAAGGAACGCTATTGGTTGATGATGTCGTCATGAACAGGGTCGAACGCTATTGGTTGATGATGTCGTCATGAACAGGGTCGAACGCTATTGGTTGATGATGTCGTCATGAGCAGGGTCGCCACAATAGTTTATCAAAAAAATCAATGTCCGGATTTATCTACAATAGCTCTGGTCTCATTAGGTGGAAGCCTCCATTCCATTGTCGCAAAAAGATGAGCGAATTCTAGTGTATACTATCTACGAAAGAGTTTCCGTGACATCGTGTTTGCATGTATTAAGGTATTACATGGAGATCGTTAAAATGTAATATTATTTAAGATAATGGAATAATTTCTCCCAGATTGCCGACACACGAGTTTTTACTGCTTTCAAATCCACATTGAATAAATTATCCTGTCATAATATAGAGTTTTCGACGCTTTACTCTTGTGTCCCTTCGGTAATCTAATATTCATTTTCCTCCCAATAGCTCTACCTTCTCTAGTTGGCTGTTAAACTGCACGATTACTGACTAAAGTAGCCATGTACATATGTACGTAGCGATTTAGCAATGAATACTTAATAGTTATCACTATAAAAAACAGACCAAAAATATGGGGTTAGAAAATGACGTCGGGTACGTGGACAGTTTTAAATAGTTATGGAAGCATCACGCGGGATAGAGAATGAACTTTTGATAAGAATTGATTTTTTTCTTTTTTTGATTGCCCAGTCAGATCTCCCTGACTTAAGCTATCACTTAGGCAAAGTCCTCCCCGTTTCTAGCTACATGAATCCATTCCCCGATATTGCCCAGTCATGACACCTGTCTTCTACGCAAACCCTCGACTTTGCCTCCAATGATTATAATCGTTGCAGAAGCGAGAACTAATCGCCTCTAATGCATTTGGTTCCTAGGGAGCGGTAACATCGTCTGCCAAGACGGCTGTCAGTGAAAATATTAACAATGTTTTTTTGTTACTACGGTTACAATTAATTAAAGACAATATTCTACTTTGACATATTCACCAGTTCACCACTATTTATAATAGCAGTAGGTACCGTATTCTTAGGAAAACAGACCATAAGAACGTGGCCGAGATTTCGGATCTTAGTGTTCGTCAGCAATTCAAATTCAATCAATACTTTGATCTATTCAGGACCTCCGAATTGCTGACTATATTTATTTTGTCTTAGGGATCGGCACAATTTTTCTATGAATCCACAGTATTTTTCTATATAAATTTAGGTCTCGGTATCTAAATGATGAGCCAAGACTTGGTTGAAATACTGACTTGAATTTACTACATAAAGACTAATCGATACATTATGATTATTTTTATCATGGAAAAAATAAGCTTGAAAATAGAGTAAGAAATTGATCGCTTTATCTCATCCACTTTTAAACATCCTTCAACTATGTACATTGAAAAAAAAACTTCATATCGGGCAATGGATATGTGAGAGAAATATAAAAAATATGTGTACGATGTATTATGAAAAGAAAAGAATGATGAAGAAGAAAAAAATAGGTATTCTTTTTTATGCGTTCTTCTTTTGTTATTCTTTCCTCTTTTAATAACAAGTCTGAGGCAATAAACATCTCCACGTCAAAACATCACTATGAATTTATATACAAAAAAGTATATCGGGGGTAAAATAATAATAACGCGAATAAAAAAAGTATATATGTGTATATCTCCTATACTGTGATTAGATGGAAGAATCTTAAAAAAAAGTAATATCCCTAATCAAAAAGTTCGTCTTATTTTTGAAATGAAAAAAAAAGGTAATTCATTTGGAATTCCCCCTTTTCGGCGTCAATTTCATACAAAGTAAAACCGTATAAAAATAATGTAGGTAGGTCCATACATACTGATATTTTCATTCATGATATTTTACGTCATATACTAGCGGCTAGACGGCGCGCTTGCTCACATAAAAAGAAATAGGTTATTTTAGAAATTGGTGAATTGGTGTTTGATTTAGAACTTATGTCAGATTTTATTTATAAATTCTACGCAACAGCAAAGTTGCTTTTAAAAATCACACGAGTATAAGTAATTTTTTAATAAGTGCAAATAGTTGAACAAAATTGTTGAAAAGAATTTACCTAGACATGGGTACAAACCACAGCCAATTGAGAAACAAGGCTGAGACAGAAAGTCGTAAAAATTTGAAAATATTCAGTCGGTAGTAAGAATTATTCAAATTCGAAAATGAGACCCTATAAACCAATTTGCTGATTAAAAATATAAATATGGGTATGTTTTATGAAATGATTATAATAGAAAAAAAACCAAGAAGAATTATTTTAAACAGTAATGCAAACAAACTCAAAAACAAGAAAAATTAGTTATATGAAAAGTACAGCAAAAGAATATATAAGAACATCATACGACTGAATAAAATTATAAGTACTTACATATGTACATAGGTAATATAATCTATGTATATAAAGCGGAGCCCTATTTTCCATATGGTATAAATAACTCCTGGACTACCATAGCAAGACTACATGCAGACATACCATTCCATTTGCTTTTTTGCTTCTGTCGATGGAAACTATGCGTTCGATTCTCGTCAATAAATCAATAATTTTATGCCGCAAAAGCCAAAAATGCGCTGTTGTTATGTAAGACAGCATGCACTGCAGATTTCTATAATATATAAAAATGGAGACAATTTCCTTTGGTCATCGGATCACGTATGAACGGTTTTGCCCAATTTCGCTAATTTTTTTTCAGTGTTGAATGTTGAGGAGAAGAGGAACGTTTTGACGAAAGAATTTTTTAGAAATTTCTGCGGAATATTAGAAAATTTAGGTAAACTCAAAGTGGGTAACCGTCTTAGTGCTTTTTACATTTTAACTTAATTCTGAGATTAAAATGGTGTATGACAGAAACTGTCAGTTGTTTGCTAGTTAGTGCGATTGACAGATTGAGGATGGAAAAAATTATATGGTATAAAACAGACGCATCGGTCAGAATAATATTTAAGTTAAAAGGTAATTAATTTATCATTACTAGTTGTCGACCAGTGCTCGAAATTCGACCATAACTAATTTAAATCATAAGTTTGAACATTATTGTGGTTCTATTGTTAAAAACGGAGCGAGTGCTATTTCAAAGACAATGAATGACACGGATACATGAAATTTGAAATGTTGATATGTACAAAGAAGTTTTTTCTATTATTATTAAATACAAACAATATTAATATGTTCTCGACATAATCCGCTATTTCTAGCTCAACCTTCCAATTATACCGTCTTTAAAAAGCTTTCTGCGCCCATGAAAAAAAAATGGTTCATAATTAATTGTTCTTCTTATTTAACTTATCTTCTTCGAGGCCTGTAAATCAAGAGTTGGGGTTGGCCTCTTGCGAGTTCGATTCCCAGTTATCTTTCCAGCTTTTTGGTGGTCTGCCTGGGAGGCGCCTTCCATGGGGTTGGCCGTGTAACGAGTCCAAAAATTCTAATGTATTTCTGTAATTTGTAAAACCATTAGCACCCTGTGAAGGAATTCGACTGCTTCCGAAATTTCATATTATATTTCGAGAGCCGTTTCAGCTAGTATGTAAGATTATTATAAAAATAGGTATCTAAGCACGAAGACTTGTAAGGAAATTGCACATTTCGGATATCAAGCGTCTGTCAAATGTTTTTGGTGTGTTACAAGAAGCTGTTTATAAGATACCTACCTACAAATGTACGTGTTCGCGTTGTGTATGAAATTTGTTAATATTATGTGTGTTTGCTGTGCTGGAGCACGTACGCAAAAAAAAGTATGTTTAGTCGAGAGACAGCGCGGGAAAGAGAGTGAGGCCATTGTTAAGACATTTGGAAAATATGCTGCTACTGCTGGCATGATATTGGCGGCACTCTTCTCTTGTACGGACGTGTTGTCAAAATGTCAAATCTTAAACCCACCCACGCATGTTGTTGTCTCTTTCTTACATTAACACCTATATACGGTTTATATTTATTTTACCCATATCATACCTACCTAACTTCTATCGCACCTTTTCTTTTACGATTCCGGGTCTTATGCAATG
Organism: Mystacides longicornis; assembly: GCA_963576905.1. Classification (NCBI taxonomy): domain Eukaryota; kingdom Metazoa; phylum Arthropoda; class Insecta; order Trichoptera; family Leptoceridae; genus Mystacides; species Mystacides longicornis. The sequence goes on along the minus strand of OY756429.1, from coordinate 5,448,976 downwards.
GTTTTCTAGAAAACGGGCCACCAATTGAATGGCCGTTAAATACAAAAAAAATCAAAATTTCAATTTGACTAACCAATATTGCAGGCGTTTTTTTTTAATTTAACCGTTTTACTACATATTTGTTTCAGTGTGCATGTTGTTTTTTATTTATTTGTTTGAAATCTACGCAACCAATGGTTGCTTTTATATACAATTTACAAATAATAAGAAAAAAAATACAATAGTAGTTATGTATCACAGTAAAGAAAAATAAGTACCTATAACAAAGTGTTCGATATAAACATGGGTAGGCACTGGGTACGTATACGAATTCAGTTTTACGAATATTACCAATCCAAATCCAAATCCAAACTCCCTCAAGACCCCACTTAGGGGCATAGGGAGGCAACAAGAGCTTTCCATTGCGCTCGATCTTGCGCAACGTTAATGACCTCCTCCCACACCATGTCCAGACTCCTCAGCTCTGCTTCGAAGGAGCGGAACACAGTATGAGAGGGTCTTCCTCGTCCTTGGGACCCTGATGGGAGGAAGAACAGCGCTCTCCTCGGCCAACTGTCATTCGGCATCCTTAACACATGTCCCAGCCAAGTCCATCTCCTCCACATAATAGTAGAGGTGATGGGCTAACGCTGGGTGCGACGGCGTATAGCGTCGTTCGTGATGCGGTGGTACCATCTTATACCCAAAATTCTCCTGAGGCACTTCGTTTCGTTGCCGTGGGGCTATTAGTGAACACAAAGAATTTAATGATCCAAGCGGTAACTATCCTTTAGTATTTTTTTGAAACTATACAAGGATGCAAAAAATATATCAACTTCACCAAGAATACTACCCCCATAAGTTACCTATGGGAGTGTAGAAAGAATAGTTTGTGATAGTGTTTGCTAATCTAAAGGTCTGTGTACTACGCATGATCCTGGAAGGGACATGAAGCTCCACCATAGATAACAACCGAGAGGAATCAATCTTCAGTTGTTATGGTAGCCAAGCTACGTTTAATGATACTAAACGTCAATATTTGACTGTCTCTTTCTCGCTTTCATTATTTTACTACCGGCAGTGAAAGAGATAAATATAGAGTCCTTTGAACTTTTCTTAAAAAAAAAAAACCTGCAAAGCATGAGAGTACCTCCTTCGGCCATCCTCAAATAAATAATGAAAATTATTGGCAATACGATTCCAAACGGCACCTTTTTTTCCATGATGAAAAATCGACTGAAGAATTTTATATATAGTGATTAACGAAAAAGACAACAAGTTTATAAAGGGTGGTAAAAAATTAGAATAACATTGGTTTATAATATGTAAAACAAAACATAATATAATTATTGAGTATAGGAACTCGCCAATATGTTTGCTTGATTCACGTAATGGGCAATTACTCAAATGTGGTCTAACATGTAGAACGCATATAAATTATTATTATTATTTTCCATCATATATTATATCCAAAGTATTGGCTTTGCGAGCACGCTTACCCCCACTCTTTTATTTTGGAGTGAGCTCTGGTAAAAATATTATGTCATGTAGTAGAGTCAGAAATACGGCTTAGAGGAATAATGGCTCACACACATAAGTCCGTATAGTCGAAAAGTAAATTCAGTCGAGGGAGGGAATCATTTCATTTGTGTTTAAGGGTAAATAATCTTAAGTCACGTTTTGAGAACCTCGTGCGGCGTACCGAGTACATTGTTCACAAAATACCTACTTATATAATGTATAAATTATATGTACGTCGATATTCCACACAAACTCTCTATTTTGCAATAGCAAAAGAATACTTTTGTTTTATTTCTCTTATATTTTTTTTATCGTATTTTGTTTTCATTTTCTAGGATCCTTTTCTCGATATCCACAATATGGTCATTACATTTTTTTTCTTAATACAACTGCATTAGACGTCAATATTTTACAGAAAAAATAAAAACTAATGACTCTAATAATTCATGACTAATGTTCGATTTTTAAATGGAACAAACTACTACGGGCTTACGACCGTCTTCTACTGTTATTTCGAAGGCTGGCTTATGCGTTGGGTTCCTAGGGAGCGGCCGTCATCTGACAAGACGGCGTCTTTCAAAATTATATGACAATGTTTTTCGTTACTATGGAAACCATATTGGCAATGTTCTCAACTGACATTTCCACCGCCGTTTATTGTAGCGGCGTATCCGTAGGAAAACAACCCATTAGTGTGATCACTTTACGTTAACAACGTTCGCCATTAGGTGGTAATGTTTGTCTCCGAAACTCTTAATCATGAGAATTCTCAACATGTCGAAAAACCTCATGTATGAAACAAGTAGAAATTTTATAATTAATGAAACATAGAGAAAAAAGTTGGAAATTATTGAGATAGTCAATATTTTAATAATCTATCTTTGCCGTTTGGGTTTTTCATTATTTTATAACAGAAAAGCAGATGCCGCATGTATCACTGAATAGGATGCTGCAATTAAATAACATATCATTGTCAAATTCCATTATTTTATCTGAATTAAAAAAAATGATGTACAAAACACTATGAAAATAACAACATGGATGACATGACAACTGTCAACATTTGTCCAATATTGGTGAATACTTGCGAACTCGATCGACAAGTAAACAAGTAACGGCCAATGTCAAATATTGGTCGATATTGGTCATTGGTGGAGCGGCCACACTACTTGCCCATGCTGGGCCAGAGCCTCTATTTGGCCAGCATGGTCCATAGTCTAGCCGTGGCTTAATGAATAATTCTAACCGTTGTCGACTAAGCTCTTAGCAGTAGGGTCAGTTGTTGTTAATGGTTTTTATTAATTCACATGCCCTCTATCTAGGTGTATCAAAAAAATGGACCCTAGGAGCTCTAAATTCGAAAAAATCGATTAAAACCCAAAAAATAAGGGATTTTTAAATAAAATCCAAAGTTCTATATATATCCAAAATGGTTAATTTTTGGACTACATTATTATTATGGGTCAAATCGATCAGAAATGACCTGAATAATAACGTCCTTCAATTTTCAGGACGACTTTGCCTGTAACCCTTTATACCAATCGATGCAAATAATATCACATTTAACCTAGAATTTGAGTAATCACATTCAGACCCTGAATGAAAAGGATTTAGTGCTGCATTATTTAATATTTTTTTAATAATAATAATTATTATAAAATAATGAATATAACCTTAGAGTGGAAATATCCCGAGAGATCTCTTCCAGCCAACCAATTACTATTATTATTTTTTGAATATACATATTTTATCATTATTTACTAGCAGCGAAATATATCGGACGATAGGCATAGAAATATTTGATTGTTTGTTTGTATGTTTGCATTGAATAGGCTCCGAAACTACTGAACCGATTTGAAAAATTCTTTCACTTTTGGGAAGCTACACTATCCCCGTTGAATATAGGCTATATTGAATTTTCAAAAATATTTGTGATCCTTACTAAAACTCCAATAATGTAACCCAAGGTGTAAAAATAATAATAAAAAATAAAAATAATGTAGTACAATTTTGTAGAAGACATAATTATGTACAAAAGTGTCGCAACCGTATACGTCTAACTATATATTAATTATGCCACAGTAAGTGTTCATTTATTAGAATTTTTTAATTGAAATGCGGCAGTGATATAGTCGTCACTGGGGTACGAGCCGGACGGGAGGAGACCATTAGAATGCTATATTATTCCAGATTAACATAGCCTATAGAATATTTTGATAAAGTTAGGGATCTATAAAGATCATAAGAAAACTGATTTTTTTTAAATACCAGGATGGCCGAGCAGTCTAAGGCGCCAGACTATGTACACGTGCGAAGCTGGGACAGACAGCTAGTAGTTTATATAGAAATGAGTGGTGAATGCTAATATTTTTTTTTTAATTAGATATGTATAAAAATACAATAAATCAATAAAAAACGTTACAAACACTACTGTTATGTTATGTATTTGATACTCACACACATACTTCGATGTATTTGATATTGACACAGATGCATATATTCATTTATTTTTCTGTGGTTAAAATTCTATACTCTTATTTGAAAGTCGGTTCTGTAAAAAAAATTTGCATTTTGATATGCTTTTGAGAAATTTCGGCTGTGTAAAAACATGTTGCGACTCTTTCAGGCATTATTTTTAAAATTCGAAGAAAAAAGACGAAAAATAATATCACACAATGCGCGATGTCCTATTTGTCACTGACACAATGTCTAGACATAAAAATGAATCACTGTTCGTTTGCTACTAAAACTCAAAAAACGACTGGACGGCTTTGGCTTATTTTGCTTTCGAATGATGCGTGAAAGCTTTTTTTGTTTTTGTTAGAAAACAGTGAGAATATCTGGAATAATTGCGAGGAAAATAAAAAAAACAACAACAATTTATACGAGTGTCTTACAGTCTTTAAATTTTGGTGGCTCTCTTGTTCTCAATTATTTACAACTTTTATCTCTATATTATTATTTCATTAATTATTATTAAATATCTACTTGTTGCATACATGAGATTTTTCGACATGTTGAACATGTTGAGAATTCTCATAATTAGGAGTTTCGGAGACTTAAACATTACCACCTAATGGCGAACGTTGTTAACGTAAAGTGATCACACTAATGGGTTGTTTTCCTAAGAATGTGACGTTTCAGAGAACGGCGTCAGTAAAAACGTTGTTTATTTTTTTACCGTAGCTACAAAAAACATTGTCGTTATTTTCAAAAACGGCCGCCGTCTTGTCAGTGTTAGTTGATTCGTGAACGCTTTCATTGATAGCAATGAACTATTAGATATTAAAAAAGCACCTTCTGTGCTACGAGATTGATATGAATTAATTTATTCAATCATATGTCATTGTCTTTTCCATTACGATATTCATCCTCCTCTGATGCCTGGTCATCCTTCAAACAAAATAACTAAAGCAAAATCAAGATCGTTCATTTTCACGTTACGACACAATACACAAATTGACGTAGGTATGTTATTAAAAAAAAAAAACGTAGAGAATAATACGGGCACGGCATTTTCCAAATGTCACCGTAAAGACCGTCGTCGTAAGCTGCCGTAATATAGGGCCGCTGTAGTCGGCCGCTCCTTAGGAACCCACTGCATTAGCCAGCCTCCGTAATAACCTTAGAAGACGAGAAGTCAGTTCGAAGTGGTTTGTTCGTACCATTTAAAATTCAACCTCCGTAGCCAGCGCTAGGGAAATAAAAGTCCCCCCCCCCCACAGAATCCCGCATGTAGGGGTGGTAAGTAAAAAAACTCACCTTGAGTCTAACTGGAACCAGGGACCCTCCGTTGGTTACTTACTTACCCTTTAGTCACGCATCCTTCGATACCGGTCGAACCACACCTTGGTTTGGGGATTTTTGGGCAGAAAGGTTTACTCCTTCCGGAATGATAGGACTAGGTGAGTATATGGATGGGAGGGCTCATAGAAGGCAAGAGAAAAGGATAAAGGTGTAGGATATGCTCTGCATGTTGGACATCCATTCAAGGCAACATGTACATTGTACATTCTTCGACTAATCGGCCCTAGCATCCACAGGGACAGTTTGCAGCGCGATTTCATCCTGCGCCAATGTTACATGTTTCACCACGTGTAAGTGAGAGTAGAGTAGAAATGTTGTGGCTAAGAAGCATATAATATGTTCTTTCCATTTCTTTCGACCCTAATTTCGGGTTACAACAACTTAAAAGGTTACTTACTAGTTTGGAGTACGCGTTTATAATAATTTTCGCGATGACCGAATTCGATAATGACGATTTAATATTAAAGATTGACTGATAATAATCGTCTAAAAATATTTTCTCGCTGTAAATAATATCGAAATTTTAAGAAAATGTAGTAAATTATTTTATCGTAAAATTTCAACCCATAAGCGATCAATTTTGCACCCTTTTTCGCCTTATAATCTTGGAGTGCTTAATAAATTTTATGTTTTCGTTGACATAGATCTTAAAAGAACAATTGATAAAGGCTTAAGCAAAATAGATGCGAATAAGTGAACACAAATACACATTCCACATCTTCAAAGTTTGTGTTGTGAAAATGGCAATGGTCGGCACCTGGATTTGTACCCACGATCTTCAGCATGTTGTACGATATTTTGAAGAATCCATATGCTTAGAACAACGGAGTAAATTTTATTCAGCTTTGTATTGTAGGTATGTTACCAATAACTTTTCCTGTGCAGGTTATAAAGTTGTATTGTAATCGAATAAAAATGGCTAGGTGAGCGTAAATGTGAACTCAATTGCTTATTAAAATGCACGCTAAACGTGTAAATTGAATGGAAATAAATTCTCAACGCAAATATCATACAATTTCCTTTTGAGTTGATTAAAATTAACACATCAGCTTTTTTATGTTCTATTTTATGTTCCACAACGATTTGTAATTATTTTCACAGTCGAAAAATTAAATTTTCTCTGATAACTGGTATTTTATTGTTCCTTTTTGCTTCCTTTCTTCTGTAATTTAGCCGATACAAAATGTCCACCGAGCAGTTTAAATTGTAAAGAAATTTTGTGTTTATGTAGAATCTGTTTGGAACAAACAAAATAAATTATGCCTTTTACCTTACTTAGAATGAAAATACGAACGACGCGGCGAGAAGGTGGGTGTAAAAATAATTTGCAGTTAAAATTATCGGTAAAACGATAGCTTGCCAGACGTTAAAAATAATCATTTCGTATAGAACATTGACCATAAAAATTCGTTTTTGCAAAGTTACGACAAAAATTATTTCGGCTATACTGATATCAGCTGTAATCGATAATCTTTCAGTAGAGTTTTTAGTTGTTACATATTCGTTAAGATTTAGTTGTTTCATATTCGTTATAATATTTTGTTGCGTTAAATGTATTCATATACTATTAATGGTTTCATTCACATCTAAATTTATGCAGTATGAGGAATTTTAGATTTATTTATTTATTTTTTAACATTTTACCTATAGTCAATATTCCGTGTGACGTCATTTTGTTAATGACAACACTCAACACGGGAGAGTTGAAATTATACTGCATACGCGTGTTAGACTCTCCACATTGCATAAGTAGTACAAAACACGCTTATATTATTATACTCACTCAGTTTGTATTAGACAAAAAATTGCATAAATGCTGAAAATGTTAATGGCCTTAATACCTATCTGCTATCACATGTGATTGAAAATTTGCCATCACATTAGAATCCGACTAATCAAATTTCGAATGTATTGGTATGAAGTTGGCTCTTAATAAAGACTGTCTGTCTCCATAAAAACACTGATTCTTTTCAGAAAGTTTTATCATTTTTGTGGTTATCGCATCGCATCGACGATATAATTATTATTGTTGTTCGAGTATAAACGATAGGTGCCCACTAACACAACGACATGTGTCAAAATCTTCACAAGCCACAAAGTATGAAGACGGTGTTAGAACAAGATTTTTTTTTTTCAACAATATAATATGGGAATTTGCGTGAATTTTATGGTAAATTTAATCTCATCGCTTGCTATATTTCACACGAAAAACACAAAGCACACACTAATATTCAGTTTTAAAGATCCATTCCGCGTTCGTGACAAAAATTTTCTATTGCTTAATCACAAAGCTCTTTACATCACATTTTATTCAAATATAACACGAAGTTAGAAATTGTGGGAGCGATGCTTTTAAGAGTGGAATATAGTCATAAAAAGTTGAAGTTATGGTGATGCAACGCTTAGAACCTTTTTTCAAAAAAAATTGTTGGGAGAAGATTCCTATTCAAAATATTTATCCTTTAAATAACACCATGAGCCTTATTCCCGTAATCAATCGCATTTAAAAATCACTTAACGATAAGATTAAGACATGATCGCAATCAGGTCGCCCTTGAATTTGATGTTTGTAAGGTAGTTACGGGAATGCCGATTACATAGAATTTCATACCTACTAATATTTCAAACATAACGAATTTTTAAGATATCTGCTAGATATCTTGTTTTGTGAATACCAATCCGCCATTTTTATATTCTCAATCAAGATAGGAGCGTATTAAGACCGCTACGAGAATAACCCTTCATGTTATCATTAAGCCCCGGTAAGAAAACAAAGTCTCTGGGTGCAAATTAAATATTTTGTTACATTTCATTTTTAAAATATCGTATAGTTAAATTAAACAAAAGACAAGCGGTCGTTTAAAAATGTTTCAACTCATTCCATCATAGTGATGTACAAACGTTGCCTTGGGTATATAAATACCCGAAGTTATAAAACGCTCGTCACATCCCTGATTGGCGCAGTCGTTAGTGAGGCTTTATCGTTCTCAGCAGTGGGCTCTCCACTCGCTTACTACCGTTAGAAAGCTGAGTTTGAAAACGTTAACAGTCTCCAACACTTGACAAGAGTATTTCACCAAACAAAATTGTTGCATTGTCTTAATAAGAAAATACACCCAAACAATTTATTAGAGAATCGTTTTATTTTATTTCTGTAAGTCGTTAGAACTCGAGTAAATTTATATTCTCATGTATGCAAAGAAATCGATAGCTTTACTATTTTGATTTTTTTTAATGGTGGTTGGTAGCTCAAACCGGAAACTAACAAAAAAAAAACAGTAAAATGCTGTTTATTTTTCATTATAATCGCACTTTCTTCATATTTGAAAACCCGGTTAAATATCCAACTCTGGCACTTCAACCATTTTTCTGATATCGCGGCGACAGGTTCTACAAAGGTGGTAAATTATTTTGGGAATGAAATAAAACACATTGCCAAACATTTCAATTCAAATAATATAATAAGTAGGTTCTTGAAAATTTGTGAATAGATTTATAACATCTTGGAATCTTTTCTATACAAGAAAGGCTTTCCGTAAACGTATCGTTATGATCACTAACACTAGATGTTCCAGCATTTAGATTGGCGACGTTAAACTGATTCCGCGCCTTCTGATCGTTTTTATTTTCCGAAACTGTTGTAAAATGGAAAATATTCGTACATTTTCGGAAAGAAATTTTTTTAATTGGGGATGTTTTTCCAGTGGTTTGTACGCCAAATGTCTAATACATATTTGGAGTAACTCCCATAGAAAAAACGAAATAAAAAAAAAACTGACTCGTGATTTTAAAACGTTGTATTTCTGAGATTTTTTAAATTTTCTCCTGAATTTTTTACTTCATCTATTCCATTATTCTTCAACTTTTGGAAAAAAGTATTTTTAGTTTCCAAAATGGTGTACTTTGTTCACAATTTCAAGTATTAGGTCAAAAGGCAGAGAATTGAATAAAACTCTAAAAAGTTAAATAACTCGAAAACCACTGCATTTGATCCCTGTTTAAAGGGAACAAAGTTCTTGCAAATTTGCTCTAGTATAACCCCTTTCAAGGAATGTATCGAATTACCAGTAGCCCTGTATACTTTTTTTAAAGTTGGTATTGACACCATGGAAACAACAACGAGCAAGAACTATTAATGGACTATGACAGATTATAGGTACGTGCACCAGAATTCTGGTTCTTTCTCGTTGTAATTTCCTTGGTGAGCATATCAACTATCAAGAAAATATACTCTAAGTTCGTTTGATATAAACGGACCCTTACACTAGAGGTTCTAGAAAAATTGTAAAAAGGTTGAGAAAAACTACAAAACATTTTGGAAACCTTAGAAATTTTATGGGCAAGTGTGCTTCTTGGGTTTGAACCTTTGTCTCTCAAGATAATACAAATTTAGAAAATTTTGTTTTAATCCGCTTATTTATTTATGGGTTTTTGTAGTCGGTTGATCACGAAAAAGTGAAAGATACAATGAAAAAATTAAATGATTATTCCAGACGTTCCACAGTTCATTTCGTAAGCAGCGCGTGATACAGCAGCTAAATTTAGTCACAGGGATTATACTGGAATACATATTAATGGAAGCGATATGTTATGCGTTAGAGTTCAGGGCACGGGTTGTTAATACGCCTGGTATTATGCAAATGTAGGTAATTTCAACTTTTCAGTGTCAGCTTTAGAGCTTTTGGAAAAAGCATGAAGGTTTTTTTTACAAGAGTCTCGCGATAGCTTACATTCATCAACACTTCTATTTACATTTTTAGATAATATTCGCTAAGCCACTCTCAGCACTGCAAATTAGTATTGGTTAATGACTCTTTCTTTCTATCCTTCTTATGTATGATGATTCTTCTTTTTTTCTGGTCGGCACTTAGATTTTTCTTCTTTTCTTATCCAACCTCTTCAGTTTTCAGTTTTTTTTTATTAGCCTTCCACTCATTATTGAGTGATTTAGGAAAAACCTCTTCAGTTCATGCTAGGTGCTACAGACATCTCTTGGATCTATATAATATAGTAGACTTTGTGTTTTTTCACTCCTCCGACGATGGTAAATAGCAGACCCGGGTGCCTTATGTTAAGACCTATCCATTAAGCACGTTGTTGGGTTTTTCTTTTAAGGAGATGCCTCTTTTCCCCAGCTCTACTCTGGACCTCGTCATTTGAAATATGATCCGAACAATGAATCCCTAGAATGCGTATGTTGTTGTACCACATTTCAAAAGCACCCAGATGCTGAAATCGTTCTGGGTGTCCATGTTTCGCTCTGAGTGTAAAGCAGTAGACTCCGATCAGAGTCTTGATATTGGCGGACTCGAATATTTTTGATCATTTGTTGTAACCGACTCTTGCCTAATGGAATGTACGTACTCATTGTCTCTGCTTTTGAATGGTCATCTTTGGATATTTTGCTGCACAAATATATTTTTTTTATAATTATTAATGATGAGGAGCTAAAAATAAGTAAAAAAGGCGTGCAAGAGTTTAGTTGTCACTTAGTCTTATAGTACTTCAAAAAGTCTAATTTGATTCTGAAAAGGACTGCTGATGGCTATAAGAACAGAAATTATTTTCGTCTGTTTTTTTTTCTGCATCAACCGCTGAATATGTTTTTCTAAAATGCCTACATATAAAATACCTACATGTTTATGTCACACTTTTTTTATCTCTGAACATCAAATACATATTATTACCTACTTAAAGTAAGCAAGCGAAATATTGTTCTTAAATTGCAGTTTTTTTTAAATAATATGTTTGATAATCAGAAAGAATGCAAAAAGCGCCTAAACTAGTAACCACGGACCATATTATTCATACCTTTTATAGGAGCACCGGAGTTTCTATGTTTTTCATCTTTTTGTGTTCTTCATTGTTATGTTGGTGTTTCCTTAAAATAAATAAATAGGTTATGGATGGCTTCTTAACCTCTTTACAACCTTTTTTAGTATGTTTATGTCCTAAATAAGAAATGTTAGCTTTAAATGACGTGGGGTAGATGTGAAGTTCGTGTCTTTGAGAACACACATACAGGCTTCGGAGGGTTGCGACAGAATAGAATCAAACATGATAATGCGTTTTACTTTGAAATTGGTCATGACAAAAAAAATCGAAACGTTCTAAATGTCATTTCAAATGTCACACGATATGGGCCAACGACAATAGTGATAACAGTAAAATATTGTTCATAGTATGGTAGATATATTTTAGAGCTGCTTTTTGGTAAAGGTTTGCGTAGAAATATTTTTTTATTTTTTATTAAACATGATCATTACATAATATTATAATACTAGATGCCCCTTGACTTTATCCCGCTCCTAAAAATCAATATATATACGCGTATGGTGTCAATGGCGCTCTAATGAGGTGGTTGGTAGACCAGCGGTTACGACGCCGGCTTTCGCACTGTTTCGTGCTAAGGTCGTGGGTTCAAATCCCGGCCGTGCCGACCATTTTCCACTTTCACGACACAAGCATTTGCTTAGTGTGAAATATGACAAAATTGTATTTGTGTTCACTTCGAGTGAGCACAGATTCATTTTAGTAAAAAAATAAATAAATAAATAAAAAAGAATTTAAAACGACCGAAGCCAATCCTTGGCTGTAAAAATCGATAAAAAAGTTGTGTGTCAGAGTGTGATTCTAAACCATCCTTGAATAACCTGTTATATACTCACCGAATCGGTAACAAGTAGGTATCTACTCAAAAAAGTGTATTACAAAAAATACTATTAAGAATATTAACATTATTTGTTAAAAGCCGTAAGCGATTCTTTTGCAAGCGATTTTCTTGACAATATTATTTTATGAGATCACTATCTATATACGTCATATTTATACGGGTTCGATTGTTAATGGTAATATTCTAACTATTTTATGAGATCACTATCTATACGTCATATTTATACGGGTTCGATTGTTAATGGTAATATTCTAACTATTTTATGAGATCACTATCTATACGTCATATAAACGGGTTCGATTGTTAATGGTAATATTCTAACTATTTTATGAGATCACTATCTATACGTCATATTTATACGGGTTCGATTGTTAATGGTAATATTCTAACTATTTTATGAGATCACTATCTATACGTCATATAAACGGGTTCGATTGTTAATGGTAATATTCTAACTATTTTATGAGATCACGACTGTTTTCTACTGTTGCCTCGAAGACTTTGTGTTCGAATTTGTCGAATTCCCGAGGTTAGCACCATGGGAATCTTCGACATTTTGAAAAATTACATGCCAGAATGGGAGCCCATAACCCTTTTTAGCGGAGGCGCCGGTCACTAGGAGAACGGGAAATTGACCAACAGCTGACTTTCAGAACAGGAAAGGGAGTTGGGACCATGACAGTTTCGCTGAACATCTAAAAGAAATCCGCATGCCTGGGTCAAATTAAAAGTGAATATAATATGGGCTTCTCACATAAATGTACTTTAAAAAAATAGTGTGTAAAAAAGTTCTTCAAAATTAAATCTTGAGATATGTTAGTAGTACCCCTACTATAAGTTTTCGATGATCGAACATCGAGGCTATCATCGTAAGAGATTCGACAAAAAAAATCTATACAAAATGATCGAACGATGATGTTAGAACACTATTTTTGCAAATAAAATATATGCGTTTAATGCCCCCTTTGATGAGATTATGAACAATCGATATCCGGTTTGGGATACTGCATGGATAAACCATAACTACAGTGCCGTCTGTCGAGGAACTCGCCAGGCTTGGCGCCTTTCAAGATTCAGGGCGGTGAGTCAAGGTTGCATCGAATTAAGGGTGGTTTGATGCAGACCGTAGCCTTCTGGGGGCGCTAATATCGGCGCCGCGCGGGTCCTGAAAGACGGGATTGGTTGCGGGGTGATGCACATAGATCAGTCATATTTTGAAATGTATATAACCACTTACCCGTAAGAATCAGACCAAAAAACACGTCACTGAAGACTGCACATTCCCGAGATAGCTATGGCCGCTTACCCTTTGAGAGACGGGGAAGTGCGTCCACTAAAATACGCTAAAAATGCATTCATTTCATTGTTTTTGTGGTCTTAAACCAGCTTTGCATTATCACCTTTCTAATAAAATCGAGCGAACAGTCAGATTGGCTTTAACCAATCTGTTTTAATCCACTATAAAATTACGTACTGTGTAAGAAATTAAAATTATTGTCATAACGCGCTATATTGAATAAAAAACCTTCCTCAATGGCTAACCAGATATTAAATCATAAAGAAATGTTCAATGAATACACCATCGTAAAGCATAGGTAATAATAATATTACAAGATAATAATATTAACACGGACCGCTTTTCTTTTGTTGCGATACAAACTATTCAAAGAATCACTTTATTTCACACAATAAAGGCGGATAGTATCGATACTTAGTGTGTTGTGGAACTAGGAGAAAACACCAGTGTAAAGACCACCATCCACCGTGGGGTTGAATCAAATAGTGTTATAAAAACAACGAATATGTAACAACTAATGACTCTAACAATTCATAACTGATGTACGATTTTTAAATGGAACAAACCACTACGCGCTTACGACCATCTTCTACTGTTATTTCGAAAGCTGGCTTAGTGCGTTCAATTTACGTTAACAACGTTCGCCATTAGGTGGTAATGTTTAAGTCTCCGAAGAAACTCCCAATCATGAGAATTCTCAACATGCTCAACATGTCGAAAGATCCCATGTATGCAACAAGTAGAAATTTAATACTAAATGAAATATAGAGATAAAAATTGGAAATTATTGAGAACAAGAGAGCAACCAAATTTTAAGACTGCGACTACTGTCATGTATTTGGCGCCAGGATATGAGTATATCCAATTTTGTTACTGTCTCATATTTATTGCCTATTGTATTATAAAAGCAATCATATTGTATTTGCTATCTCGCTAACAATCCTTTAAAACGTTACGATGAAAAGAGATAGGAAATCGTTCATCAAATAAGTGGGTCTACCTTATATTCGCAAGAAAGGACTCTTCCCTAGCATAGTGATTATTTTAAATTATTATGACTATCTGTGGTTTTGACGCAACACTATATTATAGGCTATGATTTCCTAGGAGATCGATGGAGTCATCCAGTAGCCGTAACACACAGGCGAGCTATTGTACGTATACCTAGAAATGCTGTACCTACTGCTATTTAGCGGCAATAAACAGCGGTGAATGACGTCAGGAGACGTTTATTTATGCGTAATGTAGCATAAAAACACATTGTTGCAATTTTCAAAGACGGCCCTCTTGTCAGACGACGGATCGCTCTCTAGGAACCAATTGCATTATCATTATAATGTCACTGTACGTTGTCTATCTAAACCAAATGGCGCGGTTTTCTAGGGAGCGATAATTGAAACTGGTATTGTTTACTATTAACTTTGCGGCCGTAATATTAGGGTCCTTATACGACGGCATGGATATTTGAGGAAATTGGAGCTTTATCCCTCTCGACGTTTCTCGTGAACAATAAGCGAGACAAAAAATAATTTTCTTTCTGAATAGCAAAACTAATACGCAGTACATAATATTATTGAATATATACACCTGCCGTATGTTGATTTTTTCTGTTAGCTCCCGTTAACACGGGCCGAAGTCAAGTGCAATAAAAGGGCCGCCATCGGTGTCGGTCACTCGGTGTTCCCATGGTAACGATGTTAAAATTTATCGTTTTAACGTCGTGACTCTGATACCGTTGATTGACTCCGACCCCCTGATGTAGGTACCTATACAAAAAACTTGAATCAAAATGGATACTAAACAAAACAATATAATGATGATAAAAATGTATTTATTCTGCAAAGAGATACTAAAAAGTATTGAAATAATAGCAAATGACTGAATGAAAATCAAGTCAAGTCAATGTATTCAAAGTGTATGCCATGCCAGAAAAAGTGGCCATAGAATGCTAGATGTAGGCCTGTGGTGGATAGTAGGCCTAACGTTTAAGTTGATGTTACCGTACAATCCAAACGAGACTTTTTGACAAAAATTAGTTTAAACACGCAATAGTCGAGTCACAAATTAATATCTAGGCGGAAGATAAACCTTTGCACGCTTCCTTATAAAATGCTTTTTTTTTCTTAGAGAGATATTATTTGATTTTTTTTATGAATGATAAAACTTTAATTCATTCCTTGTATCTATGTAAATTGTGTACCCTTGGCACACATTGAAAATGCTTTTAAAATAAATATAGGCACGGCTGACTTGCACAGAAGGTGGGCCAAAAAGAAAAGGAAATAATTTATATTTATTTATTTCAAGTAGAATTCATCACTCACCATTACAGATTTCTCCTTTGCGATGAGTTCTTGCTCATGAAAGAAGCGAAAGAGGTTTGCGCGGATAGGAATGAGTGTGTGTCCGTACTCTCTGCCTACCCCTAGCCGCCTATAGTCTAGCAGTTTCTTCGCCGATTTCATTATTGACGGTATAGTTTCTCATTGAGGGAACAAGCATTGCTGCTTATAGTGAAAGATGTCGAATATGTATTTGTGTTCACATAGGTTTAGATTAAAAAAATAATCTTCATTTATATGCCTATAGTCATAGGCTGGTAAAAAAATAATGTGTGTACTAACACAATATTAATGTTTCACATATCTGGAATATTTTATTTTATTTTTATTTTTTTGTCACATATACGGTAAGGCCATTTACATGTTAAAAAATAGGTATATAGTACAAATATTACAGACACAATAAGTTATATATACAAAATAAAATAAAATTTAATGGACATAAAACGAAATCATCACAAAAGACATTAATTATTATAAATGAATGTCGGGTTAGTGCGAACACTTACATATAACTCGAGATCGGCTAAATAGATTCTTCCGATATTGGATTCTTCTCCGCTCCGGATAACAGAATGACTAATAAAAAGTTTAATAAATGGATGAGAAATGATATAAAATATAATAATTTACTTAGTATGGAACGGGTTTTCTGACCGTTACTGCCACCGTCATCTGTTGGGGAAATAAGGAGATGTCGGGTAGATTGATATTTTGGTAGAAAGATTATATATATATATATATATATATATCAATGTTTTCCCTATGTTGCCATAGATGACGGTATTAATGTGTCAATCATTGAAATGAAGTGTAATTAATTTAATATCATCTGACTTATAAAAAAGTCTGTATTACCTATATGACTTTTTTATAAAACAGATGATAAAAATTCAATATAGATATCTTATACAATATAAATGGGTGCTTTTGAAATAACTGATTCATAATATTATAACCACATAACTTTTGATTTTTTTCACAGAGTAGTCATCGTATGGTTATGTTATGTTACCCAACAATATTTTATTGACTTTAAGGCGGGACGAAGTTCGATGGGTTAGCTAGTTTTTAATAATAATCTTTAGCGGTCTGATAATATTTTCGTATCTCTATAAAGTAAGATGAAAAACAATAGTTGTATTTGCATACCTACATACCTTTAACTTAAACGTAAACGAATGTGGAAAAAAGTACCTATAAAATAATTTTATTTTCCTCTATGGTTTATTATTATTATTATTACCGTATATAGTGACTTTTTATTATCATTTTTTTTGTTATTTTATCTATATTTTATGCAAAGGAGGCATATTTGATTATTATTAAACATATTTTATACTATTTTTGTACTATAATGGAGAAATATCGTAAGAAAAAATGAAAACTTATTGTCTTGTTATATTATTGTTCTTCGTTATTTCGATATTTTTTTTTTAGTAAATGGTTCATTGATTTTTTTATATGAATACCAGCAGCAAAACCTGGCATAGAAATACTCATTATTAATAATGTTTTTAAAGAATATGTTACAACTAAAAACTTTTAGGATTCATTACTAATGTTCGATTTTTAAATGGAACATACCCTACGGGCTTACGACCGTCTTCTACTGTTATTTCAAAGGCTGGCTTAGTGTGATCACTTTACGTTAACAACGTTCGCCATTAGGTGGTAATGTTTAGGTCACCGGAACTCCTAACCATGAGAATTTTCAATATGTTCAATATGTCGAAAAATCTCGTGTATACAACGAGTAGATATTTAATAATAATTAATGAAATATAGAGCTAAAAGTTGGAAATCATTGAAAACAAGAGAGCAACCAAATTTAAAAACTGCGACTGCTGTTGTATTTGGCGCCAGGATATAACTATATCCATTTTTGTAAATGTCTCATCTTTATTACCTTTTGGCTTTGTTGGTGCACAACGTTCTAATTATGTCTAGATTCTTGTTACCTTTTTTCAGGACTAGATCACAACGAATATGTAACAACTAAAAACTCTGAATTCATTATTGATGTTCGATTTTTAAATGGAACAAACCACTATTTTGTTTTTCTGCACTATAAAATATAAATAAATTATGTCGTCTTTTAAAAGTTCTGGGTTCGATTCCAGGTGCCGACCATCTTCCTCTTTCACAACACAAGCTTTATGTAGGTACCTAGTTACTGTGAAAGAGTCAAAGAGTTTACCTATTTGTGTTCACTTTGAGAGAGCGCAGATTAATTTTTTTTTTAGAGTCTCAATTTTACTTTAACACGTTGAGAACAGCGAACGAAGTTTTATTTATTTTTATTTAAGTGAACAGAAATAAATAATTATTCTTGACTCTATAACGGTAAATTAATTAAAGCTTGTGTAGTGAAAGACGATTACTACACCGCATTCGGGGGCCTGTCATGGCTGTCCTGAGAGAGCAACAATGCGGCTTTGTACCTGGAAGGTCCTGCACGGATCCAATTTTCTGTGCCAGGTGCATCTTTCAGCAGTGCAAGGAGTTTAACTCTCCAGTCGCTTGTTGCTTTATAGATTTTGAAAAGGCCTTCGACAGCCCACATAGACCATCAATATGGAAAATACTTGCTCTGTATGGTATACCTCCGAAAATAGTTAAAATGGTGCAGTCCCTGTATGAAGACTCTGAGTGTAGCGTGAAAACGCCAGGTGGTCCTACTGAAGCTTTTAGGATCACCACGGGAGTCAGACAGGGCTGCGTACTAGCTCCCTTTATATTTATAATAGTCATGGATTTCCTGTTGAGAAAGTCCATGCAAGGAGCAAGAGGTATACCGATAACACAGAGAGATGGTCTAATGGGCGAACTGTGCGATCTGGAGTACGCGGACGACCTAGCGTTGTTCAGTACGACAGTGGAGGAATTACAGCGCAGTGTTTCAAGACTCTGCAACGAAACAGCACGCCTCGGCCTTCGAGTCAATGCCAGTAAGACGGAGCTCATGGCGAACAATGCCTGCCCCGATAAACAGCAACCGATAACCATCGATGGTCACCAGGTCTCCCGGGTGGATAAATTTAAGTACCTGGGAGCAACCATTACCACCGCTGGTGACCTCGGGGCTGAGCTCCCGATTCGTATCGGTATGGCAAGTGGCGCCTTCAACAACATGACCAAGATATGGAAAGCGTCGGCGTTTAGCGTCGAGACGAAATGTAAACTGTTTGATGCGTGTGTGTTGCCCATTCTCCTTTATGGGTGTGAGTCCTGGCACCTGACTCTGGCCCAGGCACAAAAAGTCTCAGCCTTTGAGATGAAGTGCCTAAGGAGAATTCTGGGCGTAAGATGGTACCACCGCATCACGAACGACGCTATACGCCGGCGCACCCAGCGTGAGCCCATCACCTCCACCATTGTGGGGAGGAGATGGACTTGGCTGGGACATGTGTTAAGGATGCCGAATGACAGTTGGCCGAGGAGAGCGCTGTTCTTCCTCCCATCAGGGTCCCGAAGACGAGGAAGACCCTCTCACACTGTGTTCCGCTCCTTCGAAGCAGAGCTGAGGGACATGGACATGGTGTGGGAGGAGGTCATCACCGTTGCGCAAGATCGAGCGCAATGGAGAGCTCTTGTTGCCTCCCTATGCCCCTAAGTGGGGTCTAAAGGGAGTTTGGATGGTTGGATGGTAGTGAAAGAAGAAGATGGTCGGCAAACTGGGATCGAACCCACGTTCTCCAGTACAAAATTAGATTGTTATTATTGTCGTAGCAACGTTTATTTACATTACGACGAATAATATAAGTATGAAATTTTTTTCACTTCAGTACTTTGTTGCATTAGTCTTGTCAATATATTATGTAAACTATTTCGCGTGGACGCGTGGTTTCGACGAAATTACGGAGTTACGGACGAACTAACCAATATCACATCGACTCCGGGTTCGATTCCCGGTCGGGTTAGAATTTTCAATGTTTTTTTTTTCACATGAAATTTCTACTCGGGGTTGGAATCCTGTCTCAGATTGGACGGGACCGGTTGACTGGTAGAGAATGCTTCAAGCATTAAGTTCCGCCGGCTATACTGACACCTTTGTATAGAAGAGTGTTATTTATTTATCATAATCTTTTTGCTACGGAAATAACCTTATTGATATTTTATATGGTTTTATATTATCTTCTATATAATTCAAAATGTTTTCTTAATCTATTATTGTTCTTTAACTTAGTAGGTTGTCGTTGATAAACCATTTTTATGTTATTCGGGTCGTGCCTTTCTATTCGTCTCTCCCAAGACCGCCCAATTACTGGTTCGAGGATGGTAAAAATTAGCCTTGCCTATCCTATTTGGCCTATCCAAGATGACATCTGTTTTCAAATTCTTTAGAGAGTTGAACTGGTCCATTGATTCGACTAAGTTGAAAATACATAAAGTGTCTTTGTGAATAATTGTGAAGTTTACATATATAATTTGCAGAAATGAAACATTTTAGATTCGTATTCGAAAAAAAAATATATTTTTCGAATATGTAATAACTAATGACTGTAACAATTCATTCCTGATGTTCGATTTTTTAAATGGAACAAACCACCAAGGGCTTACGACCGTCTTCTGCTTTTATTTCGAATATTTTTATAATACTAATATTTTTTATTTGGCTTTGCGAATTTTTATAATACACCTATTTGTAGTTATTTTATTTGATGATTGATCAACAAGACAAAAAAGATTTTTTTAATGATAAATTTATTTTGGTTAAAATACACTTTCGATATCTTTCACATAAGGTGAAGCTATTGTTGTAAAAGTGAAAAGGAAATGGTTGGGATTCGAACCTACGATCTTGAGCGTTCGTAAGCAGTCGAATGAAACGCTGCGCTACCAACCACTACAACACAGCTTTGTCTTAAACACAGTTCTTCAAACATTTATGGATTCATATACCTACTGTTTTCCAGGACTAGATCCTTACAGCAACCGAGTATTTGGTCTTTTTATTTTGAACTTAGCCCTATTTTTTTGTGGTCGTCGCATCACGCTTGAAGAGCTGGAACAATTTCGCTAATTCTCATTTTCGTTGTGTTTGCTATTGGCAGGATATGAAATGAAATTATGAAGTTATAACATAAGAAAGTAGAGCAAGAGAAAATGTAAGCAAACCTAAAGTATGTAACCATATTAGTCCTTTTTACAGTAGGTATCTATAATTAGTATAATTCAAATTTAAAAAATAAATTGGCGTTCGACAGAAACTGTCAAAATATGGATGCAAAATATATGATTTAAAACAGATGCATCGGTCAGAATCTCATTGGTTAAATAGGTAATTTATTTATCATTTAAAAAACTGGAACTATATATCCATAATTAGGAACACAGCACAACGCCAACGTCTCAACGAAAACTTGTGTACTTATAGGTTGGTACCATCCAACTATATACCTACTTACATGTTTAAGTAAAAAAATGTTCTACAAAAAAAAAATATCTTGATATGGATAATTCGAATTTTGCGATGGTCTTGAATTTTCATATTTACATTTTGTACCAAAGCGGCATGCGATGTTTATATAAAAAAAAAAACAGCTGCGAATTGATTAATAATATAGTTAAAAATAAATTCTAATCAGATTTTTCTTTCTTGCTTGTTACAGTGGTTCGCGTGTCCGATACAAAAAAAAAGGTTGTGTTAATTTTTCTAGGTAGGATAACAAAAAAAAAACAAGCATAATACATACCGTGTTTATAAATGCTTTACTTTAAACGGAAAAAGTTCAAAGCAGTGCTTCCAAATGTGACAAAGTGTGATTTTAATTGCTATATAAATTATACATAGGTATTATGTAATACCTAATTAAAAATAAATATATAAAATATAAAAGCTGTTTAAAAATTTGCTAAATGCCAAACGTTCGCAGGTATACGGTAGTGACCTAAAGAATTTTGAAAGTGTAAGTTTTTCAACAAAATCTGTCTTACGTAGGTAGCTACCCTTTTCATTTCGTTCCGTACAGTGAAACCTTTCGTAACGAACATAATTTATTTGATCTGAAGTTATTCGTTTAGTGAAAAAGCCCCGTTCAATGATATAACGTTCAACACATTGAAATTTAACGTAAATAATAACATATTATGTATGAAAAAAAAGAAGAAGAAAATTAAAAATAGATATTATAGTCATATCCTGGCGCCAAATAAATAACATTCTTTAAATTTCGTTGTCTCTTGTTCTCAATAATTTCCAACTTTTATCTCTATATTTCATTTATTATTAAATTTCTACTTGTTGCATACGTGAAATTTTTCGACATGTTGAACATGTTAAGAATTCTCATGATTAGGAGTTTCGGAGACAAACATTAGGTACCACCTAATGGCGAACGTTGTTAACGTAAACTTGATAAGCATGATCGAGGTCTATGGGAGGAATTAGCCACTAAAAGAGGGCCTTTCATGTCAAACGAACCTTCTTGCCATAATTCAGGCAAAATAAAACTCCGAAGGTCCGATACTGGCCCCGATTCGATGCGGCAGATATAGTGTGTACAGACAAATAGAAAAGGTTCCTGATGGTGTACAGACTATAGGGGCTGGAAGCTATCTTTTAACATTCTAACTCTCGACTCTAAATACAGTCTGGCTAAAAAGAGTAGACATTAATTATTGATGAACTAAAATGTTATCACTCTGGCTACACTGAACATAGGTTATTGTCTGACATTACCAATGTTTACGAATGGACAGCAATTCTAACCGGTAAATACAACATCCAATTCATTTTAAAAATTATTAAGTACCTTTTACTAATTTGGATATTTTTCCGACATATTTTTTTTTATATACCTATAATATTCACTTACAAATAAATTATAGGTTATGTTTAAACATTTAGACATTTATATGATTGAAATTCGATCATAGAATAGTAACCAGTTGAAAGCCCGTAGAGGTTTGTTCCATTTTAAAATAGAACATTGGTAATAAATTGTTAGAGTCATTAGTTGTTATTTATTCTTTAGAAAGTTAAAAAACCAACATATTTATATCAAACAACCTTTCATTGTTTGCTCATAACTAAAATCATTATTAGATCGCAATATCCGTAAGTCCTACATTCTAATGACACTTGTTAAGCTGATGGGCAACAGTTTATGTCATTCTATACATCGCATGCTGGTGATTCTAATACTCTGTTTTATTTCCAGTATACAATTGATCGATATTTTTTTGTCAGTCATTATGCAATTGATTCATAGTAATCCATTTTGATCGTAACGAAAGGTTCAACTGTACTTTGCCAAAGTAGACATCCTATTGTTTTCAACGAAATTTTAATAATTGTAACTTTTGGCACGCACCTAGTGTATACTTCTTTTTCGTAGCACTCACTCAGGCAGGCGCGATCAATTTTCTTTCCAATTTCTCACGGCATTGTTTACATTCGCGTGATATTTAATTAATAAATTATACATCAACGCAGTAAAGTTCTACCAAAAATAAACCAATCGAGTTTTGTTGGAACGAAATTGTGGATAGGTAATCCCGTAATGATATAACACACAAAAATACTCTCCGAATAAAAACACATAACTTTTATTTCATTCTAACCAATAATTAAACTTTATATTTTAAACTAGCCATCCCGACAGACGTTGTCCTGTAGTCCTTACTATGAATATTGATTTCGAATTTGCAATTTATAGAAAAAATATATTTAAAATAATATGTTTGAATGATAAAACATTATTTTTGAAAGCTTGAAAAAAATCCATCGTAAAATCTGCGTGCCAATATTTTAAATGTCAATGGTTATCAAGTAAGTAAATGAAAATTGTGTTGTCATGGAATTTTTCACAGATAGCGTTGTTGTCAGTAAATCCTTACCATACTAACTTTAATATTAAATTTTATTATTATTTGCTATCCATTATTCGAATTTTCAATAATGTTATCCGGAGCGGAGAAAAATCCATTAACCAAAAATGATAAAAATTTGTTCAACCGATCTCGAGATATAAGTATTTATAAGTGTTCGCACTCATCCGACTTTCTTTTAAATCTTTAGATTGTCTAAGTTTCGTATAGTAATAACTTGGGGCTATCCGACAGCATATTTTAATTTATATTTTTGATACAACAATTAGTTTTATAAAAACATGGTTTTTTATAAATTTCTCTCGTTAACAGGGTGATCGCCACCGATGCCACAAATGGCTGTAGATATCTAAAGTTCTTTTCTACACATAAATAACAACAGAACATACGCGGTAACTGTATGGGGTATCTGAGTGTATCCACCAGTTTCAAACAACATAACTCAGGCTTTGGGGTATGCTTTACGAGTAACCCGCGGATTGCGTCAGGTAGGCGGAGTTCGTCGAAGGTATCTAATATGTAGTAGATCGAAATATTAAGCTGCTACTACTACAGTTGTGTCAGCAAATCTGCAGTTGTTCTTATTGTTAACTTTAAAAGAATCCAATATTTATGTCCTTGTTTTTATACACGACTTTTCTTACATTTATGCCCGGCTCTCCGAAATACCCACCTAACCTAAGGTACAACAAAGGTTTGCTGAAAATTCGTCATTGCTTTGAATTGCTTCACAATATTTTTTCTGAATCGAATAATGTAAAGCGATCAAAATACAACAAGCTTACCTACCTTACATAAAAAATAGCTTCAATATTTTGTAAATATTATTATGTATGTACCTACAATGTACATGAGTATTTCTTTATATTTACATTCGCAACGAATAAGCGACACTTTCTTTATCGCAGAATGTTGAACAGGATTTTATATAGAAGACCGACAAAAGTTTGCCTGCGAATTTTTATATTTTGTAAGGGTTGCTCTGAATAGTTTATCCTTAACAAAACTCGGTAATTTAAACTTAATAGAAAGAAAAATGTGAAATGAGAAACAACTCTTGTAGCAATCATACGTAAATCAAAAGGTGTTCGATTTTAAGAAGTAATTTTTTTACAAATTTGTTTCACAACTTAAAGTGCTTACTTTCTATTTGACCTTAGTAGAGTCGTCAAAGCTTACTGCATGCAAATACCACCATCAAATTGTGCTCTAAGACCTATTATAAGAAACAACAACGTCTCACTACATACAAAAAAACTACTTCATAACGCAATTCTGTTACCATCATGACATGGACGAAAAAAGATAATTAATGTAGTACCTATATAAATGCAGTAGAGATGAGATCTCTATGAAGAATATTTGGAAAGCGTCTGTGGAATATGGAAAGGAATGAAAATATTAGGAAGGAATGTGGTGTACGAAGTAAGTGTTGTGACAAATATGAAAATCAATAAGTTGAGATGGTTTGGGCATGTGAAAAGAATGGATGTAAACAGAATGACAAAGACAATTTACAAGGCTGAAAGGAAAGGTATAAGAAAGCGTGGCCGATCGAGAATGACGTGGATCGAACACATGGATTCCGTCCTAAGAAAAGACCAGGTCAGAAGTAAGGAGAAATAGGATGGGAGTATGAGAAATGTTATGTCGGCGGAAGAAGTAATAGAAAGTATGCTTGGCTAGAAAAAAGTGGAGGTCCATTCTCTCTGCCTACGCCTTACGGGACACAGCGTGATGGGTAAAAAAAATCAAGCATTTGTACAGTCTTCAAAAGTATGCCAAGCTTACATGATAATCTTAATTGACCTTTATTTCCTGCTAAACATTGTTTTGTGTCTTTGTGAGTTAGACGTCAAATTGAATCTATATTCAAAATAAAACTAGCTAAGTTTTCCTTTTAAGCAACCCTAAATTAAAAACCGATAGGAGAGCGAAAATGTCTTTTGCTAAATCCATTGGATTACAAAAGACCGACCCGCCTACGCCCGCACTTCAAACTGCGCATAGCTGTTTCCGTACAACAATTGATTTGTTAACTTAAAGTAAACAAAACTGAACAATAATACCTTAATTTCACGCCACATAGACCCTTTTGATTGTTCGTTCCAAATTAAAAATTCAAATTAAGTAATCGAACAACATCGAATTTTGAAATAATATAATATGACAAATATTTTATATGGTTTCGTACGATATTTCAGTGATTTGTCAAAGTTGTTATTTAAACTGAAGGGACTAAAAAGCCGTTTGGTTTTATGTCAACTCCGGTAGGGTGTTTCTTTGAAAGAATAATAACTGTAGTACATAAATATGACCTGAGTGGTGTTTTAGACTAGGCACGCTTAATCTAAAGTTAGTGTATCATTCATTGGATACTACGTCCTAAAAACATCAAATTATACTAAAACTAGCTTTCCCGACAGACGTTGTCCTGTGGACCCTGTGGTCCTAACCAAATGCGGCCCGTTCAATGTGCTCTGCGCCTCCAGAAACAAAAATAAACTAATAAAATAAAAAATAAAAAAAATGAAGTGGTTTGTAGACTAGTGGCTACGACGCCGGCTTTCGCACTGTTTCGTGCGAAGGTGGGTGGCGACCATCTTCCTCTTTCACGATACAAGCTTTAAGTAGCTTACTGTGAAAGAGTCCAATAGTGTATTTGTGTTCACTTTGGGTGAACACTGATTCCTTAAAAAAAAAAAAAATAATATTAAAATATTAATTCTAAAACGTCCATATTTCATTCGTATTCAAAGTTCAGACGGGATCATCGCGAAAATATAATTATTATATGCGCGCAATTTGGTTGACTTTGTTTGAAAAATTTCTAAAACACCCGAAACGGTGGAGTAAGTGGGATCGGCTACTGTAAGGGTGGTATGCGAGAATGAGAGGGTGCAGATGCAGAAGACAATTAATTATTTTTTTGTTAGATTTTTTCAAAGGTGGCGTCGCATGAAATTCGTTCCATACCAACTTTAATATTATATTTTATATTATTTCTTATCAATTTTTTTTCAACTTTTCGTTAGTTATTCTGTTATCCGGAGCGGAGAAAAATCCAATAAATAACACATCGGAAGAATCTGTTGAGCCGATCTCGAGTTATAAGTGTTCGCCCTAACCCGACTTTCAGTTATATTAGAGATTTACTGGATGGACTAGCAGAGTGATACATGGAAAATTTACGTTTTTATAACTAGTCAAATATTTAAAAATTAAGGGCCCATTCTCTCAAAGTAGCCTTTTTTTGCACTTACCTTAATCGATTATAGGTAAGCTACGGCTACACTATGGCCCATGCTGGTCCAGGATGGCCAAATAGTGGCACTGGCCAAGCATTGGCAAGTAGCAACATTTGGCAAATATACTTGTACACCTGGCTACACTATTGGCCCAACTCTGACAGCTGGCACGAGGCTAGATTGTTACACAATGTTTTTATCACTGATTTATTGATTAATTCTTGCTTTTATTCATCATTTTACATTCTAATCTCAAATTATTTGCTGTATACTCCTATCTGAGTGGGGAATTTCAAGAGAGTTTATCTACCTGGGCAAAAACGATATTTTAATATAATATCCAATTCACAAATATACCTACACAATAAAAACATTCATAATTTTATTAAACCTAACCTTCAATTTTTATTGATGTTTATTGTTTTGCAATAGGTATATATTTACCTAGCTCTTACAGGTTGATTTGGACTATAACATAAATGAAAATAAAAGATATTGATAAAAAAAAACAAGAATCATGGGTACATTACATACATACTCGAGTGGTTTAAAGAAAGCATCAACCACCGTCTTTGCCGTTTGCGTTTTTCATTATTTTTAATAACAGAAAAGCAGATGCCGCATGTATCACTGTATAGGACGCTGCAATTAATGGCATAATATGATATTATCATTGTCAACTTTCATTATTTTATCAGGATTATAAAAAAATGTACAAAACACTATGAAAATAACAACATGGAAGACATGACAGCTGTCACATTGTTCCAATATTGGTGAATACTTGCGAACTCGATCGACAAGTACCTATACAAGTCAAATATTGGGCGATATTGGTCATTGGTGAAGCGGCCACACTACTTGCCCATGATGGGCCAGCGCCTCTAACAAATTTGTGATTTATTTAAAAATTATATGTTATTTTGCTCTTCTGTGACAAATCTTGTTTTATTTTATTATTTTGTCAACATAAACCAATGGACGCACTATTTGGCAACACAATATTAAACCTACTGTCTTTTTACGTATACTGTTTTATTTATATTGTTGTCTTTTGAATTGATATCGATTGTAATTACTAATTGTTTAAAAATAATGAACAAAACTCTGAAAATAACAACATGGAAGACATGACAGCTGTCAACATTGGCCCAATATTGGTGAATACTTGCGGACTCGATCGACAAGTATACAAGTAACTTCCAATGTCAAATATTGGGCGATATTGGTCATTGGTGAAGCGGCCACACTACTTGCCCATGATGGGCCAGCGCCTCTATTTGGCCAGCATGGCCCATAGTGTAGCCGTAGTTTTACGGCCAATGTCAAATATTTGGCGATATTGGTCATTGGTGGAGCGGTCACACTACTTGCCCATGATGGGCCAGAGCCTCTATTTGGCCAGCATGGCCCATAGTCTAGCCGTGGCTGTACTTAATGATTGCGCGATTCCTAATATAATATTCCTAACATACAAAACTGAAATTTAGTTACCCTACCTCTTATTGTAGATGAAATAGTTTAGCTGCTGAAAATGTGTAAACGAATCTTAATAATAATTGGAAATTTGGTTTCAAATTCCGAACGTGTATTGAATCATTTAGTATGTAGTTATCAAAAATTACTTTGATCTGTAGGTACCTACCGTTTATTAGAAAAATAATTATTACAATACTTCTTACCTACTACATGAATAAAATGCAATTTACGTTAATTTAAGTTAATATGGAACGGATTTCCTGCGACGCCAGCGCCGTATATGAAAAAAAGTAACAACAAAATTATTGTTTACCTACTGCACCTGATAGTAGTTCCCTCTCCTAGAGAATATATTACATTTTCGCGTTGTTCCCGCCTGAGCTTTGAATATACGAATGAAATATGGATGTTATTGAAATATTTAAATGTTATTATTTTATTAGTTTAACTGAATTGAATTAATTATGTATTTTTGTTTCTGGGGGCGCAGTGCACATTATGCACAATATATTAACGGTTAGGACCGCCCTTATGCATAAAATAGAGGTGGTTAAAAAAAACATAAAAATCCTCGTATTTCCTATGACCGGGTGGTTTCACTAATTTCTTAGTGGTATCAAAGATACCACTAAGAAAATAATCCTAGAAAAATAATGTGATACTGCGTATGGTCCCAGCATGTACCACGTGACTGCTGTTAAACTCATACAAATTGTGACTTTTGTCTGGTAGCGGTGAGTGACATTCGATTTTTTAATTTTTAATATAACCTAATTTAATTTTTAATATAATATAAGCGTTAACACATGGTAATTTTATGTTTTAATCATATAATTAGTTAAATAAAGTACCGATTGGTTTTGTTGTGTTGTCTTGCGTTTGTGGATGAAAGTAAAACGAATCATTTTAATAATTTATCTATAGTCACGTGACTGTTGAATAAAGGAAACAAAAAAGTTCCCTAATATTATTTGTACTCAGTGAGTGGTAAGGCGCTAACGAGATATACCGAAGATAATAATTATTATTGGTAATTTCATTGACTTGAAATTTCTACTCGGGGTTGGACTTTATCATATTGGGCGGGAAAGTTTGACTTAAAAAACTCCCTATGCAATAAATTCCGCCGGCTATTACATTAACAGTTATTTTATTTACATACTACATACACTTTAGTATTTCTTACATCAATATATTAACTTCTATAATATCATTAAAACAAAACATTTTTTTAAAATTTCTTTGAATTGCCTTTTTATTTAGTATTTGTGTAACTTTTATTCAGTTTTGCACATAATTATAAATTAATAAATTGTTAAATTAAATAGAAATAAACAACCATTGAAATAAAATTAACCATTAAAATGACTTTTTTTGTATCGTTTCAGTTTATTTGAGAACAGTAATTTGTTTACGTTGAAGGATCCAGTGAGAAAAAAAAAACTGTCGTGAATTAAAAAGAAAAAAGTGATTTGTGTATTTTGAGAAATAAAAGAAGAGAGAGCAGGAAAGGAGAAGAAGAAGAAAGGAGAGAGTCATGGGGAAGAAAAATTCCAAATTGAAACAAGAAACGATTGATCGCCTCACCACAGCAACATACTGTGAGTACAATCTTTTTTTTTAAATAAGTTTTATTTTTCATTACTTTTAATGTTGAATTATTATTAATATGGCCTGAATTTGAATTGCTGATAAATAAGCCTTATTTATTTATTACGTACTTTGAATAAATCCCCTCCGTTCAGGAAGATAAATAACAATATAACACTGTAATAAATCAAATAATTATTATTAATAAGTCTTCACTAAATAGCTGATGATAAATCGATGGATCTATTGAATTTTGTTTATTACTCAACGTGAATTAAGTCGGTGTATTTTGAGGCACTTCACTAAATAGCTGATGATAAATCGATGGATCTATTGAATTTTGTTTATTACTCAACGTGAATTAAGTCGGTGTATTTTGAGGCAATAGAAATGATTTGAAGAAATTTATTTCTCAGATTGATTTGGATTGATCCCAAGGATTTGTTTGTACATACTTTTTTTATTTCTTTCTTAATTTTCTTCATAGCTGTTTCGTTATTGATATTATGCTAATACCTTTGTATCTATTAACATAAAACGTCAAATTTAGATTTATTAATCTGAAAAATTTGGATGTGTCCCCACTGATAAAATTGATCCAGAGGTCGAAGTGAAATGTAGAATAAAGGCGGCTCGTGCAGCGTTCAACAGACAGAAATTATTGCACTGCTAACATCCATCGTGATTTCTCTTCCACTGGACGTCTCGTGACATCCACTTATTCATATCTAAGAAACCATTTAGAATCAAATTCGTGGTTTTGAACAGAATTAGTTTACTGGTAAATAGAAGAACAAAGGAATAACCTTCCCGGTCATAGGAAATACGAGGATTTTTATGTTTTTTTTTTTAACCAAACCAAAATATGTTTGAGCCTAAGTAAAATAGGTCTTAAAACCCTTACAGAATTCTTAACGGGTCACTGTAGACTAAGGGAACTTCTGAGAAAGCTTGGAGTCGAGAAAGATGGAACGTGTAGATTCTGTGAAGAAGAGGAAGAAACGCCTCACCACCTCCTTACAGACTGCGATGAAGCTTTAATAAACACCGGATAGAGGTAGGCCATAAACATTACGCAAGATCGAGCGCAATGGAGACTTCTTGTTGCCTATAATGGGGAAGCTGTAATTGGGAGAAACCATGAGCAAGCGGGGGAAGCACGCGAAGCGCAAATCACCCATAAAAACTGGCGCCCAACGTGTCACTTTAGTTGCTCACTTACTTGCGGGTAATGAGAGTTGGCGCCCAGCAAGTCTGATGCAGGATCAGGAAAAAACTCAAAGACTCGTTATCCAATTTAGTTTTATTACAAAGTGTCTGCTCCATACCAACTTGTTAAATTAATATGCAAAGACATCTTACAATAATAATATGTATTTGTTTCGATATCATAATACGGCAATTTTAGGTCGCGTGTTTGACAGGAATACATCACATACGACATCATAATATTATTTTTCCGTTATAAAATTTCTTTATGTCGAAGTGATCGAAGTTAACAGATGCAAAAATTCACAGTATTTTTTAGTATTTGACTATGCTTTGACGTATTTAATCGGATTTGTACGTTTTTTATATAAATAACAGTTGTTCAATATACTCGCAAATTCTAAGAATTTGGCCATTCTTTTTAATTAGATTTTTTTTTATAGATAATAGGCCATGACCTGTTTTCTTAGGGGTTTGCAACAATTAAGATTTTGATGTCCACCCCAGTTTTTTTGTAGTATTCTTCTTTTTCGATGGCTCCCGCGTGATTCGCGGCGGGCTTGACTTGTATGCGGCCGGCTTATGAAAAAGCCGGCCACGTCGGGCTTGCTACGGATTGGTCTCCTCCGGGCTGGCTTGCGGTGTGCGGGTGGCTTTAAAGGGAAAATGTATGTATGTATATTGTTTTTTAGTTCATTATTAAGTTTGGGCAAGGTATCGATATCATTTATCAGTGATAGAAGCATATCGCGTAAACGAGAAAACGGTCGTAAAATTACGTAGGTAGGTACGTACAATTTTGCATTTTTTTCTTGATTATTGGACCGTACGATATGACGAAAAACTATTTTCAATTATTACGAAAAGAATATACAAACGATTTGAT
This sequence comes from Mystacides longicornis, assembly GCA_963576905.1. NCBI lineage: Eukaryota > Metazoa > Arthropoda > Insecta > Trichoptera > Leptoceridae > Mystacides > Mystacides longicornis. The sequence continues at coordinate 5,417,109 of OY756429.1, read as the reverse complement.
GGTGTCTAATATTGCGCTTGAAATTCAAATCAAACAATATGCTAGAAAAATACAGAATCAATTCCAAATTTTGAAAAAATAAATAAAAAATCATATTACCTACAGTAGAAAAATAACATGCTGGACAAAGAGGATTACAATGATAGAATCTGGTCAAATCGTTGTTCCATTAAATTTTGTTCCCTCCCAATAATGTTTCTAGGTATATTTAAGCTCTTACGCGTATTTGGAGCGCCATTCCACGTTGTTATTGCATGACCGAATGTATGTATGAAGTAGTGAAAACAAAAACTTTTCCCTATATACCTGTATATCGTGATTGAAATAAAGAGTAATGTGTAGTTTTATGCATATAAAATTAATGTGCACTTAAGTCAAATTTTGGGTGAATATAAATTGACACATTACTCATATTTTGTATGGGTTTGTGTAGATTTTTTTATTCATAGTTTCAAGCACAATCCCAAAGGATAACAATGCAGCTAACGTTATAACTCGGAGCTAGACTACCGCTATCTGGAAATTCCATTTCCCGGTATATGGAAGGGGAGATTCTGGTGCAACCGGAGCGTTGAAACGAAAAAAATAATAGTGTGTAGGTATTTTATATAATAATATAACATTACACTAAAAGTGTTTGATATTCGAATTGTAGGTATTTTAAATTTAAGTAAAAGAGGGCTGTTAGGAAGTCTAGAAAAGTTAGCCAATTTACCTTTATCAAATAGGAGTTTATATAATTAGAATAATATACACGACATTCGTCTTTTTGTAACGAATCAAATTGTAAAATGAAAATCTAAAAAAATACGTAGAGTAAGAGTAATTTCATTTTTTTGTGTGGATATGGACAAATTATATGAAATTAACTGAAGTTGAAGTGAGAACATTACTTACAATCTGTAGAAAAACTAAGCTGGTATTTGAAAAAAGAGAAAAAAAAACAGGAAGAGTTGTAAAAATTATGGCATGTTGTCTGAATAAATGAAAATATTTAAAAAAAATAATCTATAGAAATCAATCGAGACACAGGCTTTAGAAATTGAAAAGATCCGGAATCTGGTATATAATAATCGGTAGATCTAAAATTCTTTTAGGGTTTTCCTCTTCTTCTAAGTAAAAGGGTAATAAGTTTAAATGTTGAACGTTAATATTGGAAAATAATACTCAAGAAAGTTAAGGCAAACAAAAGATAACCAACTAATAGATGGAAAGATGGTTGGGAGTCCACGTCACAAGAGGCTAATAAAGCAGGAACATAACAGGCCGACAGGCGTAGTAAAAGGAGCAGACGAAGAAAAAGAGTACTTTAACCCGAGTCAATAGAGGTGTCATCTATCATTCCTTCTATCAAAGATTTATTGAAAAAGTATAAAAAAAATAACACTCTTCTATACAAATGTGTCAGTATAGCCGGCGGAACTTATTGCATGAGGTTATTTTTGCTAGTCAATCGGTCCCGTCCAATCTGAGACAGGCCAACCCCGGGAAGAAATTTCAAGTGAAAAAACACAGAAAAACTCTGATCCGACCGGGAATCGTACCCGGGACCTTATGACCGGGACGCCTATACCACTAGGCTACCGAGATCGGTGTAAGAAATACTTTGTTTACGTATGTCATTAGTAAAAAATCATGCTTTAAAAAAGAAAGAAATAACCATTATATTATGGCCATTTGCTCTGTATAACCTTTGTATATCTTTTTTTTATCCTTTATCCTCCTTTTTTTCCTTTGGACATGACGTTTTGGTGAAAAAAAAAAACATTCAACATAAGAACACATAAGATTAATATAAAAAAAAAAATTGCAATGGAAAAAAGTGGTCCGGTAATACGAATATTCCTTCTTCTTGCATACGTAATTTATTCCTCCTCATTTTTTAAATTATTTTTATGAATGAGGGTAAAAAGCCGTAGGTACCCCGAGACTACTCTTCCCGTATATTCAGATTATCAAACAATGTACACGGTAAATGAAGCGAATAATATACTTTTTATTTCGTATGCGGTAGAATAATTTTACGAGATAATACAACAGCCCGTAGGGTGACCAATCTTTTTAATGCAATGTTGTAAGACAGTAAAAAATGTTTTGAAACGTTCCACACAACATATATTTTTTTCACTAATTTTGTTATACTAGGTAACCAATTTTCTAAGATGAAACGTCTTCTTCTACGGGTTAATTGACGGATGATCTAAGTTATACGAGCGCATCCTGAAGAATAAAGCTTTATGTGTTATAAAAACACGTACTAAGGGTAATCTGATCTGGAGATAAAGCTGAAAATTTGGCGTATAGCAGGCTGTTGTGTTGGTATCTTTCATTCTTATACCTATTCTTGGAGAACAACTTATTGACCAAAAATTTCAAGTCTATTAGTTTAGAAACTTAGCCCTTCCATCATCCTTTGAAACAACAGTTAAAAATTGTTGTAAGCCGTTTTTAGGATTTTTACGTCAGACGCAAAGGGGGGGGGGTGGGGTTTCCTCACTCACTGTCATTTCTTTCGAACGACATCGCCTCATTTGGATGGATGGAATGATAGTTTATGGAGGGGGGGGGGGGGTTACGTCATTTTATTGAAATTTATTTATAAGAACGTATACAATCCCATGTACCTACATTTATGGTCACCGTATTTCGGTCGCATCTGTTAGCCAATCAACGGGCTTGTCTTTTTACTTGCATTAAGCTCTTTTTACTCTTTTTTTTTTAGTCTTATCACGTAAATTTATCACAGGTGGAGAATAAGTTAATTAACAGATAATTTATTAACTTATATTAATGAACGTTGCTTTGTTCTTTTATATACTATAATAATAGAAATGTTACATATTGAAAGAAGAAAATTCAGTATATTTTTCAAATCTTATTTATAACTAGCTGACCTGCCCGTCGAACTTCGACATAATCCAGAATAAAAAAATAATTTTAACTTATTGCATGAATTAAATACAGTTTATGACATAAAAACTGAATTAAACTTATCTAAAAATTTATTTCATTATGTATATAATGATTATTGTTGATTCGGACGCGGGATAAAGCTCGACGGGTCATGAGTTTGTAATAAAAACAAGTAATTCCTCAATGGACGTGAAACTTTCGAAAAAATCCAATAGATGGCGGTGTAGTAGTTTATAAATCACATGTGCTACATGTTACGATATTCTATATGGTTTTAAAGGAATAAACGTTCGTCAAAACCAAATTTTACCGAATTACTATGGTAAGATATAAAAGAAAGTCGGGTTAGTGCGAACACTTATAACTCGAGATTGGCTCAACAGATTCTTCTGCTTCTGATGTTTGATTTATTGGATTCTCCTCTGCTCCGGATAACAGAATAACTAATAAAAAGTAAAAAAAATGGATAACAAATGATGTAAAATACAATATTTAAGTTTGTATGGAAAGGTTACTGGGACGCGCCCACGACATCGCGGGTAATTTCCTCTCATTCTCGCATACGGTCTACAGTAGCCCATCCCACTTACTCCACCGCACCGTTTCGATAGTTTTAGAAAATTTTCATACAAAATCAACAATATTATCAGGAACATTCGTGTTGGTAATAGGCGAGGTACGGTGTGTGCGCGAGCGCATTTTTCTCAAGTTTTTCCCGCCAGAGCTTTGAATACGAATGAAATATGGATGTTTCAGAAATAGTTTAATGTTATTATTTTATTAGTTTAATTCAATCGAATTAATTTTGTATTATTTAACGGGGGCGCAGTGCACATCATGTACATATTAACGGGTCACTTCGAGCTAGAACCACAAGACAACGTCTGTGGGGGAAGCTAGTAGTGAATAAATCTAATTTTGATATCAAATTGTCGTTTGAGACAAACAGACTGTTAGTTGGTGCGATTGACAGAATTCACAGATGCATCGGTCGGAATGACATTGGTAAAAAGTAATTTTTATCATTCTTTTAAATTATTATTTTTATTCATTGTTAGACCACAGGACAACATCTGTCGGGAAAGCTTGTTTATAATAAATTATCATTGCATACATATTTGTTTTTTTTTTATTTTTACATTTTGAATACCTATAATTTCTTATCTATGTAGAATTTCAGGCTTTTGAATGAAGTACGTTTGAAGAAAATAGGTAGCTTAGACAAAGATAGACTAGTTTTACAAAAAAAAAAGTAATTTTTATCTACTTAATTTTATTTTGGAAATATTTTCCAAAAGCCATTTTTATATTTTCACTGTAGGTACGTACAAGACTGTAATGGTTTATAACTAAGATTTTAATAGCTCCGTATAACATCTTAAAAAATTACTAAGGTTGTTATAATAATCTATTATCATTAGTTCAATATTATTATTCTCCACTGTGTATTTTTTTAATACTTAGCTGTGCTTTGTTTCGACGAAATTCGATAAGATGTCAGGAAAATGATGAATTCGCAAATCAAATAACGGTTGGAGAAAGGAGATTTGGTAAATGTATGTGAATAAGTTCACGTATAATATTGCTCCTCTTTGGCTGAATCATCGAAAATTTAAGAGCATTTTCTATTATTTTCCTCTAGTAAGCGTAACATTTCAGGTTTAAAAGAAGCTTTCAAATATCGATATAATTTTTTTTCGAATGCCGCATCTATAACTCGACTGATATGATCGCTAGTGTATTGAAATACGGAAAATATTTATTTATTTCAATTATTGTCCATTGACCTTCACTAGGTACTCTAGGTGACAATACAGAAATAAATTAGAGTCAAGCATAACACTATAGGACATCTCTGAATATAATGGCACATTAATGCCTTCTTATAATATATCCATCCACGTTAATCTCCGCGAGTGGTCATCATTAATACTTCGTCATATTAGTGTTTAAGCGTGACAACAGCTATGGGGCCCAACACAAGTTAGCACAAGTCTTACAAGTCCAACAAATGGCATTATGGTAAATATATAAATATTTTTTTTATTCAAAGTTTTTGTAATATTTTATATTGTACCTTATTTTGAGATTCATCATTTTTGTTGGCACGATGGTATTAGATACACCCATAATTATTGTTTTTCTATCTGCACACTATTCAGCTATTCCAGAAAAAAAAATTTGCATGTAGGTAGGTACCTCAAAAGTTGGTGACTCCTTAACCATTTATTTTATATCCTGCAAATCAGGGTTTGATAAAAAAAAAAGTACTAAAATAACTATGACTCTAAAACTATAAAATATCGCTGAACATAATATTATTATTGAGTTATTTGGATAGTCCTATAAGGTGTTCTACCTCTGCACTTTCGCTTAGGCGTACTTTCTGGGACATCCTGTATAAAAAACAATACAACGATTACATAATATTATTATTGATTATAGCGACAGTTAAAGTCACGCCTTAACCAGAAAGACTAAAGCCACTCTATATAAGACACTAATTAGACCAGTCCTAACATATGCCTCAGAGACCTGGACACTGTCTAAGCATGACGAAAACAGGCTAGACGCGTTTGAAAGGAAAATCCTACGCAGAATATACGGCCCTATAAATGATGGTCAAACTTGGCGCAGAAGATACAACACGGAGCTCTATGATCTCTTCCAGGATATCAGCGTAGTCAGGTTCATTAAGATTAACAGACTGATGCGCTGGCTGGGTCATTTGCACCGTATGGAGGATCTGGAGCTCCCAAAAAGGGTGTTGTTTAATAACCCAATCGGTAGAAGAAGCGTCGGAAGACCAAAACTAAGATGGCTGGATGGCGTTGTCACGGACTGTCGGGCTCTAGGGCAGCAAAACTGGAGGGTGGCAGCCAGTGACAGATCGGGATGGAGAAGCTTTTTGGAGGCAGCTAAGACCCACCACGGGTTGTAACGCTGAAGATGATGATGATAGCGTTATGCAGTTGTATAATTAATAATATAGGTGTGGTGTAAAAAAATTACGCCTATGGATATTATAATTTGTCAGAAAATTTTAAAAGGCATCGTGCACACTTTTTTTAAATTTAATATCATGTTTCTTTCTAATAAATTGTTCAGTGAGTTTGAAAACGCTCATGAGAATGCAAATAGCCTTTATACAGAAAATAAACCTGCCAATAAATCTATATAAGCTTAGCATGCAAATAATTTTAAAGTTCAAAGCTCAGGCGAAAACTATATTATTTGAGCGTCTATGTTTTCTGTTGACAAATCGGTTTAAACGTGATCTACAGTTTCTTCAATAAAAGATACTAGAAAGTTTTCCAATAAGGTTTTAAATAAAGTAAGAGAACGACTCAACACAACTATTTTGACAGGATTAAAAAGCTTTTAAAATTAGTTGACGGTGTATTTATCAATCCCCATCAAATAGACTTACCCAAATTTCCCAACTATCTTTAAGCTTGTGCTTAGTTTCATTCCCTACCTATGGGTGAAAACAAGTAGAAAGCCGATTCCGGCCCGCACCGATCAGCGCAAAGGATATTGTCTATGGTTTCAATGCGGGCATGCCGGAAAGCGGGTTCCTTATTTTGCTGTGCGTATTGCGTATCCCCATTCAAATGCATAGTAACATTCTTTGCGCCGGTCGGAATCGGCGTTCTACGTGTTTCCATCCTATGGCTAAGAACACGTAGAAAGCCGATTCCGACACACGCCGACCGGCGCAAAGAATGTTACTATGCATTTGATTGGGAATGCACACAGAAAAAGCAGGAACCCGCTTTCCGGCATGCCCATTTAAATGCATTGAAACCATAGACAACAATCTATGAGCCGGTCGGCGCGGGTCGGAATCCGCTTTCTACGTGTTCTTACACTATCACAATAAGAAACTACGTAATCCGCTTTTGTACTCAGACAATGATCGCATAAACAATTTAGCAGACCGTTAGATCTAAGTGTAGGGACACATATTTTATGGGGGAGAGTGACATAATATTATATAGGTATGAAACCTTTCATTTTTCAATTTTATTTACCGTACATGTACTTTTCATTTATGTTATTTCATAGATATAAAAATACACAAATTCACATGAATAAGTAATTTGTAAGTATACAAATATACTTTAAAAAATAATTTATAACTGGAACTCTGTCTTGAGGTTATATATAATACATAAGTCCTTTTTACCAGCTCGATTTCATCTTAACCCCTTACTGCGTGATTTTTTAAAAATTAGCGAAAAAAATATATTATGTGTAAAAGATGAAATAAATGGACACGTATTTTTTCATTTTTCGAAAAAATGATTTTCTTATTATAAATTATAGAAAATTATTTTGGATCATAATATATGGCACACTATTCAGTTACAGTAACAAAAAAACCGAAGTAAATGATTATAATTATAATTGAAACACTATTCTTCGTGAAAGAGCAGAAGTGCTATTCTTAGCCGGCAACTCCACAAAGGCACAAGAAATAAGCCTCGGACGCCTGGGTCTCATCAGGGGAGTTCAGGCAGATGGTGTCCCACTGTAAAGGTGCATGATCCAGCGCAATGGAGAGCTCTTGTGCCTCCCTCTCCTCCTTAGTGGGGCTTAGGCCCCCCTGTATTGTGGGTTGGTTTGGTGAAGGTCCGCGGCGGGCTCTATTTGTGTGGGGGCCGACTTTTTGATTTGGTTGCTTCGATCAAACTAGGGGGTTGGTTTCGTACGGGTCGAGTTTGCTGCGGATTGGTCTCCTCCGGGCTGGCTTGCGGTGTGCGAGGGGCCTCAAGGGAGAATATATGTAATATATGTTTTCGTGAAAGATTGTAAAGCAATTTCTGTCATAAATCAGGCAGAGGTTTATTTTGCATTTTTTGCAGCTTATAATTGAGCTTTAGACTTTCTTCTTCTTCTTTTTCATCAGCCTGTTTCCCTTCATTGCTGAAAATAGGCCTCCCCCTCTTTTTCCAATCATCCCTGTCCTGAACTTTCTTCATCCATACGTAACCTGCAATCATGGCGATCCGTCCTTCATCTGGCATGAGGCCTACCTACATTTCTTCTTTCTTGTATAGGAAGCAACAACACCATTATTTTGGCTCATCTGTGGTCCGGGCACTTGACCACATGGCTCACCCATCATATATAGAACGATAGACCTCATGAAAATTCTAATAAAATTTTCCAAGTCATTTTTTGTCAATACAATTGGTTTATCAGACCTTTTCTTTGTCAAGTATGTCGTGAAAACTGTTTGATCCAAGAAGCAGTCATCAAAAAATATTTGAAATACTGGGCAAAAGCACCATTATTATCAAAGTCTTTGGAAACCCTCCATCTCATAAATATGCAACAAAATCTGGTGATTTTGACTTCTCCACATAAGTTTCTTGGTAGCAGAAATTGAAGGAGTTTCTTGGATTATATTTTCTTCATGAGAACTGTTTTCTTAAATTTTTGGAATTATTACATTTTTGGGAGTACTTTTTTAGAGAGTTTGGGAGTATTTGAGGGCTATCGTCATTATCTGACAAATCATCCTCGCTAATAATACCATTTTAGTATTCCTATTACGTATTTTGTAGTTTTGTGGAATAAACGAACATCCATAGATAAAAAATACACTTTAGTTGACTATATGCAATTTACAACTTATTTGACGAAATGTGTAAAAATATTGACACAACTGCATGATGGATCATATATGGACCAAAAACTTTTTACACAATATCATGCATAATTTTTAATAAAAGTGATAATTTATTAATTCCCTAATCAATTTAATATTAAAGAAGTGTATTACAATTTTTTTTACCAATGAAATTTAGAAAAATCTAGAAAAAAAACCTTTGAATATCACGTATGTACATTGTACAGTTAGTAAAAAAATCCAGTTGGAAACAATTGAGAGTACACATGATGCAACCAGAGGCATCTAGTACACAGTTTGATAACTAATAATGCAGACGATAGACTAAGCTTTGGTATTATTGCTAGAACTAGGGAATATTTTAATAAAATCTTGTATTTTTTTGCAAAAAAATATTTTGGATCACATATGGACCACCATGCTTTTATGTATTATCGGGTTAACACAACGATAATACATAAAAGGGTAAAGTGGAGCTGTTCATGTAGGCGCACTCGAATAGGTGTTGTTTAATGTAAAAGTTGACGGTGTTTCAAGAGCGCGCATAATTATTGTGAGTTTAAACCGTACTTTACTGGATTATACCTGGAATTAAGTATGTCATTAAGTTGCTTTTTGCGTAGGTCCTTCGCGTACATAATTATTTTCTTATGCACTGGGTTCCTAGGGAGCAATCCATCGTCTGAAAATACGGCAGTATCTATATAATATTTGTCTTTGTCACTGACTCACTGACTGACTGATATCATTAACGCTGTTAATTCCTGCGTTTACCAGAAGATGGCGCTACTCGCAACTAAAGATAAATTTTGTTCTACTAATGTCGCTGACAGTAACATATAACTGGTGGCTGAGCACTTTTTTTAAAGGTTTTGATGTGCAGAAAATCAATTTTACATACTCGGGTTATAAAATTAGAGACTCGGATGCGAATTCACGGCTGAGAATAGCCAAACGAATGCAATATTTGCGATAAAAAATTTAATCAATCAACGAATTAAACACCCACATGCTCAAAGCCATTCAAATGCAATAAAAATTTTAAGTTGTTTTTTTATGATTGCATAGAGTTCAATCACCCGTGTGCTTTGAAGACTCACATGCGAATTCAGCCATACGAAAGCAAAGTTTGCATGTAAAAGTTTACCAAATTAAACGCACACGCGCCAGTTCATAGTGGATAGAGCCATACAAATGCAATATTTGCAATAAAAAGTTTAATCAATCAAATAATTAAACACCCACATGCTCAAAGCTATTCGAATGCTAAGTTTGTAATTAAAAGTTTAAATAGTGTTTTTTTACGTTTGCAATAAAGAGCGTACGATCAGCGGATGGTCCAGGACCGGCGGTTTGCGAACCGCTCGGCATGTTTATTTCCTTTGTTTCGTGACTAGTGCCTGGACTCTAGTTTCAAAGTATATGACAATGTTTTTTGTAACTACGGTAACAATATTGACAATTCACATTCACCGTTGTTTATAGCAGAGCCGTATTCGTAGGAAAACAGATCATTACGCAGCAACAAAATATGTACGGCATGCAACTAACAGTGTTGGTAAAACTTCTTAATACAAAACAAATATCTTATGCAAAGGTTCTTTAGGTCTACAAGAGTGGACCCGCAATTTAACGACCGTAATACATATAATAATCTAATTTCCAATATTACTAACATTAATATTGCAAAAGTTTTTGAATTTGTCATTTTTATTTCGGTGGGTATTTTGTTTACTGCGGTATCCCAGCTACGCTCAACGAAACTGATGCGCTTTACGCTGTCTCTTTTCTCTTGCTGAGAAAATGTTCCAGGAAAAAGAAAATTACTCCGAAAGCATCGTGAACTAGCTTAACTATTTTAGTAAAGTTCATTCTAATAACCCTTCAGGTTAAAATAAACGGGAAAGGATATTGAATAATTTAATCCCAAGTTATTCAGTTGGTTGAAGGATAAAACGCCAACGAAACATTTAAGAAAATAATCAATTTCCTTGAAAACACAAGTACAGACTTGAATCATAATAATAGCGGCATTTCTCGTGTTTTCCATCTCATTTCCCCGTAAAAGGATTTCTTCATATTTTCTCAATTATTTTAGTTCGACATTCGCACTAATTGCGAGTCCACTAGGAATGCTTTCAAGCAATTAGTGAATGTTCTTTGCAGATAATATTTGTCGAGAAAGCAAAAATTATCTCCTATAAATTCTTCTTGAAAGAGTTTATTTTTTTCACGCTACAAAGATTGAATGCAAGGTTTTGAATACTTCTATGTATATATTCATGTTTGTTCATTTTAAGCCATAAGAAAATCAATCGTACATTAAAAATTGTATATTTTTTAAGAGAGTTTTTTCTTTATAACGAATTTTTAAACAATCTGACTTGATAAAAAATTAATAACAATTTTTTTGGTTTAAATAAAATAAGTTTAAACTATAAATGTACTAAAACATTATTATATTTGAGGAATAAAAATGTTTATTTATGGCATTTATGTGTTATATCATTGAATGATTAAAAAAACGCATTTTTGACAAGAAATCGGTCAATTAAACTTCGAATAAAAAGGACTCATTTTATCAATATGGTCATTGTAGTAAAAAGTTCTTGATATAACGAATCCTTACTTAGTAGGTGGTAGGTATTTTATTATAAAATAGTTTAAGAGTAGTTATATTAAATCCATTGTCAAATAACAATTAAAGCTTTTCATTGGCGAAATAGACGTTATATTAATGTTAAAAAAATTATAAGATAGCTGTGTGATAGAATATACAAAATTCTATTAGATTGTTAAAGATACAATTATTATTTCAATAAGGGACCAAGCATACTACCCTGTAGAACACCATAAGTGATAGCAAGAGAATCACTATATAAACCACTATAATGGACCAGTTCATGCCTTCCACTGAAGTGATCCCTAAAATTATCATTCATTATCCCTTTCACGTCTAGTTGATGCATCTTACCCAATACCTCTTACGTGACAGCGTCAAATGCTTTGGCTAGATCCATGATAATACCGATGCATTTCTTACCCTCGTTCAAATTCAGTGATACGACGACATAGTCAACATGTTCCAGTATGACATTTTCAGTACTTCTATCCTTCCTGCTGGTTGCCAGAGAAGAGTTTGACATTCTCCAAAAGGAAACTAAACGTATCTTTACGAGTTTTTCAACAATTTTTGAGGTAATGTTAAGCAATAATATTACACGATAATTATTGATTGTTTATATCTCTGAAATCACCTTTTTATGAATAGGGGAAAAAAGCCACCATGGTGTTGGATGGGAATAAACCCTGATTCGTAATTGATACCGAGAATATCATAATACCGGAATAAGTTGCCAAGAATATAGTTCACCAGGTAGATTAATTTTTGTGAATTCGGTGAAATCAGGATCTACGAAAATTCCGTTACATCAAGAATGATTCAAAGAAATTCGTTACATCCGGAACAATTTTGGAGACTTTTGTTATATCGCGAATGGCGATGTGAGTGATGATGTAGAGTGACTTTTACAACGCTGTATGATAAAAAAATGCAGAAAAATGTTTAAAAATACGAGCGCGTTAGCCTCGGAATTAATCACTTGTATGAAATAACACAATGTGATTCCTCCCACAGGAGCGCTCTGGAGACATCATGCTAATGTTTCCAGATCACCGAGCCCGTTAGTTGTTTATCTCTTCGGAGCGACAGCAAATTTGTTAAAATTAATGACACCGTTGACACAATATTTCTGTTCTTATAATGCTAGGAATAAAATTATAATTTAGGCAGATTTGTTATTAGAAATTATCAAACGAAAAAAGGAGATGAAAATTCGCACTACTTTATGGTAAGATTTTGTGTACGAAAACAACAACTGAACCAAATTAAACAAACGCGAAAAGCATTTGTCATACAAAAGGACACTGGTCAACTGCTGGAAGACGGCCTGCGACGCAAAAGAATCTCTTTGGGATACTTGCCAATACTCCGCATAACTTCCAAGAAATTTGAGTCAAATAACTTCTTCTTTCGGATTAGCTATCGATATTACGCATCAGTGCCAGGGTTGCCAGGTGTGTTCGGTATTTTACCGAACTGTTCGGTATTTTTGCTCCATGTTCGGTGTTCGGTATGAAAAAAATACCGAACTATGGAGTGTTCGGTATTTTTACTTTCGGGAATAATTTTCATTTTTCCTAGTGAATTTGTAACTTCCCGGACAGCAACAAATTTTTTTTAGAGGAAATGTCTACTTTCCGGATAGGAAATTTTGAAATTGACGTTCTTTGTTTTGGTTCGGTATATTTTTGAAAAAAACCTGGCAACCCTGATCACTGCATATATCTTCAATACTTTGATGTTTCTGAGGGGACCTCTGCAGTTGCCGGACTCAACTACTCCTTCAACGGAAAGAGTTAGGAATACGTTCGAATAAACGTCTTGTTATATTCCCTACAAAATTTGCTTGACATAATAATTCAGATTGTCTGTGGTGATTACTGACGTAGCTGTTACTACTTCATCTCCATACCCACAAACTAAAGAAATAGAATTATAGGATTTTGTTTTGAAAATAATTTGTTTCATACTGTTTTTTTTTTTCAAATGTTACTTTGATCAAAAACTTTGTAACAAAAAAAAAAAAATAAGGCGATTTAATTCGGAAAGTTCTTTTGAAAATTGTTAGCTATCCATGTGTTTTTTTTTTCAATAAAAAATAAATAGTTATGTATTATAACTGAATTTAAACTTCTTTGAAACTCTCAAGCAGTGTAAGAAGTTTTATTCTGTGTAGAGGAGTTTTAATTCATCATCTCCACACTAGGGATTGCAATCCGGAAAACCGGATCAGGTATTCCGGCGGATCCGGCATCATAATGCTCATATCGGATCCGGCGCAAATTGACGGATCCGGAGATCGGATCCGGTTTATCATATCAAAGGATTTTTCAACAAACTCAACATGGACAGAACTCCAACTCGTATCCCTAGTAATTTCACAGGGTCATTCTAGGTAAAATTGTGGGTAGGTACCCATAAATATAAAAAGAGAAAAGGAGGCAAATGCGTAACACTGAGCGCAGTGGAATGCTGCTTTTGCTTCCTTGTGCCCAATGTAGGATTTTAAAGCTAGTGTTTACTGATCGTATTTAAAGTATTGACTATCGAATGAAAAAACACCTGTTAGAAAAATGGTGAGAATAATAAACAATTATTTAGCCAATAAAATATATATTAACCTTTTTAAAAGCAAAATAATTGTGATAATTGTCTGCTTTTTATTAGATTAGTTCAGTAGTCTGTCACAATGTGTATAGAGTTATATTCAAGGATAAAACTGAAATAAATTCTCAGAGACTTATTCTTGATAATATATAGGTGATTATTTTCGGTATTACTCCTGGGACGCGCATGTCCAACTGCTCATCCATCTCTTTGGTGCTCGTACAAGGGTGTGCTGGTTGATGTGATTTCATTCTCTTATAATTACTAGAATCACCGGATCCGTTCTGTTGACGTGGTCTTTCCAGTAAGGCCTTCTATTTCTACCCCATTGCCTGACGTTCTCGATATCGCAGAAGCTCCGAATCTGGAGTTTATTAGCCTGCCTCGAATGGTTTATTTCACTATGGGTTGGTGATTTTTTGAGAATCTTTCTTTTTCGTGGTGTCGGTTATAATTTGCACATCGTAAATCATGATCAATCCAGCAGGTTATATAAATATGTTACTTATTTTCGATGAATTTCAATTTGAATTTTATAAAACTCAATCTAATTTGTAATTTTATTTAAAAAAATAAACTAATTTTTTTATAGTTTTTACTATTTAAAAGAAGTCATACCCTAATTAAATTAATTTCGTCTACGTTCCGTTTTATTTTAAGCCTTTATTATTGTTAAAAATGTTAATTCATCAAGGTTAGCTCAATCCGGTCGGATCCGATCGGATCCGGCCGGATTGACGAAAATCCGGTTGGATCCGGCCGGATTCAAAATGAGACCGGATTGCAATCCCTACTCCACACTTTGTTTCATAGAAAACTTCAACAAATAGATTAACTATGACAGTATCCATATAACTTCAACAAAATTGAAAATTTCTGATAAATATCGAAGGTTTTGGTGCTAAATTGATACAACTGCATCCACAAATATTAGAAAATTTTAACAAATAAAAACATCCATAAATATATCAAAATAATTGTGAGAGACGTTCTATCTATGTAGAGTTTAAAATCGTTTTCTATTTAACGTAATTCCATGTTTAATTCTTATTGGGAATTTATACCAAACAAACCTTTGTTCGTTTGGTTCTGGGTCTTTCCCAGAGCTTGAAAATAGAGTATATTTTTCTAATCGTTGATACTGGACACCATGGGAACAACAAATTATTAGTAGGCGATGACAGTTCTTAATGGTTATTATTTCCTTGGTGACCAAATCAACGATTAGGAAAATATACTCTATTTTCAAGCTCTAGGTTTTTGTACGTTACGTATAAATACACCTTTAGAATTTTTATAGTTTTGGTGCTTGGGACAAACCCATACTTAGGGTGCATTCACACCAAACAAACATGAAATATTCTTTCTTTAATCATTGATATTGGACACTGCTGAAACAACAATTTTGACCGCATTGGTAATAAGAAGTCACAAGACAAGAATTATGAAGTAACCCGGAAGCCAAAGAATCGACCCTCGACAAAACATCATTTTTAAAGATACATATAACATTGAGTAGTGAATGAATTCGCCTACCTGGGATCCACCATTACAAAAGATGACGAAGACCATGTGGAAATAACACGGAGGATTGCAACTGAAAACAGAACATTCTTTTCTCTCCTACCAATGCTCAAATCCAGAAACATCAACAGGAAGACCAAAATAATCCTGTATAAAACGATCATAAGAACAGTGGTAAGATATCGATGTGAAGCATGGAGGATGACGGCAAAATCTGCCGAGATGCTGGATTCGTTTGAGAGGAGAGGGTTGCGTAAAATCTTGGGGCCCGTCAATGATGGAGAAATCTAGATAATTAGATTCAATGAAGTGCTATATAACATCTACAAGGCTCCCAGGCTCTCTGTACATACCAAGTTGAGTACGCTGAGATGGGCTGGGCACCTGCAGAGAATGTCATTCTCACGGTTACTAGGAGTATGCTTAAGAGTCACACAGGCGGAAGACCTAGTCTCAGATGGGAAGACGAAGTTAGGAAGGCTTCGGCACAACTTCTACAGGTGACGGATTGGCGGAACGTAGCGGAGGACAGGAGGAGTTGGTTGCGTTGTCTACAGGAGGCCAAAGCTCGATTTGAGCTGTGGCGCCATCGAAGAAGAAGAAGAAGGTGACGCATAATACTGACTATCAAATAGAAAAACCTGATGTCATTTGTGGTTATCGCGTCGATCATGTCGTGTCTTTCTTTAGTATGGAATCCGCTAATGTTAAATATTTCCAGTTGCTTGATATACAAATTTGGACATAGCGATGTTTGACAGTATGGGAATAAACTAATTTGCTTGATCAGTACCTAGACTTGTTCTTATTTTTCTATACCAAAAAATCCAAATGATAGATACCTATGTAGTAAAAGTTCATTGGCTAATCAACTTATAACTCAAGTATGTAGATACAACTTGATGAATTGATCGCTAAGAAATGGGGTTAGATTCGTCATCATAAATAATATCAAGGTGGAGGGTGTTATGTACCCCGTACGTGCGGCACATATAGCAAGGAGTGGAGATTTATATCCAAAGTTTCCCCTCTGTGTGTTCCTACATTCGCTCAAACTACCCCGAGTGTTTTAATATTCTTCACGCTACGCTCACGAGCGTTAACTTTCATAATTTCGGTGCTCACTGCAACAGTATTATCATTTATATTGTTATAAAAGTACGGAATTGTAATGAGATATTTTTTTGGGCTAAATTTAAGAGATCTAGTTATGGATTAAAGTTGTTGCTCAAATACGGCATACAGCCAAAGGTCAAACACTAATCAATTTTGATTCACAATACAATACTTAATATATCCTAACTATGGACAATAGCTATGCGGGAAAACCTGTTATTGCAGCACTGCGGATGTTTAGTTCAGTATGGGCCCTTATTCTCGTAGCGGTCTTAATACGCTCTTATCTTGATTGACAATCATAAAATGGCGGATTGGTATTCACAAAACAAGATATCTAGTAGATATCTTAAACATTCGTTATGTTTGAAATATCAGTATGAAAATGATCCAGTTCAATGTAGGATTATGATTAGATTCCGATAGTTTTGTGAATACGACTGCTTGCGATCGTGTCTTAATCTTATCGTTAAGTGATTTTTAAAAGCGATTGATTACGAGAATAGCCCTACAGTTCTCTGTTGGAGTCTCTAATTAAATAAATATCAGATAAGAAACAGTTTTTTTATACATTTATACATGTTATGTAAATTACAAAAAAATGATAGGTAAGTACATGATAATTATTTATTTATTTATTTATTTCACAATATACGGCGATAATGCCTTTTACAAAAAAATAACAATTATAGTAGTGACAATAATAAGCAGGTATAAAAATTACACAACATGACAACAACAACAGCAGCAAAAACAGAAGCAACAGAAACAACAACAATACACCTCATGAAATACACACCACAACAGAAATAACAACAAAAGTTTTCTGTTTTCAGGTACATACGTTTCCTGAAAAACCGAGAAATAGCATTATAATAATTAATTAATTGTATATTTATTTTGAGAGGAACAAAAATGCCATTTTAAACTTTCAACGGGGCGAAAAGAGAGAGAGGTCTTTCAAAACGATGGATCCAACACACGAAGATCTATTCTACCCGGGCGAATGCAGATAATACATGAGACTTGAGTGCCTCGTGACTGCAGTCAAATATATCTATGCACTGCAAATATTTATTACCCAGACGATGGATACGCGGCACAACTGTATTTTTCAGGTAGTTAGCGGTAAATTTATTATCGCAGTGAATTATTGTACTTGTTGTCACTAAACGATAGTTAATATATAATAGAAAATGAATGGAAGTGAAAACCCAAGATTTGTCACGAAATGCATGTGAACAACATGCAACTCGAAAGACAAAAAGGGATAATCAGCGGTCGAAAAGAATGTCGAAACACTTCATCTTTTTGACGAATCCAATCGCATATTCTGGTGATAGGCACAGCCTGGTCCCATATGCAAGTGCAGTAGCATAGTCTCTGGCGAATTCATCACAGTGAAAAGGAGTAAAATTTCCATCTTCATATAATAGAAAATGAACAAACATTGCATTAATTTACCTATCCACGTTTGCTTCCAAGTAAGAGCATGTAGTTGCCGCCAGGTCTCTCACTTCTGTCTTTTGTTACAAAAGCTCGCCGAAGAAAATTTCGCTGGTTCACGCGTGATGCGTTGACCAAGAGCTCCTTCTTGATATTTTCACGGCACTAAGCGAAAATCTATTTTAATGTAAAGCTGAGCGACGTATCGTTGTACCGTAAATAAATATTATATTCAAATTATAACAAAGGAAATTATCTGAAGAAAAAGAAAGATCCATGTGTATTGTGTATCGAATCCAAACTCCCTTTAGACCCCACTTAGGGGCATAGGGAGGCAACAAGAGCTCTCCATTGCGCTCGATCTTGCGCAACGTTAATGACCTCCTCCCACACCATGTCCAGATTCTTCAGCTCTGCTTCGAAGGAGCGGAACACAGTATGAGAGGGTCTTCCTCGTCTCCGGGACCCTGATGGGAGGAAGAACAGCGCTCTCCTCGGCCAACTGTCATTCGGCATCCTTAACACGTGTCCCAGCCAAGCCCATCTCCTCCACAAAATAGTAGAGGTGATGGGTATTGTGTATATCCATTGAATTATTATTATGTGGTTAAAGTCTGCTTTTATTGCTTAAGAGTATAATGGTACAGAATGTTTTTATTTTATATCAAATTGCGTTGAATTTTTCTCACAAATTGTAATTTCGTATATTTCCAAAATTTGTTCGTAACTTCGCTCCAGTCAAGTTTTATCGTATGGTTATATTTTTCTCAAGGCTTATAAGGATTCCTCGGGTTTTCTGCCTACGCTTAAAAAAATAACTAAATGTGCTCCCTTGTTATTATATAACAAATGGTACCGGTGAATATTGTGGTCATATGTGCGTTTTGTATTTTTTTTTAATGTATTCTTCTGCGGGTTGGTTTACAGCAAGCGCGAGTTTCTCCTTCTGTTCTCCTCTCGGTTCTCCGCTGTTCTCTTCAGTTGCAAATAGGTACTCCTGCAGCGAGTGTCGTCTACCAATCAACTCCACTTGGAGTGGAGAAGAATCCATTTAACCAAGCATCATACAAATATGTTCAGCCGATATCGAGTTATAAGTAGTATTCGCGCTAACACAACTTTCTTTTATGTTACCTACATAATATATTAGCTTTCCCGAGAGACGTTGTCCTGTGGTCTTAACCAGAGGCGATCCGTTCATATATGCATAAAGTACACAAACACAAAAATACACAATTAATTCGATTGAGTTAAACTAATAAAAAAAAAACATTAAAATATTTCTTATATCCAATAATAAATCCATATTATTTCATTCGTATTCAAAGCTCAGGCGGTAACAACGCGAGAATTTATGCGCGCGCAGACATTCTACCTCGCCTATATGATGTACCGATGCTGCGTGTGCACATTTTGAAAGTGCCCGATAATTTTGTTGACTTTGATAATTTTCTAGTACGCTCGAAACGGTGGGGAAAGTGGGATGGGCCACTGTAAGAGTGGCAATTACGTATGCGAGGAAACAACTATCAGGTGCAGTAAACAATTATTTTGTTTTTATAGAATTTTCATAGATGTCGCAGGAAATCCGTTCCAAACAAACTTTAATATTATATTTCATACTATTTGATATCCATTTTTCGATGTTTTGTTAGTTATTCTGTTATCCGGAGCCGAGAAGAATCCAATTAACCAAGCATCATACAAATATGTTCAGCCTAATATCGAGTTTCAAGTGTTCGCGCTAACCTGACTTTCTTTATTAATATTATACACAACATTCATAATAATATACATATTTCTCCAAAATGACTGATGTCCGACAAGTATATTGTTACTCGTTAGGTATAATTATTCCAATGATTGAAAAGCGCGTAAGCTATGTCCATGGTTACAAAACTTCCTCCATCTTTATTATATTATAAGTTTTATTCATGGAGATGGTGGTATCGGAGACGAGCTATCTGTCTTGAAGGAGTCTTTATGTACAAGGCCTGAGCGATGGAAAAGGGTTGAATAACTGACATTGAGGTGACGGATGACGCTAAGATTACTGGAACGGAGAGGTGGGTAGAACGGGTTGAGATGTTCGCCGCCGGAGGTTAATGACGTACTTAATTTATCTATTCCAACTTAATCTCTGCTACCTAATTTCTTTTGTGATTCGATGCGGAATATAATTATTATCAGAATCCTTCAAAACCCTCATTTTCTAAAGGTCAGGTTGTCGAAATTTTGACCATCGTGACTATTTCTCCATTCTTATCTTGGATTAGTCTAAAATTCTATAAATATTAAACTTCCATCAATTGCGGCCACATGTTAACTATTCTTTATACACCTACCTGATAAAAATGTGGTATGATTAATTGTTGTTTTATTTTTATTTAATTTACTAAACAAATATACAAACAGTAATATTATTACAAACAATTACACAAATAGTCTCTCTCTTTGAGTCACAATCCTAGGATTGGTCTGCACCAAGCATGCTGACTCTTTTTCTCCACTCCCCCCTGTCACTGGCCAACCTTTTCATTTCTTGGAAGGTGCTGCAGCGCATGTCTCCGATCACTCCGGTCTATGTAGTTATCCCTAGGGCGGCCTCTGTGGTTTCTGCCTTCAATCATTCCTTCGACAATAGTAAAGAGTAGACCCGGGTGCCTGATATTATGGCCTATCCATTTGGCACGTTGTTGGGCAACTCTTTTTAGGAGCTGCCATTTTTCCCCGGCTCTACTCAGTACCTCGTCGTTTGTGATGTGTTCCGACCAATGGATCTCCAGTATGTGCCTGTATCACCACATTTCGAAGGCTGCTGATCGCCCGGACTCGCTCTGGTTAATGGTCCACGTGTCGCTTCCATATAGCAGTACACTCCAGACAAGAGTCTTGATCAAATTCTTCCTCACGTTGATGTCAATATAGTATGGACAACAAAAACACCAGTAAAGTAATGCGTAGATATTAACAGCGAGTAGGTTAAAAGTAAGACAAACAACAGAAAAAAAAAATAAAAATACTTATGTAACAATATGTAAAGGCGCAGCTGAGGAATAAGGGACAGGGAGAGGAATAAGAGACAAGGAAGAGGAATAAGGGACAAGGAAGAAGAAGGAAGATAAAATAAGTTATTTCTCTGACGTCAGGTGTGTTCTTACGTTTTGCCTGAAAACCGTAAGAGAAGAGTTATTCAGGTCTATATTGTACAAAAATGAATTTTAAGTGCCCGTAAAATGGTTAAAGAATGAGTTCTATGCATAAAAAGTTCCGCATCTTGGCATCCCAAATGTGGCTTGAGATCGTAAGGTCTCACAGGTTATCGAAAACATATATCCCTAAATAGATCGCTGGAGACAACCAAAACGTAGGTCGATGAATATGAGTTTTTAGTTTATTCCTAAAAAATAATCCCACATGGCCTGAAGACCATTTAAACCACTAAAATTTATTTTAACAGCAAAAAAATGTTAAAAATGATTGAAGGTTATATTTAATATTTATAAAATCCAGATTTTCCAATAGTCTTGTTTTGCTATATTTATTAAATAAGTAAATAAATAAACAGGTAAATATTTTAAATAAAAAAAATTTCGACTTATTAATAGTTATCATATTATCCGGAGCGGAGAAGAATGCAATAAATCAAACATCGGAAGAATCTGTTCAGCCGACCTCGTGTTATATGTGTTCGTACTAACCCGACTTTCTTTTATATTATAAGATATAGAAATTCCAAGTTTTTTACTTCATAAACAGGGAGAATATTTAAGATTGTATTTATTTATACCTCAAGGTGTGTGTAGGAACTCCGGATATTTAAATTATTCCGGAAGTTCATATTTTTCTAGTATGCCAGCTACTCGCAGACCTGAAGTGTAGCAACCTACCTATAACAAAGTTAATGTCAACATTTGAACCCGCCGCAAGTGTCAAAGAAAATTTCTAAGTCTTTATAAATTTTCAAGTTAGGCGGCTTATGACATGTTTTCCTAAGAAAGCGGTACTCCTATTTCGCGGCCATAAACAGCGGTGAATGAAATCAGTAGAACATGTTGCTACAAAGTGAAAAAAAAACATTGTCGCGATTTTTAAAGACGCCCGTCTTGTCAGACAGAAACCCATTGCCTATTGGCTTTGTTGGTGCAAAACGTTCTTATTATCCCCTTCCCCGAAGCACGAGTTTTACTCATTTTCGGGGAGAATTTCAATACTTAATAGCGATTTTGTCTCAATTTTTTTATTTTGTATTATATTATACTCAGGTATTATATTATTATTATTATATTATTATGTCTAGATTCTTGTGACCATTTGGTGAATGGTCACAAAGCCAATAGGCAATAAAGATGAGACATTAACAAAAATGTATATATTCACATCCTACCGCCAAGTACATGACAGCAGTCGCAGTCTTTAAATTTGGCTGCTCTCTAGTTCTCAATAATTTCCAACTTTTATCTCTATATTTCATTAATTATTAAATATCTACTTGTTGCACACATGGGATTTTACGACATGTTGAACATGTCAAGAATTCTCATGATAAGGAGTTTAGGAGACTTAAACATTACCACCTAAAGGCGAACATTGTTAACGTAAAGTGATCACACTAAGTCAGCCTTCGAAATAACAGTAGAAGACGGTCGTAAGCCCGTAGTGGTTTGTTCCATTTAAAAATCGAACATCAGTAATGAATTGTTAGAGTCATTAGTTGTTACATATTCTTTAAGATCTAGTCCTAAAATGGTCACAAGAATCTAGACATAGGTAACATAAAATTCCTATTTATTGATCTTCAGGTAGGTAATTTAATTGAATAAAACTAAAAAAAATAACTTCTCACATTCAGTTTTCGATTTTTATAACAATTTTATTTTCAATCATCCACCACAAAACCTGTTATCGGAGCACTGGATATTCCATGTGTTTGATTTGTGTGTTCATGATTTTTCTGTTAGTTTTGTTCAGTGTTCTCTGTTCGTGTCTCCAATAAATAAAAAAAAACATTTATTGCACAATTATCTGGGTTTCTATGCAAGGAATGTAATAAATGCCAGTTTTGTATACTTAAGAATAATTTCAGTAATTCTGCTTGTCAAAAAGGCAAACTTGATCTAACCTAGTAATGGCATTGGACCTGGGTTCTTCAACTATTTCTACACATTGCTCTCTTTACAGCGCTACAGCCTATTTCGAGCCTTGGCCTCCCGTAGCATTCGCCTCCAACAAGTCCCGTTCTCCGCCACCGTCCTCCAACTCGCCACCTGGATGATCTGTGCTGCATCTCTTCCCACCTGAGCCGAGGCCTGCCGACTCGTCTCTTTCCTCCTGGATGTCCACTTAGGATTCTTTTCGGGACGCGTGACACATTGCTATGCAAGACTATTAACAGCAGTCTCGTAAACTCAATAATTGGGAGGCAAAAATTACACAATTTCACCGCGCGCAAATCTCACAGCAACGCTAATGAGACTACTGTTTGAAGCTATGTTATTATCCATTAACTTCTAAAATTTTGTTTGAAGCTATATTATTATGCATTAACTACTAAAATTTTGGAAGTTATTAGAGCAAGACTGCAATAGTGTATTAAAACCTCACGAAACTCATGTACGTTCAGTCCGATAAAACAGAGATATTTTTTGTTGGTTACGTAATCTGGGGTTGTGTCACAATGGGTAGGAAATAAAGGATTTATTAGAAAGATCCAGTTGGAGTTGATATATTATTTAGCTAACGAAGGTGTACGTATAAATAATTCTAATCACGGTAGCTCTAACAAAGTTTATGTATTTGTTAGAACAATTCGACGCACGGTGGTACAACAGTTCGTGTGTTTTGAACATTACTTTTTTTTAATATCGTATTTAGTTGTTGGTTCAGTTACGTTATCGGAAAGGGCGTATTTTTCCTTTGACACACGTGTCTTTCTGGTCTATCATGGTTAAATGCCACTTTGTCTTTAAATAGAAAACTGAATAATTAATATTATTTTGACTGACGTAGTTAACTTCTGTTTTTTTAATTAACATTTCTACCCGGGGTTGATATGTCTGAGATTTGACGGGACCGGTTGACTCGGAAAAAAATCCACCAGCTATACTGACACTGTTTTACAGATAAGTGTAAATTTATATTTTACCAGTTTTTACATGAGAACAAACGCTGTTTGGTTTGTTGCTGGTCTTGGCCCTTCTATATCAAAACAAACACGACGCTGGCTGCACTAATAAATTTTTTCTGTGTGTTGTAGGTACACCAAGTAAGTGTCCTTCTACTTATGGAGAAACTTCGTCTTTCCTATCAGCTCGTGATCATCCACTGCAATCATGCTAACGCCACTCCTCTCTGACTCTCTGGTCATCTTCGGCCAGTCTCTAATCTCCAGGCCGTCACTCTTTTACTCCACCTTCCGTCGTCCCTGCGGGATACATGATCATCAGCCCACCTCCATTTGAGCTTAGCAATCTCCCACATCTAATTCTGTGACCCGTGTGCGCCTTCGGATTTCGGTATTCCTGATGCGATTTAGAAACAAACTAAAAGTTAGAGTTTTAAGAATTTGTGCCTCGTCAATGAACTGTTTATTTTTTAATAAAAATAATTTATACAAAATAAGTTTTAGATTTTAATCCGGAATAAAAGAAATTGAAACCCGTTACTTAAGGAATAAATCGAATAAGCAGTCATACTGACTTTATTTTTCGTGTGGCGTTCGGGTTGATTTATTCTTCGCCCATGCAGGCTGCGTCGTCACAAGCACCTATAATCTCGGCTTCAGCGCTGCAAGTCAAGCTACCGCCTCCGGTTTTCCCTCGTGGATGTCCTGGATGCTGAGTCTGCCCTTACTCTCTGTACAGCTCCATACTCACAATCAGGATTATGACCTCTTCCCCTACCTCCAGAGCAAGAAGTTACGGCACCCGCGTTCCGTCTTTAATAGTCAAACTTTATAATTACTAAATACTAAAGTACAAACAATTTATTCCATGTTTTTGGTTTCGTAGGTACACTGTGCGGAGTTAAAGTCTTCCGAGAAACTAGTTTACGTATGTACCTACATGAAATTTCGCTCCTCACGCTGCTGTCGCAATTCATCCGTCTCTTTCCATCAGAATTGTTTTTTCTCTCTCGCTGAATGAATGTTTTTGCCGATATTTTTTATACAATCTAAAAAAAATTATTTAATAAAGTTTTCAAGATTATCTTCTTGAGTCACATAGATTTTTCTTTTTATTTATTATCTCTCATACTTATTCGATGGTCCGCCTGCTTGATTAAGTTAAACTTTGAGTTTAAACTTCTTATTGATTCTGTAATATTCATAATCAGGACCCCTATTCTGTAGCAAGTGTAGGGTAGTCACTTGAAAAAAAAGTGACTATTAGGCGATACATTTTGTATGAAAAACGTCTATATGCGATTCTCGCATTCGATACGTATAGACGTTTTTCATACAAAATGTATCGCCTAATAGTCACATTTTTTCAAGTCACTAACCTACACTTGCAACAGAATAGGGCTACAGATTTCGTTCGTCAGTATTATCTCTCTTTACGACTTTCCCAATTTTCTTTCCTCTGCCTTTTTGTTCACTAATCTCATTGTAGCCTCTTATTATCGTCTGATCATTACAGCTGAGGCTTTTCTAGGTTATTGCAACTCAATTTCTCATTGTCCATCTATCATTAGTGTGTTTACTATAAAGCCAGTCCAGTTAAAATCTTAGTGACTCATATAAAAACTCACGTTGATAAACCTTGCCTTCTTTCTGTTAATAAAATTCTCTCCATGGATCATTAATTGCTTACACTTGAATTTTTTGCATATTGTTTGTACCTTTCCGCGTGTTTTTGACTAAACTTTTTGCCTGAGAAAACTTCTAGTCAACAGATACCGTCCAATATGTGATTCATAGATAAATTCAGATCTACATAAGTAAATTTATTATAAAAATAATGGTTATATATTCCTCTTTTGATTCTAACAGAAGGTAAAAAATGAATTATTTTAGGACCCACTTATTTAAAAAGAGTTCTATTTTAGCCATCATTCGAAATTCAAAATCAAAGAAGAAGCGAAATTCGAACTGATTATTTCAAACTTTACACAAACTCCCTACATTTTCCAGAGTGTTATTATCAGTAAACCAAAATAATAAGAACTGCGAGGCTAAAGCATAGATAATGCTTAGAACACGTGTTTGAAATTGCCGCGCATTTCACTTATTCGCACTGAAGTTTTCATTGTTGCCAGTGGTGTAAACTATTATTATTATTATTGTTCAGGAGGTAGGTAGCTACCCGTACACGGTACAGATGTAGAGAAACGTGAGGCGAGCGTAAGTACCACGTGGTCCTTTGTAGTTTGTTTCATAATATAATATACCTATAGGTAGGTTCACACAGTTAAAAGTAGGTACCTATCCAGCTATTGTAATAAATGCTGGATTCCGGTACCTTTAGCTAACGCCTACGGGAGGAATTGATGCTGTTGCCTGCGACGGACTCGAACTAGAAATTCAACAAATTAGGGAGGTAAAATAGAGATGAATGTGTTGCTAGTCATATTTTAAAGTATTGAGAATAATCATAAGATATATACTCATTTTTGTAGGTTAATAAATGCCAGCGTTTTATCATAGTTCTTAAATCCTGTTTAATGTTTATGTGATGTTTTTTTTGCTGCAAGAAATTGGTATTACGTTTACCCTTGTCTACATATTTTTTTTTTAAATTTATTTCAGAATATAACGATCTGCATTTTAAGTATATGGGGGCGTTTATTGCGATGTTTACTAGATTGTTTTCTATGCTAGAGGCATCTGTTGTAGTATATCGAAAGCATTTTACAATTATTGAGGAAGAAAATTTTACAAATAAATTTCAGATTGTGGCTTTCCTCTCCTTTAAATGTATCTAGTTACCTGATTTATTCAATATTAAAGATAAAATTTCACATTCGAATTCCACCATTTTCAGAAAATCTCTTAATTTCGTTTTATTAACATAGCGATAAAAAACAAACAGAACATTAAAAACACCTTAAAATATCATAAGATGCTATGACTACATGAAGCAATATAACCCTCAATATTCCAATAACAGGCATCTGGGTACATCAATCATCTATATTTTATATATTTTATCAATCTATATTTTACCGAAAATAAATGAATAAAATATCTTTCTCACTAACACGTCTTATCTTACCATAATAATTCGGTAAAATTCGGATTTAACGTGGTCTGATCTTGCAAAAAGATATGTTCAATAACGTACCATGTTGCACATGTGACTAATTTCCTACTACACCGCCATCTCTTGATTTATTTAAGATACGCAAATTTAGAGGAATTATTGTTTTTATTACAAACTTATAGTCATGAACTGTCAAATTTCATCCCGCATACATAATACAATACATGTTTAGCTAATTCAACTCAGTTTTATGTCGTAAACTGTATTTAATTCATGTAATGTGTCAAAATTATTATTTTTTTATTCTGGGTTACATCGAAGTTCGATTGGCGGGTCAGCTAGTTCATCAATAACTCAATCTTACACCCGAGTATCATAGTATGTTGTTGAAAGCACATTTCTTCTCGCGTACAACTTAAGTCAGAGCTATGACCAAACTTTTCTACGTAGTTGAGGTTAAAAAAAAATATAACCAACCGGTTGATTTTCTCAATGGGTACGTTTTCCCTCCATTTCTCGGGACAGTGGCGCATGCGTTAAATGTCACTCCGCACTGCGTACATTGCAGGAAACACTTTCCAATGCACGTTCTCCTGGAATACAACAACAATAATAATAATAAAATAACATTCAAATTTGTATAAGGCTCGCCTACCTATAATAACGATCTTACAATATTCTCATTTTATGAGAAGCAAAATAAGAAATAAAAACAAAGACAAAGAAAGAAAAACTCACAAATACTTTAAAAAATTAAAAAGTTTTCTCTCGTTGCCAGGGTGGTTTTCCAACCACTTATAATCGAAAGTACTTAAGTACGTGTCTATAATAAACAAAATTGTCAACTTTTTAATGCAGTTCTTCTATATCATTATGGGTTACGCCCTCCCGTACCCCTGGTAAAGGTGGATAAAATATTGTAAGGTTTTCTTCAGATAAAAAAACGGAAGGACTTCATCTGATGCAACAAGAATAAAAAAAGATCAGTTGAATTTTTTTTATTTAAGTGTAAATGAAACAAAATCTTCATATCAAATTTATGAAATTAAATTGCGGAAAGTTTAATTTGAATTATAACAGCCGTTAATGATTCTTCCCAATAAGGTGATTGTTTATTTTCAACCAACAGAAATCAATCGCAACTATCGTAATAATAGATGTATGTATGTGTGATCCGCGGGGAATCCCTAATGGGTCTTTTTTCTAAGAATGCGACGTTTCAGAGAACGGCGTCAGTAGAACGTTGTTTATTTTGTTATCGTAGTTACAAAAAACATTTCCGTTATTTTAAAAACGGCGCCGTCTTGTCAGTGTCAGATGATTCGTGAACGCTTTCATTCATAGTACTGAATTATTACATATTAAAAAAGCACCTTCTGTGCTACGAGATTTATATAACTTGTCTTCTCCCATAGGATATTCATCCTCCTCTGATGCCTGGTCATCCTCCAAACAAATAATTAAAGCAAAATCTAGATCGTTCATTTTCACGTTCCGACAAACGTTTGTTATTAAAAAACGGGGAATAATACGGGCACGGAACTTTCCAAATGTCACCGTAAAGACCGCCGTCGTAAGCTGCCGTAATATACGGTCGCTGAAGACGGCCGCTCCCTAGGAACCCACTGCATAAGTAAGCGACGTACTGGAAATTTTCTGGGCTGTTCCCAAATAGATATAGCGGTATAAGGATCAATTTTCTAAAAAAAAAAACAAATTTATAGAATATTTAATGGAATGTGTTGCAATGGTTTGCTAGTTAAGATGATAGGGTGTGATGTCCCTTTTAGAAGAACCCCTTGTTCGTGAGATGTATATAGGTAGGTATATTGACTGAGGTTGAGCATTGAAACACTTTTGGTGGTGGCTTGGTAAGGATCTGTGTCCTCTACCAGAGTTTAATGTAAAAGAGAGTTCGATACGTACAAGCTGCCGTATTTATAGGCCCCAAATAATACAATGTAACTATGCGGACTTGCACTACATCATCGATTGCAAAGATTTCACAAAAATCTGAAACGCTGTACACTCGTCACAGGGGTTGCTAGGCACACGTAGTATCTCTCTATAAAACTAGGTATAGGTAGATCGGCGTGAGTATGCATGTATATTGAACAGTCGATGTACACATCACTCTGAACATTTTAAAAACTGAAATTAAATAATTAGTCGAATGAAAAAATATTTCAAATAAAATAAATAAATATACTAAAGAACGTTTGTTTTTAATATTAATGAAGGCCGTGTAATTACTTTGTTATCAACGATGTCATTAGGAATGGGGAGGGGGAAGGGGGGGGGGAGTCGTTGAGTTTGGAATACATAAACACACTTAGGATAAAGGTGTAATGAAAAGGGGAAGATCGCCGGGTATTGTACCCCATTGTCTCTCAACAATGAATGGGTTTACGTAATATTTATCTGAGTGAGATGATAATAAGATGAAAAACCGTTTCATGCATATAACATACTCAGGTTTTATATTTTTATGCTTGTAATCCCAAACCGTGCCCAAATCCCTTAGTTCTGCGTCAAAGGACCATAATATGAAAGGGTTTTTCGTGTTCGGGAGGACGTGTTCGTCCTCTTACGGTAATAGCTTGTACAAGCTTTAAGAGAGAGGAAACGTTGTATTTTATATTTTTATTGTTCAAATATAACCCCCTATTCCAATTCAAATTAAGTGCGCACTAAACTAAAATAAGAACGTTCCTATTTTAGTTAGCCGGATTGGTATTCGAGAAATTTTAGAACGTTCCTAATTAGACTTTAGTTTGAAATTAGTTCATTTTGGTATTCGGATTTCGTATTTAAGTCAATTTTAGTGCGTTTATCTGTCAAAACGTTCCTAATCTTAGTTCACACCTAATTGTATGCGTCTAAAAAGATATCTGATGATATTTTTATGATAAACGTTTTTTTTAACCAAATAATTATAAAACAAGTTTATTTTCATTAAGCATTTCTCCCGAATTTATTATAAGTAATACAAATAATAGCATCAAAAATTATTATCATTGAACACTAATGCAATCATACAGTCGTCTTCGTTACAATTCGGGTTGGTTCGGCAGTTTCCGGCGACCATGTTACTTGGAACTTGCTTGGAACATGTAGCTCGTTTGAATTTGTCTTCTCCGATTGGCTGTCCGCTTGTCAGCATCAACCAATAAGGCGCATGCTCGATCCATAGACAATTATAATTCAAAAAAATATTTATGGTGAACTAATATTGGTTTTTAGAACACGGTATAATTCCCAATACGAATTTTAGTTCGAGTGAACTTATGTAATTCTAAATCATTTGGAACGTTCTTAATAAGAACGTTCCAAAATCCGAATAGGGGGTATATTGTAACTATTTTAACTATGTAAATGATCTCAAAATAAATAAAATAAAAATAAATACTGCATCTTTAACATATGCCCCAACCATGTCATTCTCCTGATTATGGTCGAAGTAATGTATGTAAGTACCTGCGCCAGGTAAGTAGGCTTATAAAGTCATTCGTAATGATAAATTTTCGATGAAACATTTTCATACATAATTTATTGTATTTTAAAGTCATTTTGTTTTAAAGGTGGAGTATTTTTTGCCTAGTGTTTTTTGGTCAGGTGCCAAGATTCAAGAGTCAAATTTATTGATAAATCAATAGTATCTTTGACTCTGCTTTCTCTACGTGGTTACATCAGCAACAAAAAAGTTTCTGGAAGACCCTCAGGGCTAGCAAATAAATTCGTCTCGCACGAAATATATTTTGGAATGAAAATTTACAATAATTGAAAAGTATATGAATTTTTATTCTAAAATTTATAATTTGTTCAATCATTTTTGTCAGAAATAGGTAATTCCGATAATCTAAGATGATTTTAATTACAGTCCACCTTTTTATACATTCTGATTGTTTTGAAATAGAAACCCCCGATATTAAATATAGGGGGTAATACATTTTATTAACCCCCCATTACCACCTCGGTGCAGAGCTCCCGATACGTATCGGTATCGCAAGTGGCACCTTTAACAACATGACCAAATATTATGGGAGGCGTCGGCCTTTTGTATCGAGACGAAGTGTAAGCTGTTTGATGCGTGTGTGTTGTCCATTCTCCTGTATGGGTGTGAGTCCTGGCACATTATCAAAGCCCTGGTTCTAAAAGTCTCTGCTTTCGAAATGAAGTGTCTCAGGAGAATTTTGGTTATAATATGGTACCATCGCATCCAGAACGACGCTATACGCCGGTGCACCCAGAGTGAGCCCATCACTTTTACCATTATGGAGAGGAGATGGACTTATCTGGGACATGTGTTAAGAATGCCGAATGACAGTTGGCCGTGGAGAGAGTTGAGCATGGTGTGGGAGAAGGTCATAAGCATTGCCCAAGATCGAGCGCAATGGAGAGCACTTGTTGTTTCCCTATATAAGAATGCATGCCCCTGAGTGGGGTTCAAAGGGAGTTTTGGTTCGATTAATTTATATGAGCGAATATCTTATTAGAAAATATGTCAAATATTGAAAAATAAGCTGAAAAAATAGGTGGATCTATATACAAATCAAATTACGAAACATAAAATCATAAGAACATAAAATCCAACTTTCGTTCGAAAATTTAAAACGGTTCGTATAATAACTATTTATAATAGGGGTAATGGTTGAGTTATCTTTCGAGCCATATACTTATAAATGTACCTACATACGTGTGGACACGACCATAAATATTAATATTTAACGCTCAAGTATACGGGAACTTGCGCCATCTATTATTTTATCACCGAAACTTTCACAGACTTGAGATTTATTAAATGATAAAATACTGTAATTATTATTTATGTCTATATGCATTGAAATCACTCCATAAATGTATTACCTAATACTGAAAACCATTTCATACATAATAATGATTATATGCAATTTCTATGTCGTACAAGTCTACGCATAATCGGATGTTTTAGGTGTTACTAAATTTTAACTCAACGTTAAGTGTTATTACAATTAGGTTTTTCAGTCTGTAATTCCGAATATTTATCACTCACGTAAGTGAGAAACTCACAGGAAATGCACGTAGGCTGCGAAGTTTTCCGAAGTACATATTCTGTAGAGGTTTTCATAAAAATTTTGTTACTTCACGCCAGCGTAAATGTCACGAAAACTTAGAATGAGTATTTATAATCCCGAATACAAACGAGATGTCAACGGAAATAGTGTCGCGAATTCAGACCGGAACTAAAACCGCAACAGCGTGTCTATGTCCAGACGATTGAATCTACAGGTGTACTACAATATCCTCGTCAAACCGATTGTAAACGCAGGTGTCTAGGGTCTCCTCAGAATGGGAGTTGGGTAGGACTGTAGTAAGAAGAGGGGTGACCCACCTGATGTGTTGGATACGGATGTCTTCAGACCGGCCGGTTCTGTAATTTTTCTTCTGCTTTCATTAATAGTTTCTCACAACAACAAAAAAAAACACAATTTTGTTCATAAACACGAATCACACGGAGCCATCTCAACAACAACAATAATATGACAACCAAAAAATAACAATAAGAGTTCCATTTTCAAAAAACATATAACAATTTTACAATAGACAATTTAATGTTCCAAATAAATATGTAGGTCAAACAGTAGGACAGAGGTAGGAACTGGGAAACAGGTAGGAACTGGGAAAAGGAAGGGTTCTGCGTCTAAACCTTTGGCAAATTATGACAAATATTGTTAGATTTTTTTTTTTTTACTAAAATGAATCTGTGCTCACTCGAAGTGAACACAAAAACACTTTTGACATCTTTCACACTAAGCAAATGCTTGTGTCGTGAAAGTGGAAAATGGTCGGCACGGCCGGGATTTGAACCCACGACCTCCGCACGAAACAGTGCGAAAGCCGGCGTCGTAACCGCTGGTCTACCAACCACCTCATTTTCAAATGGTATGAACAAACCACTACGGGTTTACGACCGTCTTCTACTGTTATTATTTCTAAGGCTGTCTTAGTGTGATCACTTAACGTTCACAACGTTTGCCATTAGGTGGTTATGTTCAAATCCCCTATAATTATGAGAATTATCAACATGCTCAAAATGTGGAAAAATCCCATGCCCCAGGCAGGATTTAAACCTGCGTACCTCGTCGTATCGTGCAGAGACACTAACCATTGGGCTAATTGCCCCAACGCTAATTCCTTCATAATACGTGTATATAACAGGTAGCTGGTCTTAATGAGATATACCTAGAGCCATTTGTTGGAAATAAAAAAAAAACAACTGCAGCAACCAACTTTTTATAGATAGCGACTGCTGTCATGTAGTTGGCTGGCGCCAGGATAGAACTATATCCATTTTTAATGAATAAGCCTTTGGTGCGAAGGTTGTCAAAAGTGTTTTGGTCTTCACTTTGCGTGAACCCAGATTCATTATTTATTAAAAAAATAGGTAGGTACCTGTACTGTAGAAAAATTACTTTGTAAATCTGCTTGTAATCCAGCGCGAAATCAACCCTTTGTAAAAGTACATAGCTTTTATTCATCAATGGTTGCTTTAGAAGAGAGAAACGTAATTGAAAGAATGTGAAATACCTACACACAATGTTTTAAAGTCAAATTATTTCTCTTATTCAGTTTTTACCCACAAAGTACCTACGACGTTTTAAGTTTGAAAAGGGGAAAATGCAAGGCATTATAGAAAATTGTGCCTTTTAGACCCGTACAAAAGAACGGATATTCTTTGTGGGGATGTTTAGGGTGGGTATGGGTATTATATTCACCACGCTTCAGCGGAGTAGATCATTGACAGTGTCCAACATAAAACGTATTATGTACGGCTATTTTTATACGCAAGCGTTTTAAGATCAGGCATCTGTTTTCTCTACATATACTGGATTCTTCCAGTGGAACAATTTATTCATACTAGTGGTCGTATAAGTTTGAACATTATTAAGGTTTCATCGTCAAAAACTGAGCGAGCACAATTTTCTTTCAAATCAATGACATGGATACGTCATATTTAAAATGTTACTATGTCCAAAGTATTTTCTTTTATTAAAAGACAAAAAGATAAGCAATTCTTCAAACACATTATTAGTAACTTTGTAATACTTAATCATTATATCTATTCATAAATAAAACAAACTTTGCAGTATTTTACTAATTACTATAGTAGATCATATTATTTCCGATATATATTTTCGGCCGACTATGAAACCATCTTCAGCGGAGAGTTAACAGACAAACAGTTATCTGTAGAAGTTACAGAACTATAGAGGAATTGTTTTTATTACAAACTTATGACCCGTCGAACTTCATCCCACATCCGAATCTACACTTATAAAAGTATGTCCAAATCCAATCCAAACTCCCTTAAGACCCCACTTAGGGGCATAGGGAGGCAACAAGAGCTCTCTATTTCGCTCGATCTTGCGCAACGCTAATGAACATGTCCAGATTCCTCAGCTCTGCTTCGAAGGAGCGGAACACAGTATGAGAGGGTCTTCCTCGTCCCCGGGACCCTGATGGGAGGAAGAACAGCGCTCTCCTCGGCCAACTGTCATTCGGCATCCTTAACACATGTCCCATCCAAGTCCATCTCCTCCACATAATAGTAGAGGTGATGGGCTCACGCTGGGTGCGCCGGCCTATAGCGTCGTTCGTGATGCGGTGGCACCATCTTATACCCAAAATTCACCTGAGGCACTTCATTTCGAATGCAGATACTTTTTGTGCCTGGGCCAAAGTCAGGTGCCAGGACTCACACCCATACAGGAGAATGGGCAACACACACGCATCAAACAGTTTACATTTCGTCTCGACACTAAACGCCGACACCTTCCATATCTTGGTCATGTTGTTGAAGGCGCCACTTGCCATACCGATACGTATCGGGAGCTCAGCCCCGAGGTCACCAGTGGTGGTAATGGTTGCTCCCAGGTACTTAAATTTATCCACCCGGGAGACCTGGTGACCATCGATAGTTATCGGTAGCTGTTTATCGGGGCAGGCATTATTCGTCATGAACTCCGTCTTACTGGCATTGACTCAAACGCCGAGGCGTGCTGTTTCGTTGCAGAGTATTGAAAAACTACGCTGTATAAAAGTAGGTACATGATGCACAATATTACAAGTAAAATTTAATTAAGTTTTTTATGACAAACTGTATTTAATTCATGTAATTAGTCTAAATTACTTTTTTTTAAATTCTGGGTTAGATCGAAGTTCGACGTGCGGGTCAGCTAGTTTATTAAATTATTATCATGACTGAAACTTGGCTCTTGCCTCTGTCCACCACCAAGCCCACTATTTATATATTATACTATGTAGGTGTGATGTCACTCGAATGCTTCCTATAAAGAGAGCTTTGGCTAACGACAAAATAGTATCGAACGTTGAAAGCATCGATCTATCTGGTGATGTTTTGTCGGCGTGGAATCAGCAAGTCACGCTATGTAATTTGTCAGGAGAAGTTTTTCGGAGGCTTCCATACAAATAAATACTTCCTTAGTAGCTACCTAGGAAGACGCCTATCTACACACACGCCCAACCGTTATATTGAAGATGAACAAATAGAAATTCCCTTAAACTTCATCCCACACAAAAGTATTTCGGGAGCACTCTATTGTATATTATTATGTACAAAATACTAGCGAATACCCACTGCGATTATTTAACATGATCGGTAATGTGTTATTTATCTACGAGTATAACTAGCTTTCCTGACAGACGTTGTCCTGTGGTCTTACTATGAATATTGAACAAGAATTTTAAAGAATGATAAAAATGACTTTTAACAAAAATTTCATTCCAACCGATGCATCTGTTTAAAACCAAATATTTTCCATCCGATTTCTGTCAATCGAAACAACTGACAGTTTGTGTCAAACGAAATGTAAAAATTAGATTTATTCACAAAAAATGCGCTTCAATGTTAACAAAAATTAGAAAATAGCTTGAAAAAATCCATAAAAAATCTGCGTGTCAATATTTTTAATGTCAATGATTGACAGGTATGTAAATAAACATTGTGATTCTATAGAATTTTTCACAGATGGCGTTGTTGTATCGAAATTCGTTCCATAAATATTATATTTAAAATTATTTGCTATCCTTTTTTCGATGTTTTATTAGTTATTCTGTTATCTGGAGAAGAATCCAATAAACCAAAAAATGATAAAAATCTGTTCAGCCGATCGAGTTATAAGTAACCCAACTAACCCGACTTTTTTTATATTATAGATAGTCACAAGGTACCTAAATATTTATGTTGTAGTTTGAAAACTGTGATCATTACATTGTTTATGTCTTGCTTGATTACCCTATTATAACTACTTTCAAGGTGTTTTCTGATGAAACTATGCTGACTTCTATTGTGGATTCCTTATATAAGTTTTACTACAGCCACGATAATCACAAATAACAAAATTTTATGATGAGGATGGCAGATCAGTGGTTTATGCTGACTGTCCGTATTAAGCGCCAATTTGTAACCAATGTTTTTAATTTGAATGCGAATGCGAGTAATGCCACTCTGGTGCGTGTGCTAAAAAATAAAGAAATAAAACCTTATATTTCTTTATTTTAGTAGGAAGGTACTTAAAACCATCGTCGCATTATCACCTTTCTAATAAAACTGCTTCATCGATTAAACGGTTTTAAAGTCTACATTAATCTTATGGAACAAGAAACATTTTTTGTCTTTTATATATGCAGATAAATCAAGGTACGTACGATAGAACAATATAATTTGCTCACAAATTTACTGTCAAACTTTTGTAGATTCTTGTGCCATTTTCAAGGACTAAATCTGAACATTTATAATCTCTTCGATGTAAACATTGTAGTCGAGCTAAGAATTTAGCATGAAGAAGATATTCAGATTTTTTTTTTTTTAATAAATGAATCTGTGCTCACTCAAAGTGAAAACAAATACACTCCTTGACTCTTTCACAGTAAGCTACTGAAAGCTTGTGTCGTGAAAGAGGAAGATGGTCGGCACCTGGGATCGAACCACGACGTCCGCAGTACGATAGCCGGCATTGTAAATTCTGGGTCACCAACCACTTCAAATAATGTATAATAAATGAAAAAAAATGAATTCAATTCTGCTTCAAAAATAACATAGCTATCGAAACGATGTATATTAATTGTGTATAAAAATTTCAAAGGTCTCGAAATGTAGCTAGTCAATCAATAATCCCTGTTCGTAAGTTTTGCAAGATGGATCCACCAATGCCATCATTATTAGATGACCAAAGGGTACAAACTAATAATTGATAGACGACCAAAGGGTACAAACTCATTGATAGATGACCAAAGGGTACAAACTCATTGATAGATGACCAAAGGGTACATACTCATTGATAGATGACCAAAGGGTACAAACTCATTGATAGATGACCAAAGGGTACAAACTCATTGATAGATGACCAAAGGGTACAAAATCATTGATATATTGACCAAAGAGTACAAACTCATTGATAGGTAACCAAAGGGTACAAACTCCCAGGGACGACTTCTTCATGAGTAGGTACCTGAAAGACGGATAATTGGCTTTATTCCTTTAACGACGAAATTAAGTAGAGAGAAAAAGTGGTTAACATTGGTGGCAACCAATTCATGTGTTTTGAACAGAGAACAATTTGTGGAAAAAACTAAATATTTTTCATTACTAATTTAACAAGTTGCAAAATAAGAATTTTGTTTTTAAGGTACTTTTAATAATATAACATCTACTGTATTTTGAAAAACCCAACCATTTTTAGTAGCAATGGATGAGTCAAAAACCTTATATTTTTTAAAGAAAATCTTCTTATGCCATATTTGTATACCTACGTTACATACGTTGTTTGTCTTACAACTATATGCAAAACGTATCGATTTGTTTCCGTTTTGGAGAAAAATCAAACTCAATTCACCACTAATGGGCGAAGTTACGGACATTGTGGGATGGATTTGTTCTATAAGAAAAGTAGACCAAGGAGTGCCAAAAGTACCTACTATGTGGCAGCTGTTAGTAGTTTTTATTCAGCCATTGAATCGTTATTATTTTATAAAAATCTAGACGACGCCTCAATATTACAATATCGATTTTATGTCGTTATTATCATTGCCAATTTATATAATAAAAGTGCACTATCTACCATTTTGGCCATTGAGATGACATCTTTTATAGCTGTATTCAGCTAATCCAAGACATCCATTATGTACTGGTATTACCACGCCATAGCTTATGCATGTGGAAATGCCAAGTTACGACTGACTTTGAGTGGCTTTATGACAGCTTTTCTATATACATTACTCCCGTACACGTTTCGAGTCTTACGAAAACCGGGGTGCTTCAGCATGTTCAAGTGATCGAATTCATGTCGGGTGTCTGCATTCCTGTGGTGGGACCCAACCCTGTTTTCGTTTGACGGGTGAAAATTGATTTTAGGGATTTTTTTACTATTTCAACCACCTGAGACAAGTATATTTATCATATTATAATCCAACAAATAATATATTTCAATGAAAAGCAGCATGGAGGATTATTAGGAGCACATTGTCCGACTCTTTGAAGATCTTGGAGTAAGCAGAACAAACACAAAATTAAGCCACGGACTATTAACATTACACGCAGCAGCTACATTATTGCATACATAATATAGGTATTGCAATAATAAGTATTCTACATACAGTTAGGATTAAGCATTTAACAATAACAATTATTATAACTAAAAGAATTTTGGTATTTACGTCCATGGCTTAATTTTGTGTTAATAGTCCATGGCTTAATTTTGTGTTCTATTAAGCTTATTTTATGTATGTATATTCGCTATCTTGTATAGGATTAATTTTTTTATGTATGTATATTGTATGTATATTTGCTTTGCGCCCTTGAGGTGGCCATTGTGTCACAAAACGACGCGTTAAAAATTATCCCCTTATTATTATTATTAAACACTTTCCGAATAAAACAACAATCAGCAATAATAATTGATGTTATAACAGAAGTATCAACAAAAATTGTTATTTTTCATATGTAAAACATGGAGTACCACAGGGATCAATATTTAGACCAGTATTATTTCTTTTCTGTATTGTTGTTAAATTGCAAATACTTGTTCACGGAAACCTATGAGTCCCTCTTTCACACATGACACCCATGAAAGTTTATTATATTGTGTGAGTCTCTTATCTTACATTATCACCGACCTCGGTAGCCTAGTCGTACTAGCGTGGATTTTAAATCCGAGGTCCCGGGTTCGATTCCGGTCGGGTCAGAGTTTTTCTGTGTTTTTTCACTTGAAATTTCTACCCGGGGTTGGCCTGTCTCAGATTGGACGGGACCGATTGACTAGAAAAAATAACCTCGGGCAATAAGTTCCGCCGGCTATAATGACACCTTTGTATAGAAAAGTGTTATATTATTATTATTATCATCACACCAGATTTTATTGTTTATTTATTCGCATTTGTTATTATGTGAACCTATTTTAAGCAATCTGTTTCTCTTACAAATCATTTAAATTTACCAGATTCACTCAAATACATAACATTATTATTGTTTTGTTTTAAACTATTTTGGTTCAACTCATCTAATCACATAATAAGCATTTTCCATTCAATAAACATTCTGGGTAAAGCAAAGCATAATTTATTTTAAATGACGTATGTTTTGAATTGAAATATTTATATACCTTTGAAATAAATGCATTTGAGTAGATAATAATCTATTCGATATTGATTACTTACTATTCATGCATTACGGTCGTATGTATGTATGCGAAAATATTATGAAAATAGCTTCGCAAGCATTCCTCTCTAGTGTATTGAATTATTATTTCGCATTTGTGCAAGCTGAATTCATATAATATTATCATTCGTTTAATCTAATATATAGATTTTAGTGATTTCTATATATCCACGTTACAGCATGACAATCTTTATGAAAAGCCTTTGTTCATAACAATAATTATAAAAGCTCACCGTTTTCAAATACAGAACAATTACATCATGATAATATTATTCGACTATATAAGCCTACATTAAATCGCATTACCACCAGCAAGCTGAAACTGTGACCGTTGCTAGAAACAGTCACCAAAAATTCCTTAAACATTCTCAAATACAGAATAATTATATCTTATATCATGAAAACATTATTCGACAAAGACTAGATAAACCTACATAATATTATAAAACTGCGTTATCACCAGCAAGCTGAAACTGTGACCGTTGCTAGAAACAGTCACCAAAAATTACTTAAACTTTCTAAAATACAGAATAATTATATCTTATATCATGAAAACATTATTCGACAAAGACTAGATAAACCTACATATTATAAAACTGCGTTATCACCAGCAAGCTGAAACTGTGACCGTTGCTAGAAACAGTCACCAAAAATTACTTAAACTTTCT
This sequence comes from Mystacides longicornis, assembly GCA_963576905.1. Classification (NCBI taxonomy): domain Eukaryota; kingdom Metazoa; phylum Arthropoda; class Insecta; order Trichoptera; family Leptoceridae; genus Mystacides; species Mystacides longicornis. Next base: position 5,376,656 of record OY756429.1, on the reverse strand, counting down.
AAAATACAGAATAATTATATCTTATATCATGAAAACATTATTCGACAAAGACTAGATAAACCTACATATTATAAAACTGCGTTATCACCAGCAAGCTGAAACTGTGACCGTTGCAAGAAACAGTCACCAAAAATTACTTAAACTTTCTAAAATACAGAATTATTATATCTTATATCATGAAAACATTATTCGACAAAGACTAGATAAACCTACATATTATAAAACTGCGTTATCACCAGCAAGCTGAAACTGTGACCGTTGCTAGAAACAGTCACCAAAAATTGACCGATACGTGTATTTTGAGCACACGTTGGATGCCAGGTTTCACAACCATACAGTAAAACGGGCAGAACACAGGCAGTGTACAGGCGGACCTTTTTCTTTATACTGAACGCATTCGACCTCCAAATTTTCCGAATTTAGAGCCAGATCTGGAAATAGAGGATATTTTCTTGGACGTTGAAATTGTCACCGACAAAATAACAACGAGAAAGAATCAGAACTCTGGCTCGCGTAATCCGTCATCGCCTAATAATTAGTTGTTGTTGTTGTTTCTATGGTGTCTAATATCAACGATAAAAGAAATTATGCTCTATTTCTAACTCCGGCTCTATGTTTGTTTGGTGTAAACGCGCCCTAACATTACTAGCGAATATCCGGCGTCTGATGGAGCAAAGCAAGCCTGGGTGCCGGATATTGTGGCCCATCCAAATTAAGTTGCCATTTGTTGTGCAATTCTTTTGTTTGTTCAACCTCGTCACTACGATTATTCGACACGATAACCATAAAAAACTTTCTGATGACAGATCATCAGTGTTTTGGTGTTTATTTTCAAAAATAAGTCATTCATATTAATTTTCTACCGAAGTTAAATAAACAGTAAGTACTATTAACCTTTTTCGATCGTAGAGGTACGTATAAATACAGCGAGATAGATAACGTATACTATAATTGTTTTGCTACCCTTCGAAAGCTTTGAGAAAGTTTATTATCACCGATAAAAACTTTTACAAGCTTACTTTTAACCCTTTAAGTTATTGAGATTTATCCAGAGCTTTGATATGGTAAAACTGTCATTTCCAATCAGTAAACACGACCCAATTTAGTACTAACCTAATCCAAATTTGTCTATATAGTATATAAGACCCAAGTCTATCAATGTACTCTGCCTGTTTATTTTTGTCTTGTGGGTTATAAATATATATATAATTATCCGGAAAATATATTATATTGTCAGATGAAAATTATTTTATGTCTCACTAACACCATTTTTAAAAAAAGACTCATTCTCCCGGTGATGACATACGGAATGGAAAGAATGTCACTCCACAGCGAACACAATACACGGTCTAAAATGCACACAAACCTCTATGGAGCGACAAACGTTAGGTGTAAGGCACTGCTCTAATCGAAAAGTGATCGCACGTCCGAGCGATGATACAAATGTTTGAGCATTTATTATCTCGAGGCGCAAACGCTTTCCAATTAGGACACACACTGAGTCTTACGGCCGGCCGGTTCCAAAAAAAGCGACTAAGGAACTCTTTAACTTTTTTTTCTCTCTTTAACTCTTTAATTTTTAAAATTTAATGTCACCTTTAAAGTTGACGCGTTTCATAAAAAAATATCCCCGCTTACTTTAGCTAAAGTTTGAAATTTCATAAAATATTTGAAAGTTGGTAGTGTTAGGAAATCCATGGAAATTTATGGAAAAAATAGCTTGTTTACTAATATATTCGCGGAATTTCTATTAATCTATCAATTTCATTTGTAATATAGCATAAATTTGCCGTTATTGTTGTTATTCATTTTATTATATAATATTAGTAAACGAAATCTGTAAGAAAGGATATTTTCCCGTTTTGCTGTGTTTTCCTACCCTACTTTAGCTAATTTACATCACAGTGTCACTGTGTACAAACTAATAATGTTCATCTTTCGAAAAGCTTGATGATGAAAACATCATTTTGTTATACCTATAATTATTTTCAATTTTTCAGTTACTTTATTCTATTTTCATGCAATTGACCTACATATATCTACATACGTATTTTATAATGACATTTTGCTATGAACTCCGATGGTAAAATATTGAGCTACACTAAAGTCGACTTTAAGGAACATTTTTTTGTTATGAAACGCGTCATTTGACACAAAATGATGAAGAGATCAGATGGCGAAGAGGAGTCGCAAAAATCTAATAGATCAGGTCGCGATACCAAAATTTCAAAGGTTGGACATTGGGCGAGACATGGGAAATGAAATATGGGCAACCAGATTTTTTTTAAAATGGTGTCTTTATGAGAATAAGAGGTCAATCAAGAGACACCAATAAAAAGATGGATTGACGATGTGACTCCAGTCGCGGAGAAAAACAATAGCGATGCAAATTAGAAGAAGGTGGAAAAATTTAGAACAGGCTTACATCCAGCAGTAGAGGGACGATTTACAAATTCTTGACACTTTTGTTAACGCAATTATGTAACAACTAATGACTCTAACAATTCATTACTGATGTTCAATTTTTAAATGGAATACACCATTACGGGCTTACGACCGTCTTCCACTGTTATTCGAAGGCTGGCTTAGTGTGATCACTTTACGTTCGCCATAAGGTGGCAATGTTTACGTCTCCGAAAACTCCTAATCACGAGAATTATTCTCGACAACGTTCTATTATGTCTAGATTCTTGTGACCTTTTTTTAGGACTAGATCTTAAAGAAACTTTTGTTTACTCCAAGAATATTTACCCTGTACGTTCTAAAATATAAATTAGCTAAAAGTATGGCTTCATGCTGCAAAAATAATTGGGTCGATAGGGACATACATTAAGCAAACAAGGTCGTCGGCCGGTAAATCTCATCAACTAGAGTCGATCTTATTATGTTAATCGGTGTGATGAAATTCTCAGAACAAAAATCGCTTTTTTGTCGTCAAAAACTATATACCTATTTGAATATGCAGAATTTCTTACGCTGCAGTTACACGCTTGCCTGGCAAACTACCACAAACACCAACGTGTAACAGGGTGTTTGCCTTGGCTTCTGTGAGCTTGCCAACGCTTGCAACAAGTGTCGCTTTTTGACGCAGACCAAAGGAGTTTGCGGCAAACGTATTATGCTACACTTACACGCTTGCCATGGCTTGGCAAGCCACCACAAGCTCCAAGCCTTCACAATCCATTTACACGTTGACGTGCGCGTCGGTATTATTTTCATACATTTGCCGCAAATTCCTTTGATCTGTGTCAAAAACCGACACTTGTTGCAAGCGTTGGCAAGCTCACACAAGCCAAGACAAACACCCGTTAACACGTTGGTGTTTGTGATGGTTTGCCAAACCATGGCAAGCGTGTAAATGCAGCATGAAAATACCGACGCGCACTCCAACCTATAAATGGTGTCCAAGCGTTTGTAAAGTCTTGGAGCCTGTGGTGGCTTGCCATGGCAAGCGTGTAAATGTAGCATAAGTTATGTTTGTTATAAAGAGTTCTACCTCGAAAATATGATGATATCAGATCAGCAGAGTAATTCAGGAAAAACTTTAGAACTAGTAAAATATTTGAGACTTAAGGGTGCATTCCATTTAAACTTACGTTTTTTGCACTTTTGCTTTATCGATTTCACTTAATGATTCCGCGATTTTTAACTAGGATTTAATTAAACTATATTTAATAGCTTTCTCGACAGACGTATGGATTTTTGCACAGATGGCGTTGTTGATACAAAATAAGTTCCATTCTTACTTTAATATCATATTTTATACTATTTGTTATCATTTTTTTTGATTTTGTATTAGTTGTTCTGTTATTCGGAGTAGAGAAGAATCCAAAAAGCATCATAAAAATCTGTTCAGCCGAGCCGACTTTGTTTTGTATTATAGTTATTCAAGCGGATAAATTATTAGGCATTTTATACAATTTTTTTTTTAAATACAGTCCGTAAATTAACTGGGGGCTTGAGACTAGTGGACTGATGGAGAAATAAATTTTATGGGTAGTTATTTGTTACGATGTGTGTTAGAATATAATTATTTTATAAGCAGGCGAACCTTTTTTTTATGTATAAAACACCTGTAATATGTAAAGTTTGTCCTGAAAATATTAAATTTTAATAATATATTGTTTAGACAATGTTATCGTTTGTTGAGAAAGTCCTTTTGTAGGGGGGTCCTTAGGCAAATTCAGGTGTTTTCAAAATCGCCTAAATTCCAATACTAATTACATCAACCAACTTATTGGTTTCTTTTAGTTTTTTATATTCTTAAAGAAATTACGGTGCATTTTTTGACAGATACTTTACAGATATCTACAAAGATAACAGAAATATAGTATTGTATTTTCTCCTTATATACCTAATAATATTATAGATTCTGGAGGACTGAATTAACTATCTGGAGGAATAATATGAGAGAAAAATAGGTTATGGTTTAAATTGAATGATGAATTACGAATGTACTCTCTTATGTATATCAATTGTTCATAATAAGACTTATCTTAATTTACATACAGAACCAACAATTTGAAGTAATCATTACATTGAATTAATACGTGAAGAAAAAACTTTGTGACCATTTTTACGACAATCGCGCGGACGGAGAAGTATGAAATTTCGCAGACTATAAGTGTGTTTATATAGAGAAGGAGTGGAAAATGCTAATATTTTTTTTTAAATTATGCATAAAAATAGATTAAATCAATTAAAAAAAACATTACAAACACTACTGTAATGTTATGTATTTGATACTCACACACACACACGTCGATGTATTTGACATTGACATAGACGCATATATTCTTATGTTTATCTGTGTTCAATAGATTAATATTGTTTGTAGGTATTTTAAAACTTTGTGTATATCAACATTTCAAATTTGACGTATACATTTTTTTGAAAGAAAATCGTGAACCTTAATAATGTCCAAACTAAGTTATAATCTAAACTAGCTTTCCCGACAGACGTTGTCCTGTGGTTCTACCCTGAAGTGGCCCGTTAATATGTACATGATGTGCACTGCGCCCCCGTTAAACAATACAAAACTAATTCGATTGAGATAAGCTAATAAAATAATAACATTGAAATCTGAATCTGAAACATCCCTATTTCATTCCTATTCAAAGCTCTGGCGGGAACAACTTGAGAAAAATGCGCTCGCGCACACACCCTACCTCGCCTATTACCAACACGAATGTGCCCGATAATATTGTTGACTTTGTATGAAAATTTTCTAAAACTATCGAAACGGTGCGGTGGAATAAGTGGGATGGGCTACTGTAAGAGCGTATGCGAGAATGAGAGGGAACTACCCGCGATATCGTGGGTGCGTCCCAGTAACCTTTCCATACAAACTTAAATATTGTATTTTACATCATTTGTTATCCATTTTTTTACTTTTTATTAGTTATTCTGTTATCCAGAGCGGAGAAGAATCTAATAAATCAAACATCAGAAGAATCTGTTGAGCCAATCTCGAGTTATAAGTGTTCGAACTAACCCAACTTTAATTTATATAGTATAGATTAGTAATGGTCGAATATCGAGCACTGGTCGACCCCTAGTTGTGTATTAAATCGTGTACGTCTAGCCGTACCAAGCAAGGACACTAGCCACTTGGTCAAAAATGTACAAAACGATCATTTTGTATATAATAAAGGTACAAAGTTCCAAATAGATAAGGATCATTGTACATTACTTAAACCCAAACAGGTCAGAAAAATCTTAAGAAATAAGCTTTGACACTTGGGCCTCAGTAAGGGGAGGGAGAATTCTGGCAGCTAGTGTCTCACCATTGATAGCGTAATGGAGGGCTCTTGTTACATCCGTAAGCTCCTGATTGGGGTTTTGAAGGGACAGTAAAGTGCAAAAAGTGCCATTTACCGAGCTAGGTTATAATACAGGCATGAACCAACGATCATCCAAAGTGATCCAAGCTTAAACAGCCTTCAAAATTGCAGTGCGACGGTAGTAAAAATTTCTTTAAATCATTAATTATCATTAACTTAACGATTGCATCAAAGAGATGATCCTGTTTTAAGATTTTGTCCTCAAATTAGATCATGACTGTAAAAGAAAAAAAAATAAAAAAAAAATAATCGAAATTGCATAAACCAATAATATACTCTATCGATTCGCAGAATCTAAAGGGATAGAAACACACACTACGTCTTGTTGTGTAATTAAACTGTATTGCGGTCATCTTAAATCACAATACTAATATTTCGATAACGAACAAAGGACAATCGAAACAAATGAACACCAAATAATAAATATTATTTATTCGACGGTCCTTTGGGGATATTCGATGTAATTAATATGATATAACCGGAAACGTATTTAAATTTCATCGAGGACCCTTATCTACGTTTGAAATTAATCATAATTTATGTTCGTTCGTAATTAAATTACCCATTCTTTACTAAATGAAGGTACCACGTCAAAAAGTCCGTTTTTGACTTGCCCATTGATCATTATAACAATAGTAGAAGAGGACTTTAGTGAATTTATTTATTAATACTTTAATGTACATTGGAAGTATGGGTAATACATAACAAAGATATCACAGAATCCACATACAGAGAGCGAGCTTACCACAACGAAACTGCGGTCCCTAACAACTAACCCAAATATAAAGAAAAAAAAAACATAAAAAGAAGAACAAAGCAAAGAATAAAAAAAAAAAAACTCAAACAAAAAGAAAAGAAATGAAAAAGGAAAGTGATAACGGGCAGCGAAGTACACAAACATCAGACAAGATATATGGAAAATTTTAGAATAACTTATCCAAAAACAAATAGAAAAAGATACGGATTTCAACATTGATTTTAATATTTTGATATTATGTATTTGACGAAACTCTAGGCCTTAAAAAAATATCCAATATTTATATTTATTGTGTCGCAATTGTACACTTATCATAAAGTTGTGTTGTGTAAATTTTGTGAAACGTTTTTTTTTGACTCTCCTAATACCAGCGGGAATAGCTGAATGGAGTGAATAAAGAGATCATTATTATTATATGGTAGTATTGTGACAAAGAAGAAAATACCTTTAACTTATATAATACTAGCTTTCCTGTGGTTCTAGCCCGAAGTGCCCCGTTAATATGTACATGATGTGCATTGCGCCCCCGTTAAACAATAAAAAAAAAATCGTTTAGATAGGCTAATAAAATAATAAAATTAAACTATTTCTGAAACATCCCTATTTCATTCGAATTCAAAGCTCTGGCGGGAACAACTTGAGAAAAATGCGCTCGCGTACACACCCTACCTCGCCTATTACCAACACGAATATGCCCGATAATATTAATGACTTTGTATTAAAAATTTCTAAAACTATCGAATCGAAACGGTGCGGTGGAGTAAGTGGGATGGGCTACTGAAAGAGCGTTCGCGAGAATGAGAGGGAATTACCCGCGATGTCGTGGGCGCGTCCCAGGTAACCTTTCCATACAAACTTAAATATTGTATTTTACATCATTTCTTATCCATTTTTTTTTACTTTTTATTAGTTATTCCGTTATCCGGAGCGGAGAAGAATCCAATAAATTGAACATCAGAAGAATCTGTTGAGCCAATCTCGAGTTATAAGTGTTCGCACTAACCCGACTTTAATTTATATAGTAGATGCAACATAAAGCCTCTTGTAGTACGTAAATACACGTTATTATTTTTAATATTAATATTCCCGCCTTTAATCAATTTCTTCCAGACGATCAGGCGTACATAATTCAAAGTAAAAAAATTACCGCAGCATTTTCTTCAAAGTGTGACATAATAATATAAGCATTAAGGAATAATAATATAATTTTTGGGTAATGGGGTTAGTATGTAAGTAGGGACTTCACATTGAATAGAATATTTTCAATCCAAATATTATTCAACGTTTTCCATACGTATGACATTATTTAATCAGCTATTGCCTTGAATTACCTATGTAAGAATGTTCAAGTACTTTGGTTTCTTATTATTTATTAACGTGCATGTCTTAATTTTGACACTATACAAACAATTACAATTTAATCAAGGCCATGAACCGTGATGTTGAACACCTCGAACCTCAAAAGGTCTGAAGAGTTGCAAGAAGTAAGCCTTGGACGCCTGAACCCCATGAGGAGGGGGAGGAGGAGGGGTGGGAGGGTTCAGACAGCTGATGTCCCCCGTATAATGGCGCAATGGAGAGCTCCATATGCCCATAAATGGGGTTTTCATGGCAGAATGTATGTATGTATATGAATTATTCAGAAATACTTTGGCCAATATTAAATTATCACTAAGGAATTTTGAAATTACAATTTTAATAAGGTAAGTATACATTTATAACTGATTGAAAATATTAGATTTAACCTTGATAAATGTAAAGCGCGTCAATCTCACTCACCCCAAATGCACTATGACAGAAGTGACACACTAATCGCCCGCCAATCACGATCACTCACGGATGTTACATGTAAAACCCCGCCAATTACGATAACTCCAAATGCATTATGAGAGAAGTGAAATACGACTTTTTAAACACGGATTTTAACATTGTTACATTTAAGGCCCGCCAAATACGATCGCTCGAAATCTTCCGTCAGAAGACAACACTTAATAAACAATGACGATATATCTGTTGGGGGAAAAACTGTAAAGCCTCTTTCTTCTGTTAGGGTATTGGGGGTTAAACTGGATGAATGATGAATGACCAGATCAGTAGTGTGGTGAGGGATGGTTTCTTTTGTCTGAGACAGCTAAAGCATATTAGACGAGCCTTACCTATAGAAGCAGTTAAAACACTTGTGAATTCATTCGTCATTTCAAAGATAGACTACTGTAATGCAATATATTGTGGCCTTCCGGGTGTGCAGTTGGGTCGCTTGCAGTCACTTTTGAACGCCTCTGCTAGATTAATCATGTGTCAAGATAAGTACTGTCGAATAACACCATTGCTCAAGGATCTTCACTGGTCACCAATTGTTGCCAGAATACAATTCAAGGTCTGTGTAATGGTGTACAGGGCCATATGTGGGGATGCACCTAAGTACCCAGAGCTATCACCTCAAGACGATTGACACTGAGGTCTGCTGGGAGTCTTCCTCATGAATTGGAGGAGCCCCGGAGGGGGGTCCTGACACGCTATGGTGATCGTGCCTTTTGTGTTGCTGGACCTAGCCTCTGGAATGCTCTACCCCTAGCTATCCGACAAGTACAGAGTTTGAAGGCGTTCAGAGGGGGCCTAAAGACTCATCTGTTTGTTCAGTACCTACTACGGGTCTGGTCAGACATCGACATAGGAACGGGACAATTATCTATGAGCAAAACTGTGATGCATGTTTTTATTTATTTTATTTTTTGTTGACGAACTGGTAAAGGGATTATTGACTATAATTTAAAATTCTTTGACGAGCCTACTGGGTGATATTCAATATTGTATGTACAGCGCCCTTGAAGTGCAATGCACTAAACGGCGCTATATAAATTGTCATATTATTATTAAATGCATTATGAGAGAATCGAAACACGAATATTTTTTTTTTAAAATAATTATATCGTTATTCTACCACATTAATACACTTAGGTAGTTTGCATTAGAGATGAAACGGATAGCATTTTTGCCGGATACCGGATGCCGGATATTCGGCCAACCAAGCAGCCGAATAACGGATATCTGGCGTATGTTTATGATTAATTGGTGTTTGTCACGCCAAACGAACAAAGAGTCAGATCCAGAAATAGTGCATTACCTCCTGATCGATGACATTCACACAAAGCAACCAACTACCCTGGCCCGTCGAACTACATACCGTATCCAAAACAACAATAAATTATTAGGTACATATGTAATACAATTAATTAGGTACGTCATAATGCAATAAAATTTTATCCAGTTTTTATGCCGTAAACTGTATTAATTCATGTAATAAGTCAAAAAAATATATTTTATTCATGATTAGGTCGAAATTCGACGGGCGGGTCAGCTATATAGTCAACGATAAAGAAATAATGCCCCACCTCCAGATCTGGCTCTGTACCTACTCGTTTGTTATAAACGCACCTTTATACTTTCAGCTATCTTTAAGCAGAACTAAATTCATTTTCATCTAATGTTTTTAATTTTATCTCGTAACTATTTTCTAGTTAACTAATAGGTACCTACAGTTTAATCTGTATCATCGTTGTTGGTGTTTCTATGTTAAGCCTCGTGTGAAAACATTTTTAATTACTTTAAACCAGAAACTTCGCTCCTTTTTAACAAGTAGCTTAATTTTAAATCTTCTTAATCCGAATGGTTGATACGTAAAGTGTTTATTCGTGTATTAAGCCTATCCTTATTATGGTTTAATGTGAAATATGAACTTTTGTTTTCATTATGAATTATTGTAATGTCATTGTTCCTTTGTTTTCTTCAACGCGACAAGAAAAGGGAATAAAATTACAGCCTTTTTTGTGTTGACCATCACTGTTGTCGTTTTCAGCTCAAGTTTAATTCAAATTATAAACAAATTGATTTATTTATTTGTCGTATCGAAACCAGGAAAACCAATTAAGCCGATCTCCAGTAGTATGCACGGCACGCGGTGATGCGACAAATGTATCCTCCATAGTGAATGTAACAAGTGTGGCATTGTATGCGTCGCGCCGTACCGCAGTCACACGCACCGGTTTCTATGTACATGTACCTACCTATCAACATTTCAAATTTGACGTATCCAAAAATCCATGTCTTGGTTTTTGGATACGTCAAATTTAAATATAGCGCTCGCTCGTCTTTGACATTAATTGAACCTTAATAATGTTTAAACTTACAATTCAAATAAGCTACATGGTCGAATTTCGAGCACTGGTTGACCACCAGTTTCAGTATATAATTCCGTCAAGATCATACGTTTAATTCGTTAATTTCAAAAATGTATATTTCAATTGTTGTTACTTCTGGTCCACGTGGAACCGAATATTGATTGCCTATGTGTTCACACATTGTTCTCCACGAGACAGTAATTCGATGAAATACAAAAGCGCGGAATATGCAGAGCGCCATTTCGTGCATCGTTTGTTTTGTGAATAGCGAGCGGTAGAGAAACGCTGTAGAGGTAAATTGCGCATGGACTAATTTCAGTTTCATTTGTACTTTCGCTCGATTTGAGCTCAATACTGTGTGATTGAGGCAATTTTTATTCACAAAAAGGGATACATTTTTTTCTTATAAC